>JAVJIF010005127.1:0-218632 GCA_038442645.1 Agave tequilana
CAAAAAGAACAAGCACCACCAGCCGCTATTATTCCTTTAGCAACAAGCTTGCTTGCTATCATTAATTAACTTAATCTTTTATTAGCAAATCAAGAATCATTTCCGGTAGAGATAAAATCAAGAATCATTTTATGCACTAATTATTAGTGGGTGTCACAATCGTGGATAACCTACATGTACATTCTTGTTTCGGGTAACTGCATGCATGATTCTATTCTTTTTTATATCTTTGAACATTTGAGTTTCAAAGTGATATTTGTTTTTCTCTATTTGAAGCTAATATTCAAATCAGAGGATCGATAATGATTGTCGGAATGAGGAAACATGAGAGCTGGCATTGCAGACTTTCATCACACACACTGGCAAGCTCGGAGGAGCACGGAATTGGTCAGAGGAAGTTGACAGGCTTCAAGTTGGTCATTAAGGACCACTCTCCTCAAAATGGTGAGCTAGGCTGGTTGGTTTGATAGCTACGCGGCAACTACTAGATTGAGAGAGTATCAATAGGGCAGACAACGAGTACAATATATACTGTATTTGTGTGATCGGGCGTGTAATCACAGTTCAATTGAATGTGAAGAAAAAAATTGGGAGACCATATATAAGTATACAAATGTATCGCTAAGTTGTATAGTTACGATACCATGAAAATCTGATGAATATATGAGTGAGCAGAGATTTAACTTATGTGTTTATTGCATTTCTTTTGAATTAGCAAGTTAATTTGCAGGTATAGGCAACAATTATTTTGTTGCAACTGTCGTGATCAAAGAAGGAGGCCGGGCCCACTCCTTGAACAACTAAGACCGGGCATACATAATAAACCTGACACCAACCCGGGCTTACTAAACAAATGCTAATGTGATTTTTTGAACATAGGCTGTAACCACGACTTGAACACGAGACTTGTCATAATCCACTCTAATCTTTTATTACTAAATCTGAACACACACACGTGCGTGTGTGTAGGGTAGAATTACAATACACATAGGTGTAACTAAGTTAAGTTACACACATTATTTTTAATCATAAAATTTTTTTCTTGATGAGAGACAAACAAAATTAATATGAGTGATCCCTACAAAATGTTTTTAAAAAAAATTGTGTAGTGAAGAGAGGTGTATGTAACTTAACTTAGTTACACTGATTTGTATTGTAACTTTACTCATACACACACATACATAGAGAGAGAGATATATATATAAACTTGTAGAGTTCCGGAAAGATTCGAGCCCGAATCCTTCCCACTCAAATACCAACATCCGATATTCAAATACTAGATCCATTCTGTTTAAGTTGATCAATATTATTTAAAGTAACTAAAATAAAAAATCAAGTGTTTTCAATACTTTTTGCCCATCCATCAAGCAGCGCAAAATGGACGACCGAAAGTAATGAGTTGGTTAGATCTATATATTTAGACATATAAATTCTCGATCCAGTCATTTGATCATGATCTAAACACTTAAAAACCCCTGCAAACTAATTTTTGTTAGGTTTCAAGTATTTTATACCGTTAAGCTAACCAACTCAAATACATATAGAAAGAGGGGGAGGAGAGAGAAAGATTTGTGTAGTTCCGGAAGGATTCTAACTCGAACCCTTCCCACTCAAACCACACCATACAACATTCGAACACAAAATCTATTCTGTTAAAATTGAATTATATTATTTCAAGTATCTATAAATCAAAAATTAAGTATTTTAAATACTTTTTGCCCATGCATCAAGTAGGAAAAAATGGACGACCCAAAGTGAATTGGTTAGTTTAATGGTGTAGAATATTTGAAACCTAGCAAAATTGATTTGTAAGGGTATTTAAATCTTTAGATCATGATCAAATGGTCAGATCGAGAATTTGTATGTCTAGAGATATAGATCTAACCAACTTACTACTTTCGCCCGTCTATTTTGCGCTGCTTGATGGATGAGCAAAGCATTTAAAATACTTGATTTTTTATTTTTAATTACTTTAAATAATATAGATCAAGTTCAGTGGAGTGGATCATGTATTTGAATGTCGGATGTTGGTATTTTAGTGGGAAAGATTCGGGCTCGAATCTTTCTGAAACTACACACACATATAATGAGTTGATCCCTTGAGAACGATTCTCACAGATTTCTGTGAGAATTTTCATGTGGGTCGTCAGATCTAATAGAGATATGGTTTTATTTGATTTGATCTATCAGATCCGACGGCCCACATGAAAGTTCTCACAGAAATATGTGAGAATATTTCTTAGGGGATCAGCTCCATATATGTGTGTGTGTGCGCTCACGCGCGCGCGTGTGTGTAAGAATCATTTTACACCAGAGTTTCATGCGAACTCCACGATCAGCCACCCTATAAATGATCCGAACCGTTTATCTTGATCTACATACTCTAATTAGGCTACCAATAAAAAATCACGTGATACCAAGCCTTGTTACCCCATGCATTAAACGATTACAATTTTTTTAATATTAGCCGTAGAATAAAGATGTCATTTGATGCATGGTAAAAAAGTTCAGAATCACGTGATTTTTTAGAATATGTAAGATTAAGATGAACGATTCAGAACATCTATGGGGTGGCCGATCGTGGAGTTTGCACGAAGCTCTGGTGAGAAAGAGTTCTCACTCAACATTTTCGCGCGCGCGCGCGCGCACACACAACACACACATATTTTCTCACTGGAATATTTTCATATATATAGAGAGAAACGTATTTCTAATAGATCTTTAGATTACAATCTAAGGACGCGATTTAACCTCTAACATCCCGATTTTTTTCACAATCCGACCGCACATTATCATCTTCATGTTTTAAGATGTACACATAAAAAATCAAGTAATTTAGAATTTATTTACTTTATTTTCTTTGGTTTCAAATATTAACAGTTTTTTTAACAATAGAACAAAATGAAACGATAAGATTAATAAGTAAACAAACTCCAAATCACTTGATTTTTTATATGTGTACATCTTAAAACATAAGTATGATAATATGCATTCAGATCGTGAAAAAGATCGAGATGTAAGAGTTTTAAGACCCTCCTTCGATTGTAATCTAAAGAGGCCTACTAGGAACACTTTACCCATATATATATATATATTATATATATATATATATATATATATATATATATGAAAAATGTGTACCTCAGCTACTAGCTAAGAGACTCTCTCAACTGGCGGTGATATGGTTGAATCTCATTCATCGATCCTGATCGCACACTACCATGATCACACTTTTTGTGAGGACTATTACCATGATTACAGCATTTTTTTATGAGGATTTCTACCATGATCACAGGTTTTGTGAGGAGTGCTACTATAGCCATAGGCTAATTAGACTGAGAATATCTGAAATTATTTAGGACTTCGACCAGGGTCACAGTGCCAGCTGAGAGACTAGGGTCACAGTGCCAGCTGAGAGACTCTCTTAGCTGACGGCTGAGGTATATATACCTCTCTCTATATATACGTAGAGAGATAGACTTGTGCCATTCCGGAAGAATTCGAGTCCGAATCCTTCCCATTCAAATACAACTCTTCGACATTCGAATAAAAGATCCACTTTGTTGAAATTGATCAGTATTATCTCAAGTATCTATAAACCAAAAATCAAGTGTTTAAATACTTTTACCCGTCCATCAAGCGGCACAAAATAGACGGCCAAAAGAAGTGAGTTGGTTAGATCTATGTCTTTAGACATACAAATCCTTGATCTGGTCATTTGGTTATGATCTAAATACTTAAAAACCTCTACAAACCAATTTTTGTTAGGATTCACACTGTTAAACTAACCAACTCACTATTTAGGGCGTCCGTTTTTCTCCTAAAGAAAATGGAAAAAGTATTCAAAATACTTAATTTTTGATTTATAGATACTTGAAATAATATAGATCAGCTTCAACATAGTGGATCTTACATTCGAATGTCGAATTTTGATATTTGAGTGGGAAGATTCGGCCTCGAATCTTTCCGGAATGGCACACACACACACACACACACACACAACACACACACATATATGTATGTATGTGTATATATATATATATATATTATATATATATATATATATTATATATAATATATATATATATATATATTATATATATATATATATATATATATATATCTGGTGTGTGTGTGTGTGTGTGTATTTATACACACACACACACTTGTGCCATTCTGAAGGATTCGAAGTCGAATCCTTCCTACTCAAATACAACCTTACGACATTTGAATGCAAGATCCACCTCGTTAAAGTTGATCTAAGTTATTTCAAGTAACTAAAAACCAAAACTCATGTACTTTGAATACATTTTGCCCATCCAACAAGTACAAAATGGACGACAAGAAATAGCATGCTACTTAGATTTAGGTCTTTAGACATACTAATTCTAGATCCGATCATTTCATCATAATCTAAATACTTGAAATCTCACACATCAATTTTTATTAGATTTAAATATTCTATATGGTTAATCTAACTAACTCACTATTTAGGCTGTCCATTTGCGCCTACTTGATGGATGGGCAAAAGTATTCAAAATACATATTTTTTTTATTTTTAGTTACTTAAAATAATGTAGGTCAACTTTAATGGTGTGGATCTTACATTCGGATGTCGTAGAGTCATATTTGAGTGGGAGGATTCAGCCTCGAATCCTTCTGGAATGACACAAGTCTAGACTTGTGTCATTCCGGAAGACTTGTGTCATTCCGGAAGGATTCAAGGTCGTGTCATTCTGGAAGGATTCGAGGTTGAATCCTTCACACTCAAATACCAATATCCTACATTCGAATACAAGATCCACTCCGTTGAAGTTGATCTACATTATTTCAGGTATCTATAAATAAAAAATTAAGTGTTTTGAAAACTTTTTGCGCATGCATCAAGTAGAAGAAAACGGGCAGCCTAAATAGTGAGGTGGTTAGTTTAACGGTGTAAAATCTTTGAAACCTAACAAAAATTAGTTTATAGGGTTTAGATCATGATCAAATGGCCGGATCGAGAATTTATATGTCTAAAGACATATATCTAACCAACTCACTACTTTTGACCGTCCATTTTTCGCTGCTTGATGCATAGGCAAAGAGATAAACTTGTGTCATTCTGGAAGGATTCGAGGAAGAATCTTTTCCATTCAAATACAACCCTATGACATTCAAATATAAGATTCATTTTGTTGAAGTTGATCTACATTTTTTCAAGTATCTATAAATCATAAATTATGTATTTTAAATACCTCTCCATGCAACAAGTAGGAGAAAAACAGACGGCCTGATAGGTAATAAAAAGTGCATATTTATCACTACATTTACTATCACATTTCTATTTATTCCTACAATTATGCACTATTACTAATGTTTTATTATTTAATGTGTGCAGGCCTTGGGTAATTAAAAAATAAAGAAATAAAAGCCTAAATGAAGCCCAGAAGCCCAAAAAGCACATGTGCAAGCCCATGTGCAAAATTTGCAATTACTAAAAGAAGAGGAAAGGGATGGACTTCTACTAAACCCTAATTGCTTGCAGGACAAGGCTATAGATAAGGGGAGAAGAGTGCAAGGATAATAAAATCATTTTAAAAGATTTAGATTTAGGGTAACTTGCTTCCCAAGTTATCCCGAATTTTCAAAATAAAGAGTCGGTACACAACTTCCAGAAGGATATACCCAGATGGACGGACCAGAGGAGGCCACGCGCGAAAGCGCGTGGCCAGAGAACACACTATGGCCGCGGAAACGCGGCCATAGCCGCGTTTCCGCGGCAAGATTGACGAGTCTGGCAATAAGATTTTGTGGAGGAGTCGTACCAGGACTCTACTTCTTCCATCTCCTATAAATACCCCTGCAGAGCAAGAGAGAAGGGCGTCGAGTACAGAAACAAACTTAGGGTTTTTCTTAGGCTAACTTGTAGATTGTAACTTAGGTTTTTTTTATTTTCTTTTATGTAATTTTTTAATTTTCTTTATGTAACTGAGAGGAGAGGATACTTTCATGAAGGAAGGAGATCAAGCTTGTACTGAGGTGACATCGGTATAATTTTCTTCCATTGTTAATTGAATCAAATCGAAGTTTCTGTTTCTTCTATTCTTGTTTTGTTTTGTTTCTCTCTTTTGTGTTTGTGGATCCATATGAAACCAAGAGCTTCGAAGTTGCCTTCTCCTTGCAAGTGTCGTTGATGGTTTATGGTGATGAACATCTATTTCTATGATAGTATAGCTCGCCCTTTTTATTTCATAATATAGATCGGGAATGGGGAAGATCTCATATTCCATGCTTCGCTCGCCTTCAAAGAAAGGTACATCGTTGACACGGTTCAAAGGTAAGCAGACGCCAAGAGGTAAGTATGTTTTTAGTTTTTAGTTGTCTTTCTTTTAATTTTTAGTGTAAATCACCAACACCACAATATTCCCAATCTTTTTCACACTTCTTCAATTTCATTGTAAATATCACTTCTAGTTTCTCCATCTTCTTAATCTATCACTTTCTTTCTGACCTGACTTTAACAACTATTAATTGTAGCATAAAAGAGAACTTACTAAACAAGCTTCCATCGCTAGTCCCTCCCTGTGGATCACGACCCGCATAGCCACTTGTTATAGCGGTAGAATTGAGGACCTTGCACATCTTATTCTTGATAATCCGGATGTTACATTTCTACTCCCCTTACAAAAGTTTCGTCCTCGAAACTTGGCATGCCTGAAACAGATAAGTACAAAACCTTCACATTCCTCCTGTATACTTTAAAATCTTACTTCCATATATATCCCTCTCGATCCTTTTTCTCGAGACTTATTATCTCTTGAACAACTTTCTACACTATATTCTTACGATTCGACTTAATCTTAACTCGCTTGATATTTTAATCATTTTCTTACTCCAGTGTCCCATACCACTAGCAGCTCGTACTGAGGGCCTACACCCTCAGCCGAACACATCCGAATTATGGCATGTGGGTACCATAATCCGAACATAAGGTAGTGACCAAATATCCCGCGCTTCAGGATTAGTCATACACGTCAGAACTCCTACCCCCCTTAAACCTACCATATCAAACAATATTTTTACATACATACAAAGCATAACCATGCATATCAATCATAACAATCCGCCTTATCAATCCAATCCTCTTTTACTATTCATTCTAAGTCTATCCTCTTTCTATATCCTGTGCTCTGATACCAACTGTAACGGTCCCAGATTTCCTAAATTCCAAATAACAAAATATTCTTTTAAACTGATAGATTATCGTAATCATTTCCAAGCTCTTAAAATTTTCAGCAGCACTTCCTTTGTAAATGCTAACATGCCCAAATATGCATTTCAATTTACAGTAATTTTGACCAAAACACCACTTATTCTCAGTTCAAACATGTAAGTCAAAGTTAACAATCGCCCAAGCAATCATAATAATAATACCTCGGCTCACCACGGCCTGTTAATTCTCCAAATAATAATTTTGGCTTGACATCGCCTACTTATATGAAACAAAAGAAACATATGCCCGAGAGTACTCCTCTCGTCATCCACAATATAAACAGATCTAACTATAACTCTAACCCATCACCATAATTACAATCTAACTTACTTCATACATATCCATCTCTCATAACGTACATAAGGTATCAGTATACATCAAGTAGGATTTCCAACAGAACTAAATTATAATCCAATACAATCATTAATAATAAACTTCTCAACAAACGCCTAAATCTGAAGCTGGTCTTCTGCCATACAGCGACCTGAAACATAAAACTGGGAGGGAGTGAGCTCGACAGCTCAGTGAGAGAGAATCAAAGTGAATCAAGGAAGGAAAATACAATTAAGGGGCGTGTTTCTTTCTTCAACAATTCTTGCAAGTACAGATGGACAAATGAAACGAGGAGAGAGCAATATCTTATAATGAATGATTAACACAACGATCCATATACTCTATGTGACGGTCTGACTTCTCTAGAATCGATTCTCTTTAACTTTCTTTAATTTTCTGCTGCAGATTACTTGGTCTAGGAATTCAGTAAGATACTCTCTCAGTTATTATAACTTATGCATGGTTCTGTTTTAAGTACTTTTAACACATATCATCACATAAGTCATATCTCATACATTAGGTACAACCAATCAAAATCGAAGTTTATGGGGGGTAAGTATATGTCTTGGTAATACAATACCACAATATCATCCCATATCATCTAAGTATAATTTATCCATATGGATAATGCGATCACACATAATCATACTACACTTCACGATATTCGCATATCATACTTAGAGATATGCACAACACACATGATACACATGCATATACAACCACATTGAAGTGTGAGAATCCCCGTCTTCTCCCTCCTACCGGCTCCCGCCCGGCCCCTCCTCCTATATATATATATATATATATATATATATATATATATATATATATATATATATATTATATATATATATATTTGTATGTATATACAACAATAACACCGTCTTCCCCCTCCTACCGGTTCCCGCCCGGCCCCTTCCTCCAATATATATATAACAATCCCACCGTCTCCCCCCTCCTACCGGCTCCTGCCCGGCCCCTTCCTCCAATGCAAAAGATGTAACAAACATATACACACACACATTCATAAGCACAAATAATGATTTCGTCACAATACGAACACCAACCCCTTTAGTGTAGTTTACCTTTTAGCTTGACACTTATGTCCATTAACATCCATATATGACACACCATATGTGTATATACATATATATGAGTTACAAGTTAATACTGTAGTGATCTATTCATCTCAATTTAATGAGTCAGCTTCTCATTTACTTTGTTAAGTATTAGCCTCTTGAGTTGTGCTACTAGCACATCAACATTCAATTATGTAGCATACAATCATGATCGTAAATTTTACAATGCATACACGTCATGGAGATCAATTCATCGACAAGACAAATACTAAATTGTTGCTTGAGGGCAAAGATAATTGTCACATAGGTATACAACTTTCTAGTTATGTTCATGTGACATCCCCATCAATTTCATATATATTCAACGTACATCATGGTTGTAAACAATCATCACTTAGATGTGGATGCACAGTGTATCAATAACCATATGAAGAATAAGCAATATCAACAAGTTATCTATTATGAGAAACTCTTATAATAATTTACCCCGTGTATCCGTAATAATGTTGGATTTCTATTCACATCAACGCACCCGAGCTTTCATTCATACGTCTAACATCACTAGTTTCTTAACGCTCAATGTTCAGTATGGTTCCGTCAGAACTTCTAATACCATAATTATTTGGCTAGTTAATCAATTAATGACTACCAATATTATTAGACAAATCATTACCAACCTTGATTCCCGACTCCGTAATTAACAGTTTCAGCTCTGATGATTTTCATAATTACCACCTCCGTAACTATTGATTTTCAATCTCACAATTTAAAGTGAAGTATCCTCTATGGACACCAACATCAATTATTTAATTTGCTCAAGCCTAAATTTACATCTTTATGAGACAATATGAAAAGATACAGTTTTCTTAGCTCATAGCCATGTGGTTTCCGCTCTATATTTCTTCGTAGTCTTCTGTTGCATCAATTTATAATTAACCATCAATATTAGATCTTTCTTCCTATTGAGAAAGTAATTAGCTATTGTTCATAGCCAGAGTAATCAATGAAGTGTTGTTAAAATAAAGCTTGAAAGGACTCCTGCAGCCTTATTACCTATATATGATGAGTTATGAATCAAGATCTTCGCATATACTATTTAGATAACTAAATCTCCTAAACTTGAGAACTTATTGCCTAGAGGTTGATTTTTGAAGAATATCTCACCACTATGATTTACTTTGATGATCTACGTGCACTGGGCTATTGAAATAAAGATCCTGAGACACTTTATATAAATAGTACATTGTTCTAACCGTAATCGGAATTTGCCTCCAAGCAGCTCAAAGTCTAAAACATCAATGTCTGGTGTGACGTGAGTACCATGTTATTTCTTATAGACAAATAATATGAAAATTGGTTACAATCTCCTCCTTTATACCCTTCTATCACAGTACTCCCAATTTGTGAATATTGTCAATAAAATTTCCAGCCTAATCCTATCCCGCAATCATAGAGTTGAAAACCACAGTCCTATTAGCTCGGGACTGTGAGTTGTAAACCTGCAACACTGGATAGTGTTATTAATTAGTAACAATATGTGTTATTAAAACTTATTTCTTATTATTGAAAATTATAGCACTTGCCATCTGCCATAATTCTTAGTTATCCTGAACCTCTTGAACCTCGCTTCTAACTCATATGCGGAAGGAGAGATGGGTCGAGTAATTCTTCCAGTTGCCTTCCTTTTCCCTTTGCCATTAGGATTTGTGTTAGTCCTACCAAATGATTGGATCTATAATTCATCTCATCAGAATGTGCTCGACATACCCAAATGTATCAATACTTCTAAACATGTCAGATTTTCCAAGTGTCTGAGCGAATGCAACAGTGATTATTTAATGATGCAGATATGCCCAACAATATACCTACCTGAACTTGAAATAATATAATACAAGAATAAGAGCTCTTCATGAGAATATTGTTTTCTGCTGAGCTCAGAGAATTCTAATCTGGCGCTATTGGATCCAGAGCACCACTTGATCTAGCACCACGACTCTGAAATTTATATAAAATCTGATAGGATGGTTCTATGTCGTTTCACTGGCTACACTAGAAATTTAACAAAAATTATTACGTCAAGAATGTATCGAGTCATAACCTACCAAATTCTAGAATAAGTATCGTCGTCCAAAACCCAATACACTTTGCTGCCACTAGGCACAAGTAGCAAAATCTTTTAGGCTTTTTAACTTCTTTCCAATTATTTACGAGGACAGATCCTGGGGTTACCTCTTAAATAGAAACAAACATATAAAATTTATGAAACATCAACATTCATTATTAGGAGCGTATTCAGTTCTGAGCTTGGCGCAACATGCCTCTCTACTTATTCTAAAATTCTCATGGGCCTCTCCTTAAATGGTAATTCATAAGGAGGAAACTAATTTCCGACATGATTTATGTTTTCTTTTGTTTCTCAAAGGATTCCTAACGTCCAACCAACGCAGGTTTAAAATTCATGTGCTTAGAGATACTATCACCTTTCTAATAGTTTATTAAATGACATTTATAATTGAGTTAATTAGTAAAAGAAAATTCAGAAATCCTCAATCATAAAAGAAAATTCTGCAACTCAAGAATCTTGGCTAGTCGGTCTTATTTTGACGATAACTTTCAGCACAGACCCTCAATTGGGACACCGCAAAAGCCGTTGGAAAGTAGATTCAATTATCTTTCCAACGATATATTACATGACACACGTTTAATTTAAGAAAAATATTCTAAATAATCAGAAACTCCTTGATCGGGTAAAAATTCTGCAACACAGTAGTGTTGACCAACTTGCCGTATTTTGACGCTAACTTTCAACACAGACCTTCAATAGGGATACGGTAAGAACCGTTAGAAAGCTGACTTGATTATCTTTCTAACGATATATAATATGATACCTATTACTCATAATACCTAGATGAACTCCCTCTGAATTTACAGATTATAAAAACTGGACAGATTTGCACACATTTCTAGTGTCCCCAAATTTTGGGTTAGTTTCAAATGTCTTTAAATCCCTTCACCAAATTAAATCACAACTAATAGTTCTATTATTTGATTACTCTATTCAGAATAAAATGAGTTAGGTCATGAAATTATTTTATTTTATTTTATTTTGTCAAGAAAATATAAAAATTATATCAAAATAGACGAAGGGTTTCCCATCCCCTTTCTCATAATCTAATATCATAACCACAATAAATTTATAAATTTTCATTTGAGATCAATCAATATACCAAGAGATCTAAGGATATATCATCAAAATTTGTAAGAAAATAAAGGAAAAAAAAACCTTTGGAACTCCCTCACCTTACTCCGCCGGCCGGCCGCGGCCCATGGCGGTCGCCGCGCCCATGGCCGGCCGCCCTTGGCCGGCCGCCGCCCACCGTGCCACCGCGCGCTCGCCGCGCCGCCGCGCCGCGCGCCTCCAAGGAGAAGAGGGAGAGGATTTTGAGAGGGATTATGTGAGGTTGAGAGTTGGAGAGGAAGGGAATTGAGATTGAGAGATTAGGGTTTGAGAATTTTTGGGAAAGATGATGAACGTATGGCTCCCTTTGAGAGGGGAGAGAGAGAGAGTTATTAGGGAATTAGTTCTCCCTATTACATATAAACCCTTATATATATACATATTTATTCTTGCATAACTTTTCTCTCTAGCCTAGCAATTTGCCACCTCATTCACCTATTTCCCATGCACTTTCCCATTTTGCCACATCACCTCTCTCATTCCAAAGTTGCCCTAACTCTTGCCACCTCTTACCTACTAGCTAGTTTAGGATATTAATTATTTGAGTAATTTGTGGGGGGGGTTAATGTACATGGTAGAAATACAACTACATGATGATGTGTGTATATATATAGGTATACATTCATTTACAAGCATATATATATGTATACCAATTATTTTATATACAAAATTAATACGTATCGAATTTTATTTCACTTCCCAATAATTAATAAATAATCATCTCTAATTATTTTGGTTAATACCTCAAATATCAAAATTAGGATATTAAATCCGAATTTGATAATCCGGATGTTACAGTGCCGGAGTGGTCTTATCCGAATGAATATAACCCATGCCCCACATCTTATGACCATAATTTTCACAACAATTTCAATTCTTCACAGAGTCCATGGGATTCGCCTCCCCCGAGTCCAATTTTTAACCGACTTGTCTTCTTATCCACCTTGTCCACAATATTTCCAAGATTTATATTCAATTCCACCAGTTCATAATAGAAAATCATCTATCTTAGAAATGATGAGTATGCATGAGTCCAAGCAACAATCACCCTCAATCTTGAACATGATGATGCGTGAGTCCAAGCAACAATCACAGAATCTGACCGACTCACGATTTCATCACGATTGTCACAACAACACTTCATCTTTTCAAGTCCAATCACAACAAAATGATGCACCAATCGACTATGAAAAGATGCTTGAAGTCATGACTCAGGCTAGAATCGCTCGTGATCATGAAATAGATATGATGGTTCAAACTTTACGTTCTCACCGTTCAGCCATCTCTGATGTCGCTAACCATTCTCTTAGAGCCGAAGAGTCACGTTGCTTTGGAAAACAAGATTCTATTTCAGTACAATCAGTTGAACTTGCCCAAACTCTAAATTTTGAAAATGACATTGACAGTTTGGCAAGTTATTCATTTCCTGAATTAGAACTTGAGAATGACTATGATCCTGACCTTCAACTTGGTTATTCAATTCTACTTCCTGATTCAATAATGACTCCGGTGTCTTCACCTGATTTCAATCTTTTTCCCGAGTCAACATTGAATCCTGTGCCTATTCATCATGAAATTGAATCACCCATCTTTGATGATCATCATGTTGAACTTGACCAGTTTTATAATTTTGAAAGTTTCATGGATAAATTGGCAAGTTCTTATTTTTATGATATTGAACTCAATGAGAAATGTGACCTAGATTCTCAAATCTGTGATCAAGTTCAAATTCCCGAATCAATATTGACTCTTGTTTTGTTACCCGATTTGAGTAATATTTTAAAATCAGTTTTGATTCCCACACCTGTCATTCTTGAACTTGAAACACCAATATTAAGTCACATTCCATTGTGGGAAAATGATTGTGGACTTGAGTTTCAACTTCTTGATTTGGACCCACTTTTTGAACCAAACTCGACTCCTGAACCTTTACTTGATTTAAGTTACTTTCCTGAGTCGGTATTCGTTCTCGTACTTCTTAAGTCCAAGTCAATCATTCCATCTTCTCACACTCCATTTTGGGACAAGGCGGTTGACACAATTGACTCTGAAAATAGTTATGAAATTTGAAAATTAGATGGGGAGGAATTTTAAAAAATGTTCATAGAGACATCATTTTAGTGGGTTATACAAGAGAGATTTCTAGTGGGTTCCTCCGAATTCCACGAAAAGTAGATTGGGCCGCATTTCGTGGACCAATTAGACCACCACCGGAACCACCACCTTAAGGTAATATTTTCCTTCCCTTTCTTCTGTTTCATGCATAGATGCATTATTCATACATTGAGGACAATGCATGAGATAGGTGCGGGGGAGGATTTACTAACATACTAACATAGTTAGATACTTAAAAAAAAGTGACAATATTTTGACTTATCTTTTGAAAGAAATCTAAGTTAGTCTTAAGAATTAGGAAAATCATGATTAGGATTTCTAAAAACTTGGTCAAAATAAATAAATTGTTGAATTTTTAGGTATAGGAGGAAAAATTGAATAATTAATTAGTCTTAATTTTTACCTTAATGAAATGTGCATACCTAATACACTTACACATCTAGGATTCTAAAACAAAGACTCTTGTGCCCTATAAAAAATAATACTAAAAAAATATAAAATAAGAAAAAATTCACTAATTAAGCTGAATACATGTGCCTCTAGAAGCATAAGTATTCACGCCTAAAGGTGATTGTATAAATAAAGTCCTTAGTTTTGTGGCCTAGTTCACTCGAATCCTTAAGTCCGTGGGGTGTTTTCTCACCCGGTGCCCTAAAACCGACCGGTTTGAGAGCCACCGACTTTAAGTTCGCTACATGGGTGGATTAGAAAGCCTAAGAAAACTAAGAAAAATTACTTATGTACTAACACATCTAATAGTCAATTAGTTAGGTATGAGGGCCTCAAGAAGCCTTCATGCTTACACGAAAGAAAATTAGATGAGTTACATGATTAGGATTTCTAAAAACTTGGTCAACATAAATAAATTGTTGAAATTTTAGGTATAGGAGGAAAAATTGAATAATTAATTAGTCTTAATTTTTACCTTAATGAAATGTGCATACCTAATACACTTACACATCTAGGATTCTAAAACAAAGACTCTTGTACCCTATAAAAAAATAATACTAAAAAAATATAAAATAAGAAAAAAAATTCACTAATTAAGCTGAATACATGTGCCTCAAGAAGCATAAGTATTAACGTCTAAAGGTGATTGTATAAATAAAGTCCTTAGTTTTGTGGCCTAGTTCACTCGAATCCTTAAGTCCGTGGGGTGTTTTCTCACCCGGTGCCCTAAAACCGACCGGTTTGGGAGCCACCGACTTTAAGTTCGCTACATGGGTGGATTAGAAAGCCTAAGAAAACTAAGAAAAATTACTTATGTACTAACACATCTAATAGTCAATTAGTTAGGTATGAGGGCCTCAGGAAGCCTTCATGCTTACACGAAAGAAAATTAGATGAGTTATACATATTTAAAAATAATAATAATAATAATAATAATAATAAAGAGGCATGAGAGTCCAAGTTAAGGAATTCCTAGTAAAGATTCACAAAGATGCATATGACTTTTTGGTAACGAAAAAGACTATACAAAATTCAGTTTTGATCCTTACCTAAAAGGGATAACAATTTACTATATAAAGACTAAGTTTAAGAATGAATAAAAATAATAATCCTAAAAACTTATAGATTACTTAGTTTCTTCAAACATATTTCAAATATTTTCCTTCTTATGGATTTTGTGGGTGTAATCCGCTGAAAACCCTCACGAGACAACACTCGTCCTCTAGGGTAACTTAGAGGTTTAACGGCTTGTTGCACGTGCTAAGTGCAATCGTGATTCCTATGAAAGTGAGTTAGGATAGATTAATTTTTCTTTTCTTTTCCTCTTTCTTTTTGATTTTTACTCGAGGACGAGCAAAAAGATAAGTGTGGGGGGTGTGATAGGTAGTAAAAAGTGCATATTTATCACTACATTTACTATCACATTTTCATATTTATTCATACAATTATGCACTATTACTAATGTTTTATTATTTAATGTGTGCAGGCCTTGGGTAATTAAAAAATAAAGAAATAAAAGCCTAAATGAAGCCCAGAAGCCCAAAAAGCCCATGTGCAAGCCCATGTGCAAAATTTGCAATTACTAAAAGAAGAGGAAAGGGATGGACTTCTACTAAACCCTAATTGCTTGCAGGACAAGGCTATAGATAAGGGGAGAAGAGTGCAAAGATAATAAAATCGTTTTAAAAGATTTGGATTTAGGGTAACTTGCTTCCCAAGTTATCCCGAATTTTCAAAATAAAGAGTCGGTACACAACTTCCAGAAGGATATACCCAGATGGACGGACCAGAGGAGGCCACGCGCGAAAGCGCGTGGCCAGAGAACACACTATGACCGCGGAAACGCGGCCATAGCCGCGTTTCCGCGGCAAGATTTACGAGTCTGGCGATAAGATTTTGTGGAGGAGTCGTACCGGGACTCTACTTCTTCCATCTCCTATAAATACCCCTGCAGAGCAACAGAAAAGGGCGTCGAGTACAGAAACAAACTTAGGGTTTTTCTTAGGCTAATTTGTAGATTGTAACTTAGGTTTTTTTTTTTAGTTTCTTTTATGTAATTTTTTAATTTTCTTTATGTAACTGAGAGGAGAGGATACTTTCATGGAGGAAGGAAATCAAGCTTGTACTGAGGTGACATCGGTGTAAGTAAATTTTTTCTTCCATTGTTAATTGAATCAAATCGAAGTTTCTGTTTCTTCTATTTTGTTTTGTTTTTGTTTCCCTCTTTTGTGTTTGTGGATCCATATGAAACCAAGAGCTTCGAAGTTGCCTTCTCCTTGCAAGTGCCGTTGATGGTTTATGGTGATGAACATCTATTTCTATGGTAGTATAGCTCGCCCTTTTTATTTCGTAGTATAGATCGGGAATGAGGAAGATCTCATATTCCATACTTCGCTCGCCTTCAAAGAAAGGTACATCGTTGACACGGTTCAAAGGTAAGCAAACGCCAAGAGGTAAGTATGTTTTTAGTTTTTAGTTGTCTTTCTTTTAATTTTTAGTGTAAATCACCAACACCACAATATTCCCAATCTTTTTCACACTTCTTCAATTTCATTGTAAATATCACTTCTAGTTTCTCCATCTTCTTAATCTACCACTTTCTTTTTGACCTGACTTTAACAACTATTAATTGTAGCATAAAAGAGAATTTACTAAACAAGCTTCCATCGCTAGTCCCTCCCTGTGGATCACGACCCGCATAGCCACTTGCTATAGCGGTAGAATTGAGGACCTTGCACATCCTATTCTTAAATCTGAAATACTATATTTTGTGTGCAGGTAAAAACTCAATCACGGCCTAAATAGTGAATTGGTTAGTTTAATTGTGTAGAACGTTTGAAACCTAAAAATAGATTTGTAGGGATTTTTAAATGTTTAGATCATGGTCAAATGGTCGGATCGAGAATTTGTATGACTAAAAATATAGATCTAACCAACTCACTACCTTTGGCCGTCCATTTTGCGCCGCTTGATAGATGGGCAAAAAGTATTCAAAACACTTGATTTTTTATTTTTGGTTACTTTAAATAATATAGATCAACTTCAATAGAGAGGACCTTGTATTTAAATGTCCAATGTTGGTATTTGAGTGGAAAGGATTCGGGCCCGAATCCTTTCGAAATGACACAAGTCTATCTCCATAGGCAAAAAGTATTTAAAATTCTTGATTCTTGGTTTAAAGATAGTTGAAATAATAAAGATCAATTTCAATGAAATAGATCTTGTATTCGAATGTCGTAGGGTTGTATTTGAGTGAGAAGAATTCCAGCTTGAATCCTTTTGTGTCAGTCCGGAAGGATTCGAGGCCAAATCCTTCCCACTTAAATACCAACATCCAATATTCGAATACAAGATCTACTCTATTGAAGTTGATTTATATTACTTCAAGTATCTATTAACCAAAAATCAAGTGTTTTGAATACTTTTTGCCCATACATCAAGTAAGGGACTACCTAAATAGTGAGTTTGTTAGTTTAATGGTGTAGAACACTTAAAACCTAACAAAAATTGGTTTGTAGGGGTTTTAAATATTTAGATCATAATAAAATGCCCGTATCGAGAATTTGTATGTCTAAAGACATAGATCTAACCAACTCACTACTTTCGACCGTCCATTCTGCGCCGCTTGATGGATAGTCAAAAAGTATTCAAAACACTTGATTTTGGTTTATAAATACTTGAAATAATATAAATCAACTTTAACAGAGTGGATCTTATATTCGAATGTCAGAGGGTTGAATTTGAGCGGGAAGTATTCAGGTTCAAATCCTTTTGGAAGGACACAACTCTCTCTCTCTCTCTCTATATATATATATATATATATATATATATATATATATATATATATATATATATATATATATATATATCGGTAAAGTGTTCCAATAGGTCTCCTTAGATTACAATCTAAGGAGGCTTAAAACGCTAACATCCCAAAAAAATTTCAAGATCCGACCGCACATTATCAACTTCATGTTTTAAGATGTACACATATAAAAAATAAAGTGATTTCGGGTTCGTTTACTCTATTTCTTTAAGTTCAAATATTAACTGTTTTAAAAGTTGAACAAAATGGAACGATTAGATCAATAAGTACACGAAATTCAAATCATTTGATTTTTTATATGTGTACATCTTAGAACACGAAGATGATAATATGCAGTCGGATTGTTAAAAAAAATCAGAATGTTAGGATTTTAAGCCTCCTCCTTAGATTGTAATTTAAGGACACCTACTAGGAACACTTTACCATAATCAATTTACGTAAAGTAAGCATGCTCATCATAGCCTTTTATACCGTAAGAAACTAAAAGAATAATAGTCTTGTCGTCTTCAAGGCATAAATAATTGCATTTCAAAATTTATTATGGTCGCAGTTCTAAAACCACTATTTTTTGGTAAAATTGATGATTGCGACCAAAGTCGCAGTTCAAAAGAATAATCAAGGTTCAATTAATTCAAGAAATATGCATACAGCGACCACAGTTTATGTTCAATTAGTTTTAGCATTCTGTCCGAATACGCTATCATTGTCGCAATGGATTTAAAAAAAATTCCACTATATTCAATAAATTATTGTAAAGTACAAAATATTACATTGAAACAAGAGATGGGAAACACTTGAAAGTATAATAGCACATGTATAGCAACCCAGATCGCAATACAATGATATGTCTTTTCCATTAACACTACGACCTTAGTCGTAGATGATGCCTGAAGATGTATAAATAAAATCTTTATTCGTTTCAGGTAGCCGCAACCTGAAACTACTTCCTCTGTAAGAAAAAAAGAAACGTAAATATTTGAAACGTCAAACTTAAATTTAAATTATATAACGAGTTTAATTTCGTACCAATAATGGACACCAGTCCTGTAATGGCCCAGTTATTGACAGTTTTCATACATTCGATGCTTGACTTCCTTCTGTGATAGAGAATCTTCAAAACTCAGACTTTATCTTGTATGCATCTTTAGGCCTCCCCTTGATAAGTACAAGACCAGTTAGATTGCGTATAGTCAATTCTTCACCATCTCGCAAAATCACAACTGATCCACTAGAACCAACATTTATTTCAGACTGTGATGATTGATCATTTACTGTCCTAAATATGAATTCGTTACTGGTTTCTGCAACAAATCTTTCCAACACAGCATCCAACTTTGAAAGATGAATATCTGAATCGAATACCATTTTAAGAATTGCATTAAATTTAGACCGCAATGTCCACAGTCTAGCAGTTCCTCGCGTGCCTTGATTGGGAAAGGTCTAATTCCATATTCAATTGTAATATTCTTGTAACGGGCATCCAACCTCCATCTCTATAGTATATACGATTTTAGTATATGTGCAACGTGATTGCGCCATAAAATGTACATGATATGTCTACAAAGGATACCCTCCATTTCGAATAATGTGCAACTACAATACACGTTGAGTTCACCAGAATTCTCATAACTAACCTTATCCCGAGTGTCTTTTGAGTGTGAAAATTCACCAACCAAATAATTTTCTCTTAGTCCATCATATTCCAACTCTTTTAAAAAGAGTGTCATTACAACTGCCCATTTCTTTTAAAACAACTGAAAAATCTTCCTGGCATAAAATTTTGAAACTTGTATCTCATATGGATTCGATGTACAATTGGGCACATAATTCAAACACTGAAAATCTTCTTGAGACTCAGATCTATGACGGGCAATGACAACTTTATCGTATTGGTGGACAAACTCAACTAGTTTTGTATTTGCATTCACAATATCATCAAAAAAAGAATTAATACTCTCGACCTTTAACTGGTTGCCATTCCAACATAGAAAATATCCTTTAGATAAGCATTAACCCAGTGTCCACGCAATATGTACATCTTCAACAACCAACTATCTTCTTTTTCTTCTATATGATATTTTTCTTTCATCAATCTCCATAGTTCCTCGCATGTTCTTATATCACGGGAGGTGTACCACAGATGAAAATCCGAGCCAAAATCTTCTTCATACTTGTTCATCAAGGGGATTTGTTGCTCGATAATGTGTTTTCTTACATGTCAAAAATAGTATTGGTGCTGAATAGTTAGAAATAACATCTTGATGGCATCACCTATCTAGGCATCCTGATCAGTAATAATCAATTTTGGTGTAACTCTGTGCATGCATTTGAGCTATTTATTGAATAGTCAAACAAATGTATCCCTCTGCTCGTCCGGAAGTAATGCACAACCAAACAAAATTGACTGTCGATGACGATTTATTTCAGTGAATGAAGCAAATGGCAGGTTCAAATGATTAGTCATGCATGTTGTGTCAAAAACAACCACATCACAAAAACTCAAATAAAAGAAAATTGCTCTTCCATAAGCCCAAAAAATACTTCTTAGTATGCCCGCATTATCAACTTCACTGGCAAAAAAGAATTCTAGATTAGAGTTAGTTTTTTCTTGAAAATATTTGATGACCGAAATAAACTCCTGACCAATGTTATTTCTTCAGTGACAAATAAAATCAATAACTTATTGCAAGCTTACTTCTTCACAACCTTCTTCATGATTCATTGCATTAACAATACGAGAAATATTAGAATGATGAATTTCTATATCAACCAAATTGGTCATAATGCTTCTGCTAATCTTTAATCGATGTGTCTGGTGAGAGTAAAAGTGATGGACCTTATCTGGGTTTGATAAATTATGTAAATGAGAATCAACAAACTTGGTGACAACCCAAAATCTTCGGTGTGGTAATAACGCAGACGTACATGCATCTCAGCAGGACACTCAATTCTAGTGTCGATTCGACGGTTGACTGTAAGCCCATCTTATCTTTTATCAGCCAACTTCTTCACAATAAAATTTTCTACAAATAACTTCATGAGGAGGCCTACGTGACTTATCTATTCATTTTCTTCTCACGTCAAAACTTCTGTTCCTTACATAAGCATTATAGAAGTTGTATGCTTCATCGTCTGTTGAAAATTGTTATCCTAAAAAAATAACTAAGCTTCCAAACATATCTCCATGTAATTCAGATCCTACCAAAATAATTATTGAATTAAATAAAAAATAATTAAAAATCCCACATTAGAATTATAATAAAATAAAACTGTGACTAAGGTCACAGTTGTAAAGATAACTGTGCTTATTGAATAAAAGACTGCAACCGTAGTCGCATCTTTCAGGATGTCCATATTTTTTTTATAAAAACTGATATTTTGTAATATTGCGCAAAAGGTCGCACATACAAGGTAATTACGGACTGCAAGTAAGATCACACTTATATAAATACTGAGACATAGTGTATTAAAACAGCGACCGTAATCGCATACTTTAGAATGTTTATAATAACCCCAAAAATTATTTTATTAAATACTGCGACCTTTGTCGCAGTCCTTAAAAAACTAATGACCATGCAAAAAATCAGGCAATTTTACAAATTAAATAACTGAGACTGAGGTCGCAGTTAACAAAATTATAAAATTGTTAACTGAAAAAATATCGACTTTGGTAAAAGTGACTCTTGTTTAGTAAAATGTAAATTAGGTCGCAGTTCCATCTAGATTACCCAAGATTTTTACAGATAAGAAATTGCAGGAAAAAAATTAAAAAAAAGGGATCAAATTGAAACCTCTTGATCAACATCTAAAGATCTCAACCCTTCAATATTTTTAATATTTTATGAGGAAGGTGAACACGATGATATATGATTCATATTTAGATCGGGAGAAAGAGATCGGGGACGACGGTGACCTGAATTGACAGGAGATGTGTTATGATCGGCAGTCAATATTAAAGTAGAAAAGGAGATCCCAATGAAGAGCTTGGAGATCTAGGTCCGCAAAGTTAAAAAAAAAATCTGATCCGGATCTCGCTTTTTTAGAAAAATTTTATGAGCGAAAACTCAAATCTAGATCTGACAGCGCGCGGAACAAGAAAAAGAGGGAGAAATAATAATAAACAATAGCGGGACCGCTACCTTTTATCGCAGGAAAATTTAGTAATTTCACTTGTTCTAATAGGCGGGCCGCTACTTATTGGTGTGGTTAATAATATGACACGTCACCGCAGGCTGAGAGGGACTCTCAGCTGTCGGCTGAGGTATATTTCACTCTGTGTGTGTGTGTGTGTGAGTAGAATTACAATACACATAAGTGTAATTAAGTTAAGTTACTCATACCTCTTTTCACCACAAAAAATATTTTTAAAAAATTAATGTGAGTTGTCCCTACAAGGTATTTAAAAAATATTTTTTGTGTGATTGAAAGAGGTGTGTGTAACTTAACTTAGTTACACCTACGTGCATTAAGAGTGTGTGTGTGTGTGATGTCTATCTGTTTAAAATATCCAGTTACTAAATTATACAAGAACCGTTTCCTAATGCATATAGATTAAAGTTTATTATTATATGTTTTTTTTTTCAATTTTGGCATAACAAAAGACCTTAAATTCTTATTTTCAACATTATTTATTCTTTTGGGTTTATGGGATTTTTCGGCTGCAGCCGTTTTCTGGAGTTTATGGAAGGAACGTAATTGCAGAATTTTTAACAACGTGGTCGGATCTCCAAATGAAGTACTGCATCTTTGACATGCTTTTATTTCTTACTGGAGTTGTCTCATTTCAAGTAGGGCGAGAGAGACGGTCATGCGAACGTTGGGTCAGTCTTCACTGTGTGTGTGCGCGCGCGCATGTGTGTGTGTGTGTGTGTGTGTGTGTGTGTGTGTGTGGGTGTTTTTTTTTTTTTGGAGGGGGGCACTCGGAGGACACTAAGGATAGGGGACATGATTTTGACTCGGATTGCATGTGACTGGTCTACTACGGGACCATGATTTTATCTTTTCGGTTCTCTTTTGATGTTTGTAGCAATTTTGTTGTGACTGGCATGTTTATTTTTTATTTTCTTGCACTCACGTGTGTATTTGTGTTTTGTTGTTCGGAACAACCCTTATTTCGTTTTATGTTGTTTCTTTGAACGTTTTCATTACAAGCTTTTTAATGAAGCGCGGGAAACCCTTCTGGTTCATCGTTCTCTCTCTCTCTCTCTCTCTCAAAAAAAAAAAAAAAAAAAAAAGGAAAACATTATTCGTTCATGTTTTATTTTTGAGAAATAGGTTGTTTCTACTTGGGTGCCCATTCTAGGGTTTGAATCTTGGACATTTTCATCCCCTTTAACACTCTTTATATTCAACCTTTACAAATCAAACTAATTATATTTTCAATATTGTACACTTATCACTTATATTTCATCCTTGCGAGCACAAACCATTCATTTTGTTTTGAGAGGGAGGCAAAGCCCATTCGGCAAAACCCAGTTCTTTTCGTTGCCAAATCTTTGGGCCTCTAGACTGGCCCGGTCCACTTGCAGCAAAATAAAACAATTGGACAATGGTCATGAAATCAGTGGAGCTAATCATTCCAACGGATAGTTTTTTTCAAAGAGTGAGTTTGCTGGAAAACTGTGTGTTTATATACATATCAAGGGAGAGAGAGAACAAAGGGGACCTGTTGATGCTAATAAAAAACAGAGCCATGATGAGATTAGCATAAAGAAAACACTATCATCTTGGCCACCCAAATCCACCTAGCACTAGCTTTGCCCTCAAGAAATCCCTTCAACGATGCACCCGGTCCTTTGTTTCGGTCTCACTGCCATCGCCGAAAGCTTGTTTCAACGATCCCCGCACTGTTTGATTGATTATTATAAGATCACAATGTTGACAACAGTAGGCCTGAACTTTATCAGACAATGAACCTGTTGGGACTCCAAGCAACAGAGAACAACAACTTCAGATAATACTCACTAATCACGCTAACAAGTAAACAAAGAAAAGAAAAAGGAAACACAAAATTTAACGAGGTACGGCAATTTGCCTACGTCCTTGGGATAGAAGGGAGAGAATTCTTATCGAAACCAAACAATTACAGGATACAATATCAAGGGCAATTACCCCTCTTTATATAGGCATAAAGTCCCTCAATAAAATAAAACCAACAACTCTAAATTTGGATCATAAACGAATTCAGAAACCTTCAAAGATTCGCTCAGAATTCTTCTACTGTCGACAAGGGAATGTCACAGTCATCTGATAAACCCGACTTTTAGGAAATTGCTGTCGACAGCCCAAAGTGAGAACTGTCGACAGCACGGTTTAAAATCTGGGTGTATCCGTGCCTGATTGTCCCAAGGGGACTATTGACAGTCCTACGCCTTATCCTTAAAAAAACTCCATCCTCTAACTTTTTATTCTTCTCTCTTTTCCCACAATTCTTCACCTCGGTGAAGATTTCTCAAACCTGAGCCGAACTCAACATAGTACCATGTCGACTCCAACGGGTTGTGCCAGTGTGGTTGCCTATGTACCCCCTGCCTAAGGGATCAAACCATCCTTAGTTCATCCAAACAAGTTCCACCGAGCTCAAGCAACTGGAAAGATATGGAGCAACTCATTGTCATATGCAAATTTAACTTCCAGAACTACTTTGGTAAGCATATCAGCGGGATTCTCCTTTGTGTGAATCTTTTGTAACTCGATGTCACCTTCATCAAGAATTTTCCGAACAAAGTGGAACCTAACATCGATGTGCTTCGTCCTTGCATGATACACCTGTTTTTTTTTTTGCCAAATAGATTGCACTCATGCTATCACAATTGATCTTCAATAAATCATGATCAATTCTCAAGTCATCGAACAACCCTTGAAGCCAAATTACCTCCTTCATAGCCTCCGTCATGGCCATATACTCGGCCTTCATAGTAGACTGTATAATAGAGCGCTAGCACATCGGTGCTTGGAACAATGTAAACACATATCCCGTTGTAAACTGACGTTTATCGAGGTCTCCAGCGTAGTCGTAAGCAACATATCCGATACACTCCTGCTTACTCATAGCATCCTTCTCAAATATCAAACCAACGTCTATAGTACCTTTGATGTGCCGTAGAACCCACTTCACTGTCTCCCAATGACTCTTGTCTGGATCGTGCATATATCTGCTAATCAGCAAGACAACTTGTGACAAATTGGGCCTTGTACACACTATTGTATACGTTAGACTACCAACTGCGCTAGCATAGGGTACGTGAGCCATGTACTCACGTCAACAGTTGTAGGAGACATAGTAGTTTTTAACTTGAAATGAAGAACCAACGGTCTACATACAGACTTCATATCACCGTTGATGTTGAACTTCTGAAGTACCTTCTTTAAATACTCCTTTTGCGTCAAGCTAACATTGCCACTCCTTCGGTGTCTCTCTATCCCATGCCTAGCACCTTCTTCGTTTCACCAAGATCCTTCATCTCAAACTCGGAAGACAAGTCCTTTAATTTATCAATTGTGGATCTGCTCTTAAAAGCGATGAGCATATCGTCCACATACAACAGTAGATAGATGTACTCTCTACCAGATAGCTTGTTGTAATGCACACATGGGTCGTAATGGTTTCGTCTGTACCTCTTGCCTCTTATGAAACTGTCAAAACGTTTGTACCATTACCTCAAGGATTGATTTAATCCATATAACGATTTCTACAGTTTTCATATCAAATTCTCCTTTCCTGCAGTTTTGAACCCCATCGGCTGAGACATGTAAATCTCCTCTTCAAGATCGTCATAGAGAAAGGCAGTCTTTATATCGAGCTGATCAATTTCCTACTCGTACTGTGCTACCAATGCCAAAAAAATTCGAATCGATGAGTGTTTCACAATGGGAGATAATACCTTATTGTAGTCAATGCCTTCTCGTTGTGCGTAGTCTTTAGCTTTCAATCGGCTTTGTAACATACAATATTACTTTTGAGAGATCCCTATTTCTTTGTAAATACCAACTTATAACCAATCAACTTCTTTCCCTTGGGCAACTCTGACAGTTCCCAAGTGTCGTTCTTATGTAGAGAACTCATATCTTCCATCATGGCGTCCTTCCACATTTATAACTCTGAACTGATTTCAGCTTCTCTATATGTAGACGGGATTGTCTCTTCAAGAAATGGGAGAGCATAGGCTACAATCATATTTGTAGTGAGCCATGGACTTACATAGATTCATGCGGGCTCTTCCAACTACAATAGATTCTTGGACATCACCCATAGTCTGTCCTTGATCCTCATCATTATCAGTATTAGCCAGTACTCTTTGTCACCGCGAGTATGATCTTCATTGATACTGTCCTATCTAGAGATGGTGAAGTAGTATCACTCTCCACCTGCTGTGATATCCCTTTGGTCTTTTCACTCTCCACTTACTGAGAGTTTGTAGACTTCACCATTGAAACCTAATCATGACATCTCTGCTTAGGATAAATTTCTTATCCTTCGGATTCCAAATTTTATATCCTTTTACACCTTTCTTGAATCCTACAAACACACCTTTCTTCACTCTTAGGTCCAACATGTTATCCTTGACATGATAGTAGGCCAGACACCCAAATACCCGTAGCGAATTATAATCCTGAGAACTTTTTCTGACCAAACCTCTAGAGGAGTTTTACCTCCTATTGTAGACGAAGGCAACATGTTAACGAGATGGCAAGCATAAGCCAATGCTCAGCCCAAAATATTTTGATATATTGGCGTTGGATAATATGCAACAGACCTTCTCTAGAAAGGTACTGTTCATCCTTTCAGCCATCCCGTTTTTTTGCAGTGTTTCTCTTACTGTGAAGTGCCTTTCTATGCCCTCATTGTGAAATAGCTGTAGGAAAGGATCGCTTGTATATTCTCCTTCGTTGTCTGAACGGAGTACCTTGATCTTACTTCCCGTATTCTTCTCCATGTTCTTCTTCCACTCCACAAACAACTCCAGGACTTTCCCTCTATGCTTCATGGTATATACCCAACATCGCTTAGAGTATTCATCGATAAAAGACACAAGGTAATGGTTTCCTCCAATAGATACCATCTTGGTAGGTCCTCAGATATCTGTGTGAGTATAATCTAGTATCCCCTCGGTGCAATGAGTTGCAGTGTCAAATCTCACCTTGGTCTTCTTTCGATGATGCAATGTTCACAAAATTTCAATTTATATGTACTGGCACCTTTCAATAGACCTTACTTTGTAAGAGTTTGCAAAGATTTTTCTCCTGTATGTCGAACCTCATGTGTCAGAGTTGGGTGCAATCATTATCTGAATTTGTAGAAGTCACCATTTGTCTTGTAACTGTACTACCCTTCAAATAGTAAAGGTTATTGCGTCAGACGACCTTCAAAATAACCATCGAGCCTTTAACCATCTTGAGAACTCCATCTCTAATAGATATTTCAAGGCCCAATACTTCTAAGGCACCAACAGAGATAAGATTCATTTTCAATTGAGGTACATATCTCACATCCTTCAATTCCTGCACCATCCCATCAAACATCTTGATCAAGACAGTACCTTTCCCTTCCATATGATATGGATGATCATCACCTCCATCTAGTTTCTCAAAACTAGAAAATCAATTCCTGTTGGGACACATATGATAGGTAGCTCCTGTATCAAACATCCACTCTAAATCACCAGAGTAACCTATGGTAGGAGTAGTGATTGAGAATGAAAATACAGATGAGTTTGAGTCTGATCCATTTACCTGTGAAGTACAACCCGATTGGGTATTGATCACTTGTGTAAGATTTGCTTCGGGCTTTGACTCATTTCTCTTATTCTTATTCTTCATTCTTGGACAATCAACCTTCCAATGCCCTAACTCTTTGTAGAAGGCATACTGGTTCTTCTTCAGATCTCTGAACCCTGATCTGGACTTTGATCTTCCACGAATGCTTTTACTTTTCTGATTGGAACCCCTACCTCTTACCACTAACGCCTCTGCTGATGTACTACTGGAAGAAGATTACTTATCCTTTCTCCTCACTTCATAATTTACAAGAGCAACCGACACATCATTATAGTTAAGTGATTATTTTTCATTAATCAAGGTGAGGACGAAGGTCTCATACTCTTCATCACGAAGAGAATTCAAAAGAATTAACACCTTATACTCTTCTTCGATATTCACATCCACATTAATCAAATATGTAAGAACCTTTGTGCACTTGTTCATGTGTTTAGCAATAGAGAGTCCCTTCTTCAATTGAAAACGATAAAGCCTCCTCTTAGACTCAATACTCTTCGTTAGATATTTCTTCTCGAGAATCTCTTCATTGCAGACGTCTCATATAGCACATGATACTTGTGATGTCTTTTGTCAAATAAGACCTTATAAGACCACACGCCCTCCTATTCATCTTGTCTTAATCCTTTTCAGAAGTCTCCTGGCTTTTCTTTCAATCGTAGAGTGTCTTCAAGGTTTGATGTCGTCAATCCATTCATCACCTCACACCTCCACATCTTAAAATTGTTCGTTCCATCAAACTTTACCACATCGATTTTCATCAGATGTGGGTTCATGGATTTCACTGTGGATTGATTTTTTCGACCATCTTCTCAATAGACTCCTCAACACAATACGGAAAATGATTAGTGAAAACAAATCTAAATAGAAAAGATCAGATCTATATCTCTGAACGAAACTGTAGACAGTCTCCAAGCTTATTTGCTCCACCTGAACGAAAACTCCCCGTCGAATCTGAAAAGCTCTGATATCACTTGTTGAGAATCCAAGCAATAAAAACAACAACTTCAGATAATAGTCACCAATCACACAAGTAAACAAAGAAAAGAAAGAGAGCACACAAGATTTAATAAGGTTCGATAATTCGCCTACGTCCTCGGGGTAAAAGGGAGAGAGTTCTTATTAAAATCAAATAATTACAGGATACAATATCAAGGGCAATTACCCCTCTTTATATAGACATAGAGTCCCTCAAGAAAAGAAAACCAACAACTCTAAATTCGGATCAGAAACAAATTTAGAAACCTTCAAAGGTACGCGCAGAATCCTTATGTTGGCACTGTCGACAGTTCTCTGACAAACCTGACTTTCGGGAAATCGTTGTCGACAGCTCAAAGTGGGAACTGTTGACAACACGGTTCACAATCTAGGTGTATCCGTGTTGACTGTCGACAGCCCAAGGGGACTGTCGACAATCCTATGCCTTATCCTTAAAAAAACTTCACTGCTCTAACTTTTAATTCTTCTCTTTCTCCCCACAGGACCCACAATTAGCATCTCGCTAATCAGAGCCTAATGGGGCTTGTGATTTAAGCAAAGGATCACATCACATGAGAAGTATTAATAAGCTAGCCTGCAGTGATCTCACACAGCCTTCATTCAGCTGGCTTTTCCAGACTTTATAGCTAATTGGAAGGTGCACTTCATCATCATGGTATGGAAATTTCAGAGCCCTTTTCCCTTCCGTTTTAGTGCTGTCAGGTTCGAACTAGTCTCTGAACACTGCCGTTGTTCTTAAAATTGTAGGCATTGGGTTGATTCGAAATATGGGCAATGAGATGGGGAATCGAAATTCAAATGGTTTACAAGGTATGTACTCTTCCGGGAAATGCACTGATTAGTTCTTAATGTTGTGTTTTGAATTGGTCTTAGATTTGTTATTGTTCGGTTCCAGAGCAGGAAAGCAAGGAGGTTACTTCTAAAGTTATCAATCAGTCTCCGAAACCATTGCTTGTGTCTAATGACTTAGATGGCCTGAAAGGTCTGACTGGTTTCCATACCGATAATTCTCAGAGTAAGTTAATTCTGGATTAAATCTGACTAAATATATTTGAGGGATTTGATCCCTTATATTGTCTCTATGTTTTCTGTGGATTCAGGCAAACCTGAGAATGAGAAATTGGTTGACACAAGTCAGTCAATTTTGCCAAGAGAGAATGAGGGTAAAAATATTTCTGAATTTTTGACTAGATAGATAACCTTCACTGGCACTGATTTCATACATAGACATTTTATTCAGTTGCCTCAGAGAAAGAACTCGCTGAGAAACTCGCGTCTACAGATGAACCTTTGAATTCTTCCATTGTGTCAAATGATCCTCTTGACGTAGAGTCTCACTCAATTCCTTCAAAAGAAGATGAGGGTAATTGGTTGTTTCTGACTTCCAAGTTAGTTAATTTTATATTCAATGTCTTCAACTTCTTACGAATTCTTTAATTATCTCCAATGAAGAGCGTACTGATCTTGCTCAGAATGAATTCTCAGAAACAGATGAAAGTGTTATCCAGAGACCCTTCTCAGAGACGAGAGGTTAGTGACTTTTTTGAAATATAGGCTGTAGTAGCCTGGGGCAAAAGCAGGATTTGAATCCCAGACCTCCTGCCACTGCCAAAGAGATTTTACCACTATACTACACTGGCATTTGCAACAAATTGTAGATAGGTTGTGTACATTGATCAGAATCAAGTATTACTCAATAGTTTATAATGACCTTGGACTGGGTTTTCAAAATCTTAGCGACTCTTGTAGAGTTTTCTGGTTGTAGAAATTTCAAATAGAATATATATAAATCAAAATGATACATAAATAAAAATACAGAAATGAATCATTGATCAAGTGTTTACAGTGCAATATCAAAGTGGATTTAACCTAGTATCTAGTTAAATAGATAAAATAAACAATTTCATGTGTGCATCAGTCAAACTATTTTAATTGTGAAATTTTTTTTCATATTACTTTCAGTTTTAGAGGAAGAGATCAATGAGGCTAGTAAAACCATCAATGAACCTCCAGAAGCTAAAGCTGCCGATAGCCTTGATCGCGTGATAGATTCACCTCGTTATCTTCCAAATGGTCATCAAAGTAAGTCGTTTTAGGATTTCTGACTTAATACCTTTTTTGTTTTTGATACAGATAAGTGATTATATACAGTGGTTTTTCTTTTTTAGCTTCTTCAGAGGAACATGAAGATGAGAAGTTGGATACTGATGAGTATTTGGAACATATTGATGTGCCAAATGATACAGAGGAAAGAAGTCAATCAACCATGGCAGGTCAATATCATGAGGATATACATCATGAGCAAACTCATTCAGCTTGCAACGAGTCACTAGGAATAGATGATGATGATGATGCTCTTATTCAGAAGCAAATGTCTGATGAAAGAGGTCAGTAACTTGCAAGGCTCCATTAAAATAGCTTTTGGGCTTCTATCAGGGGTGGCAGTACCAATTTTAGTTCTAGTTCTAGGTGAACCATGGCCTACCATCAACTATACCATACAGATTAAAGTATAAATACGTGAAATTTCCAATCTAGTTAGGTAGAAAGGTAGAGTAAGTTACGAAAAAAAGTAAACAAAATAATAATAGAAAGGTGTGAAATTGATGCAGAAATATATGTCCACACATCAGTCTGTGCATTCGAGTGTGTGTACGCATGCGTGTGATCAATTATCATATATCAGATAACGACACATCTTTCAATCCAAGTTGCTAGTCCAACATTCTTGTAAAGAAGGGAAAATTAACTACCTGAAAAGATTAATGAATGCTCTGATCACCACTTGTATTTGGTCTATTTGACACTAATAATGAAACTTGATCTTCGATTATTTCAGCAGAAGAAGAGGCAAATATTTGGGCACAAGAACATCCAGAGAAAGTTAGCGAGTTGGAAGATTGTAGAATAGAGAGGCAGAATGAATGTGCTACTGCCATTACCAACCAAGAAAACAACATAATTATAGAAGAGTTACCAGTTGAAGATATTGGCTCTCGAGAGACATTACTAATGAACAGTAGTGAAGTAGTCAGAGGTTCTGTTGATCAAGATGGAGACCAACAATGTGAAGAAGTAGACATAATAGACAAAGATTTTCGATCCCTTCAATGGAAATATCACATGTCAAATGAACCAATTGATGGTACTTATTTAGATGCCATCGACTTTGAAATCAGGAAATTGGTGAAGGAAGACGATGCAAATGGAATGAATGAAGAATCCAGAACTGAATCAAATGAATGCGAGGATAGATCAACAAAACCATTAGAAGAAGAACTAAAAATGGATGATATCGATACTGATATTTTTGAGATACAACTTAGAGCCACTGATCCTCGTGAAGAAGAAATAGAAGACGGAGATGATGGCGGAGTACTGGAAGAAGCAATGTTTGAGATATGTATTCAATCTGACTACAATCCAGATTCTATGTCTGAGAAACAGAAAGAAGATTTAGAGGGAGAGACGGTGAGAGGGCTCAAGGAAATTTCTACTGTAACAGATATTTCTGCTGCAGATAACAAGCATGAAGAGGTGATGGGATGTGAAACTGGAGGATTAGAGAGTAATGAGATAATAGGAGAAAACTTTTCTCAACTCTCTGTTTTATCTGATCCTGCTATCAAGATGGTGATGGAAACAAAAGATGCGAATCCAGGAGAAATGGCTTTTGTTAGCAGTGCTTTTGACTGGAAAGATTTGGATGTCAATGGCAGTACCGTAGAAAGGCAAACTGACCAGCAAGATGTAGAATTTGATGATCAGAACGAGGTAGTGACCATTGGAACTAAATTTGATGAGCATTTAGTCCAAATAATTCCAACAGAAACAACACCACCAGCTTCATCTCAACATCTTGAAGAATTTGAGAAGGAAGAACACATACCAAATGAAAATGAAACGCCAACAAGCAAAGAAGAAAAATGCTTTCTGCAGATTGATCATGCTGGTGTCTGCATTTCAGATACCAGTCCCATGACTTCAGAAGGCAGTGAAAGATTCCCTACAGAATTGAGCGAAGAAAAATTCAAGGCTGAGACTGATGATAATGCACTACGTCACATTTATACATCCGAAAGAGGTGACATTGAAGTCAAGGAGAGCTCACCAAGTAACATCACTTCAGGTGGTCATGACGAAGCTTCTTCTTTTGAAACCAAAGAGAATGTGAGAGAATATCATGTCAGTACAAACCAAGAAGTCACCAGCACAGTTGATACACATATTTTAGTTTTAGAGCTTGAAGCTACCTATGAAGAATCTGACAAAAGCCCATTGCTGTGCAAAAAGTCAGAGGGGGGTGAACTCTTTGCAACAGAATTAACTGACTCTGGGAATCCGAGAGAGCCATCTGTGCAAAAAGTCAGAGGAGGGTAATGCTGTTTTGAAGAAGACGGTTGAAGAGTTGTGGCAATCTCCTGCCAAGACATCCATGGCTTCAGCCAGGGGTAGGGAGAAACAGAAGCAACCTAGATCTTCTTTTCTCTTCGGCAGCTGCATATGCTGCACAACAACTATAAATTGAAGGTTCTTTTCGTTTCTTCGTATATTTCTTTTTCTGTACTGTTTACAGTTTTCAAAATTTTCGAGTGCATGTGAAGAGAGTGTAACAGAATGAGAAATGTTTTTGAGCCTGTAGAATTTAGATGATGCCAGTGAGTTATTGGAGAGAGGTTGCAATTGTAAGTTTTGGATGCCCTTTCTATAATGTGATTTCTATACTTTTTTTTAAGGGAAAGAGTGAGGCCGGGCTCGGGTTGGCTCCTTCGTGCAAAGGACCGTGATGATCTTTCGAGCTACGGGCCGTTAGAGAAAAGAAAAAACGTTTTGTGGTGAGGCCCACAAAGCGTGTTTGTGAGGAATGCAATAGTGGGCAGGCATTCTAGCACAGCAAGCCACATTGTGATTTGTATCATAAGTGGCCCAAAGAGCGCCAGATGCTGGCCACGGCAATATCCAGTGGCCTCTGTGGTTGCATTCTGCCATAGAGCGAGTCACAGTAGAAGAGCCAGCAAAGTGAAGACCCCAAGAGATGGTATCTTGACATGTGGTAATAGTATGAGTTTGTAGAAAATTGAGCAGTTCACCTAGTACAGTGGCTCTCTGTTGAGATAGGAGACAACAAAATTGAAGTGCCTAGTCCCTGCCATTAGGATGCTGTGATGAAACTGTAGCACCAGGTTGCAGTGCAATGTCAAAAAGAGATGAAAATGATTGCGTACAAAGGTTGATCACCTATCCACCAATCTGCCCAAAGTCTTGTTTGTGTCACCCCTGCACAGACAAGTTTTAGGTCCCATGCAGAAGTTCTTGCTGCTCGTAGTTGCTACGCTAGATCAAGAGGCCGTTGGATTCTGTAGTAATTATGTTGACAAGTTCGATCCAAGGGGCATCATGATTATTAAGTACTGAGTAGCTTCCACCACCACTTGGCTAGTAGGAGATACAAAATCTCTCAGATTTCTAATACCAAGCCCCCCCTGCTCCTAGGAAAGCAGAGGGTTTCCCATGAGAGCAGAGGGTTTCCCAGTTGACCAAACAGTGGGCTCCAGCTACCTCTTGACATCCTCTCCAAAAGAAAGCTCGCTTGCTCTGATCAATTTTGTTTATTACCCATTGTGGTAGATGTTGAGAACTGGAACCAGCCAAATAACACAACGTTGGAACTGAGAATCAACCAAGAATTCTAGATCACAAACAACACACAAAGAGCTCTACAGAGATTTATGAGGTTCGACAAGATGCTTACGTCCCGGGGCAGGAGAGAGAGAGATCTATTGATGATTTACACAAGATTACGAGAGGATTATAATTGGTTCTCTTAAAAAACTTATTTAAAAATCATCAACCCTATAAATGGTTTCAAGTCACCTTTATAGAGAGAAGAAAACAACCCAAAACAGCTTCATGTCGGGTACAGAATTACTTTGACCCGACTGTTGGTCCACCAGCCGGTCGACCGGTCCAAGTGTGCGGTCAACCGGCCGGTCGACCATGTAATTTGCAGGACTTACTGGAAATATCGGTCGACCGACCAAATAGGGTCTTCTTCCTCGTGCAACATCGGTCGACCACTTGGTTGACCGATTTCAATTCTTTTGCATGTTAGTCGACCGCACGATCGACTGAATCTCTGGCATAGAGTTAAAACTATATACTCTCGTGTTCCTCTGTCATTTTCTTAAGAAGAACTACTGTTGAAATAATTTATCCTTTCATGAAATATACACTTCAAACATGCCACAGTCAGCAGGTATGTGAAAGGCGTGACACAGGAGACGACGGAGGAAGATGGAAAATTAATCGAGCAGTGTGCCGGTAAATTCATCCAGTGGTAGCAGTCCCAATCAAAAAGCAAGCAACTAATTTTACGTTTTGAGTAATAACCAAGCTCACACGCTCGTTCTTTCCTTTTGTCTCATCTATTGGCCTCAACAAATCAATAACAGCCCTATATAATACGCACAACCCAAATTTCTTTCTTCACAAATTGAATACACAAACAATCCTCCACTCATAACTCCGCATCAAATGGCTTCAAGAAAGCTCCAGCTCTTCTCCCTCTTCCTCTTCCTCTTCCTCCTCTCCTCCCCTCTGTCATCTGCAGCTGCTCCTGCAGCCTCCAACCTCTTCAGAGAGTACATTGGTGCTGAGTTCAATGGCGTCAAGTTCTCCGATGTCCCAATCAACCCTGGCGTCGACTTCCACTTCATTCTCTCCTTCGCCATAGACTACACAACCTCCGATCCATCTCCAACCAACGGCGACTTCAACATCTTCTGGGACTCTGATAACTTGGCCCCTTCTGATGTTGCAGCCATCAAACAGAGGCATAGCAATGTGAAGGTCGCGCTGAGCCTCGGAGGAGACAGTGTTGGCAACGGCTATGCCTACTTCAACCCTTCGTCTATTGTTTCTTGGGTCAGCAATGCGGTGTCTTCGCTGACAAAGATCATCAAGCAGTACAATTTGGATGGGATCGACATCGACTACGAGCACTTCAGTGCTGACCCTGATACCTTCGCAGAGTGCATCGGTCAGCTACTGACGACTCTGAAGAACAATGGTGTGATATCATTTGCCTCCATAGCTCCATTCGACGACGACCAAGTGCAGGGCCATTACCAAGAATTGTGGAAGAAATATGGACATGTTATCGACTACGTCAACTTCCAATTCTACGCGTATGATTCAGGCACGACTGTGTCTCAGTTCCTGAGCTATTTTGAGACTCAGAGTGCCAATTACAAGGGAGGCAAGGTGTTGGCGAGCTTTGCCACTGATGGGTCAAGTGGGGGATTGACACCACAAGGGGGCTTCTTCAGTGCCTGCAACAGCCTCAAGATGCAAGGAAAGCTTCATGGTATATTCATCTGGTCCGCAGACGACTCCATGAACAATGGCTTCCGCTACGAGAAGCGATCGCAATCCATGTTGGCAAGTGCTCGTTGATATAAAGTTAGCTACTAGGTCTAGCTTTGGCTACGGACATGGAAATTACTTGTGCAAAGCTATATGTTGTCAGATACATATATACATCTAATGTTGTCATGTAACAATATGTTATAATGTTATGTTTTAAACATATTTTACAGCCTCGTAAGTTTCTTTATATTCATATCCGAGAACTCCCAGCATCTCCCTGAGGCCTAACAAATTCGACTGAACATGTTAAACATGCAATCTTGAACGTGTGACCTCTCCCATTGCCATCATACATACTTCTACTACACTTTGCAAGTTTCTCTTGTTCTCTAGAAATTAACTCTATGAAAAATCATGGAAAATTTTAGGATTGTTTCCAACCACGAACAGCATCCAGCGTAACCAGCCGTGGCGAGGAACAAGATGAAGGGAATTCCCTGTGTCCAGTGTATCCGGTCGGGGATCCCGCGATTGAAAAGTTTCCTTATATTTTTTTCTTCTACAGTGGTATTATCATATTTTACCTCTTCTAGAGGATATAATATGAACCTTAAGGCTACCATCTGCAAAAGTGACAATATCGGTGAATGACAGTCAAAGACGGGAGCTTTTTTATGTAACAAGCGTCTGTGGCAAAGTGACCGCTCCTCCCTCCACTAATCTCTGTGCTCGTAGCCAACGGAATTAACCACATGATTGCCAAATATTGGGAGGAGGACCTTATTAAAGGTTTAGAATAAAAATAAAAATTCAAATATTTTGAATATTTTTGTTTATTCATCAAGTAAGCACAAATAGAAAGTCGAAACAGTGAGTTGGTTAGTTTAACGGTATAGAATATTTGAAACTTAAAAAGGTGGTGTATGAGGATTTTTTTTTAAATTTTTAGATTATGATCAAATGGTCGAATCGAGAATTTGTATGTCAAAAGTCATGGATGTAAGTAATATGCTATTTTTGTTCATCCATTTTACCTACTTGATGCGTGATAAAAAAAAACTAAAAAACACTTGACTTTTGATTTTTAATTATTTTAAATAATATAGTTCAATTTCAATGGAGTGGATCTTGTATTTGAATATCATAGTATTGAATTTAAATAGGAATGATTCATGCTCAAATCCTTTCTAAAGTAGTCAAGTCTATGTGTGTGTGAAAGAGAGGGGATATAAACTTGAGTCCTTTGAGAAGGATATAAGGATGAATCATTCCATTTAAATTTAATGTTAGGCCAATAAAATTGAAGATTCGTTCTGTTGGAGATTACATTATTAAGGGTACTTAAAAACAAAAATTTAAGCATTTTGAATACGTTCTGCTTATTCATAAAGTATGCACAAAATAAACAGTTAAAATAGTAAGTTGGTTAGTTCAACAATGTAGAATATTTGAAACATAACAAAAGTTGATGTGTAAGGATTTTTAAATGTTTAGATCATAATCAAATGGTCAAACCAAGAATTTATATTTCTAAAGTCACAGATCTAAGTAATATGCTACTTTCAATCATCCATATTTTGTGCATACTTGATACATAGATAAGAAAATTACAAAATACTTAATTTTTTTAATTATTTTTAATAATGTAAATTAATATCAACGAAGTGAATCTTATATTTGAATACTGTAGTATTGAATTTGAGTGAAAAGAATGCATTCTCAAATTCTTTCGGAAGAAGCCAAAATTATATACATATATGGTATCTTTCAAACTTCTTTAAGTGCAAAATCTGGGAACTCCAGGCTTCTCCTTCGAATATTAGGCTACTCTAATAACAATCACAATCTCTGTAAGTTTCTCTCATTTTCTCGGAACTTTAAACAAACCAATCAAATCAACAAACGGGATCACAGCAAAAGGTAAAACAAGCCCAGTAGAAGAGATATTTACTGTAGAAGAAGAGCAACCAGTTTGACGTATACTAAAATCTTAAAGAACAGTTCCTAGCATAAAGATAGAAGAACGGTCATAGACGCCCAGGGAAAAGGGAAAAAACTGGAAGGGAAGAGAAACAAGAAACTTCATGAAGACAACTGAACCACAAACATCAACACCAATGACAGGTCAAAGAAGAATTGTACCAAAATAGACCTACTTGTCTGAACATCAACTCATTCTCAAAGAACAGCAGCAGAACCTGATCCACTCATTCACACAAGTCCTTATCATTTAAACCTTTTCCCACATTAAAAACCAAAGACTAAAGACCAGGCAAACGAAGTCAACAAATCACAGGCCAAGTAATTCACCAGCTCCCTACAGATCCCAGCTCTATAAGTAACTCCCTTCCCCACCAAACACAACCTGGGTCACTCTTTAATTCTCCAATGGCTTCACAAAAGTTCCTCTTCCAAACTCTCCTCTCCTTCCTCGCTCTTCTATATTCATCTCAGGCCGCCAACGTCTTTCGAGAGTACATAGGTGCAGAGTTCAAGGGCGTCAAGTTCTCCGATGTCCCAATCAACCCTGGAGTAGATTTCCACTTCATCCTCTCCTTCGCCATAGACTACACTAGATCCAATCCGACTCCCACCAACGGAGACTTCAACATCTTCTGGGACACCGAAAATCTCGCCCCAACAGATGTCACAGCCATTAAACAGAGCAATAGCAATGTGAAGGTAGCACTCAGTATAGGTGGTGCCAGCGTTGGCAATGAAAAAGTTCAATTCAACCCTACCTCCGTTGATTCCTGGGTTAGCAATGCTGTCTCCTCTCTGACGACAATCATCAAGCAGTACAATTTGGATGGAATTGACATCGACTATGAGCACTTCGTTGCTGACCCTGATACCTTCACAGAGTGCATAGGTCAGCTGCTAACAACCCTAAAGAACAATGGTGTGATATCGTTTGCTTCTATAGCCCCTTTCGATGACGACCAGGTTCAGAGCCATTATTTAGCACTATGGAAGAAATATGGGAATGTTATAGACTATGTGAACTTCCAGTTCTATGCATATGCCTCCAGCACGACTGTGTCTCAGTTCCTGAATTACTTTGAGACCCAACGCGCCAACTATGAAGGGGGTAAGGTCTTGGCAAGCTTTGCCACAGATAGTTCCAGTGGAGGATTGGGACCACAAGGTGGCTTCTTCAGTGCCTGCAACAGCCTCAAGATGCAAGGAAAGCTTGACGGTATATTCATTTGGTCGGCAGATGACTCCAAGAGTAATGGGTTCATCTATGAAAAGCAATCCCAATCCCTGTTGGCAAGTGCTGGTTGACCTAAACTAGCTACTAGTTTTAAACAATGAATATGAATGATTATGCAATGCTGTGTTCGATATATATCTAATGCGATATCATGTAATGTATGCTTACATTTTAAACTTGTGTTGTAGCATTTAAGCTTCCATATTATGTTCATACCAGAGAACTACCAGCATCTCCTCAGAGACCCAAAAAATTCTTCTGAATATGTTAGCATGCAATCTTGAAGCTGCACCTATGACAATCATATGCTTTTGCTAGCACTCCAAGTTCCTCTTATTTTCTAGAAATTTTAAAATTAACCAACCAAAAAGAACACAAAGACAGAAGACTGTGTCTCGACTAAATGAATAAGATGTAGGAATCAAAGCAAAATGGAAGCAACAGAAAAGGGATCCAACAGATATTAATTGTAGAAAAAGATCGAACAGGTTCACATAATTGTAAGAAACGACCCAACCAATCAGTATACTAAAAACTGAATGAAATATTTGCTAACAAAGATCGGAAGAACAATCACACATGTCAAGGAAAACAAATTTACTGCCAAAAGATTAGGGAAACAAACTTCACACAACAATCAAAATAAAACATATTCACACTAAAAATAGGCCAAAAAATAAATTAAAGAATAGTCCATAGAATATAGTATACGCAGAATAACCAGGACGCCTGGCACAGTTGTAAAAGGCTGCTAAAGAGGATGCCAGGATTCAAATTCAGAAAGGGAACATTGTTGTGGTACATTGCTTAGATACTAGACTGTAGGATTTCTATCGTCTCTGAATATTCTGTGGAGATCCAAGAATTCTGACTCCAAAATGAAGGGTTTCAATAATATCAACTAGAAAGAATAAGAGAGCATGAAACACTAATGAAAATTAAGAAATTACAGCGTTATTAGTGGCATAGTTCTGTACAAAGCATCGCTGCTGCAACTTGAGCAGATCTTATTAACTCAAGTCCAAAGTAAACCAGTCTATAGTCAGTCTAACCCACCTAGTATTTGGTTAAGCCAACCAGAAAATGGTTGATCTACGCGTTTGGAAATATCCTCATTCTCAAGCAAATAGGTTGACATGTCATCCCCACGCACGCACCAGATTATCCATGTGTTTGAACCCCATGTATCAGCCAATTTGTTTAGTAATGCCAAATGAACAACAATGCAAGTCATGCATGCCTCGCGATTACATATCAGCCTATTTGTTTAGTTTAGTATAGATTCCCAAACGAACAGGTAAAGTATCACTGAAGACAAAAACAATATTCAATATTTCAACCCGTGTTGTGTGAGACAAATAAAAGAATAAATTGAAACTTCAGCAATTCCGTCTTATAGAAAGGGGGGATGTACGACTTGTTCAGGAAAAATTCAGCGTCAACAGTGGAAGATGGTTGATGAAGGACGCCAATGCCAAAGAACAGCAGTGCTGCTCAACTCATCCAGAAGTCCTTCTCATTTGAACCATCTACATACTAAAGACTGAAGAGTAGACAAAGAAATTTAACAATCAAAGAACTCTGTTGCTTACAAATCTAAGTCTATAAATACCAATAACCTGAGTCCATACCTCACCAAAAATAGCCCAGATCTCTTCTAAGTCTCCAATGGCTTTAAGAAAATTCCTCTCTCACATTCTGCGGATCTTCCTGTTGCTTTCATATTCATCTGAAGCTTCCAACCTCTTCAGAGAGTAGTACATAGGCAAGGAGTTCAAAGGCGTCAAGTTCTCTCACATCCCAATCAACCCCGGCGTAGATTTCCACTTCATCCTCTCTTTCGCCATAGACTACACAACATCCAATCCAACTCCCACCAATGGAGACTTCAACATCTTCTGGGACACTAATAACCTCACCCCATCAGATGTTGCTACCATCAAACAGCGCAATAGCGATGTAAAAGTAGCACTCAGTCTAGGTGGTAACAGGTAACAGCATTGGCAATGGTGATGCCTACTTTAACCCTTCCTCTATTGATTCTTCGGTTAGCAATGTTGTCTCCTCGCTAACACAAATCAACAGGCAGTACAATTCGGATGGCATCGATATTGACTATGAGCACTTCAATGCCAACCCTGATACATTTGCAGAGTGCATACGTCAGCTACTAGCAACCCTAAAGAATAACGGTGTGATATCATTTGCTTCTATAGCTCCTTTGATGATGACCAAGTCCATAGCCGTTATTTAGCTCTATGGAAGAAATATGGGAATGTCATAGACTATGTGATGTAATACAGGATCGCAACCACCTTCGAATACAAATAAAAAAAAACTAGGATTTTACAAGAAATAAAATGAAAAAGAGAGATTAGGATTGGAGAAAGAACCAGATAACTTTGGGCTTCGCACCCCTTACGCGAGCTTCACACCCCTTGCACACGGGCTTCGCACCTAAAACTTAAGAGCACTCTCAAGAGAATTTTACCTGAAAAAAATTTTATTTAATCATTGTCTATTTATTCATTGAGTTGAGCCTCTTTATATAGGCTCTTACAAAGTGAACTTCTCGGATATAACCGATGTGGTACTAAAAGCAAAATAGACAAAACACAACATCTCAAAATAAGTTAAGGCATGAAAAGACAACTGGCAACTGGTGTGATGTCCTCATCAAGGCACAGAGAGTAGAGCGAGGCGCATCATCCTTTCTGAAGACGGAGCTGATACCAGGATCCCACGGGCTATCCAACTCGTACGTAATGGAAGCAATCCTCTTCAGAGTCCTATCGAAATCTTTACGCCAAGCGTGCAACTTTCTCGTAGCCTCAGGGTGACTCGTAATCACCTTATTATCAACTGTAAATTCGTACAAAATACTATATGGATATGCAGAAAATTTATAGGTGTCATTGCAAATTGCTATCAGCGTAGTGATATCATCAATATGTGCAACAGGCATATGCAAAGCAGTAGGTATTCTAAGCATAACTCCTAACAATGGGAGAATGAGAGATATAACATGCCTAGAAGAACACACATCTAACGATGGAGGTACAAGGGACTCGGACACACTCTAAACAACTCAAAAAAAAGTATTAGAAACCATCTGCTGGACCTTGGCAAGAAATTCAGGTGACTCCCTAAAAGATGAATTGATAGGAATAAACATAAAACTAGGTTCAACACAAGGAGAGTCGAATGGCTGACTAGGCACAGTGGGTATATTAGGCTCAACTATCTCATCTACGTCATCATTGGCACTATCAGAAGACATGTGAATTTCATCAATAATCTGCGTGACGGAATCAACTGCTATGTCTTCAATTATATTAATAGTCTTAGGAGAAACTTGGACATCCTCAACAACCTTCGAGTCGTCAACTTCATCAGTGGGCACAGTTCTAACATGTTGACTCTCCGAGGGGCACTGATAATCATAATGTCCATATCCCTTACATTTAAAACATCTGGCCTTGACATTGACTAGCGTTTTGAAAGTCAAGTCCAATCTTAATGTAACATCAAAGGCCTCTTCAACAGTGTCCAAGTCATAGGGGCCAGTAATCATAACACGTTTTATTTTAGGTCGTAAACCTCAAACAAATCTAGTTACAGTCTCAAAAGGGTGCTCTCTTACATCACTACGATGGATTAAGTCCTTGAATATGACAATGTAATCCTGAACGGACAAATGACCATGACGGGGATTGTGTAGCTGGTCTAAGTAGGGGTCCCTATAATGTTGACTAGTCATGATGGCTCAAGCAAACAAGCAGATGCAGTGGAGAACCCTAAGGTCAAGTAAACCAAATGCATGCACTAAGTGAACAAAAAAGATCCTAAAGTTAAGTTCTAAATGCAAAGAAAATGCACTCCAAAAATGATGAAAAGCAATAAATAGGTATGTAACCACTAGATAGAAGAAAATAGCATTCAACCAACAAATTATAGCAATCCAAATAGTAGTTGCAGTAATTTAACAGTTAACAATTCAGCTCAAGTTAGGTTATCACCTGAGGGGTGAGTCGTTCACGCCCAGACACAAAAATTCCTCAAAAACTCTTCAGAGAAATACCCACACCGTAGACAATAACTTACCCACAAAGTCCTGGAATAGCAGTAGTACATGAAATAGAAGAAAGATGCCTCGAATTGGGCTCAAATCAGAATGGAAAAGAGGGCCCGAAACTCTGCTCTTCTGTTGCAGGAACAGTACCGGCTCCAAACAGAGACTTGAAGAGATCAGATTTTCTCAAAAAAAGCTATAAAAACTTTATCAGTAACTCCGGGGCTCAGCTACCAACCCACTGATTCAAACGGAGCTTGAATCGGACTCCGAACGGGCCTGAAACGGGCTCCGGAACAGACAAGTGTTGGGCTTTGGGGGGCTGAACAGTAACCAAGAGGTACTGTTGACGTGAACAGTAATCAGGGAGATTACTGTTCACTGTGAACAGTAATCGGTATTTTTTTTTCCTTTCTTCCTTTTTTTCTGTTTTTTCCTTCTTTTTTCCTGTTTTTCTGCTTTTCTGTTTTTTTTCTTCTTTTTCTTTTTTTTCTTCTTTTTTTTCTATTTTTCTGTTCTCTTTTTTCTTTTTTTTTGGCAAAGTAGATCTAAATCTAGATTTAGATCTAAATCTAATAGTAATCAATTTTTTTGCTAAGTAGATCTAGATCTAGGATTTAGGGAAGAGAAGAAATTTGAAGGGGATTGGGACCAAGGCTCTGATACCAAATTGATGTAATACAGGATCGCTCACAATCACCTTCGAATACAAATAAAAAAGAAAAAACTAGGGTTTACAAGAAATAAAATGAAAAAGAGAAATTAGGGTTGGAGAAAGAACCAGATAACTTTGAGCTTCGCACCCCTTACGCAGGCTTCACACCCCTTGCACACGGGCTTCGTACCCCTTACACACGGGCTTCGCACCTAAAACTTAAGAGCACTCTTAAGAGTGCTCTCAAGAGAATTTTACCTGAAAAAAGTTTTTATTTAATCATTGTCTACTTATTCATTGAGTTGAGCATCTTTATATAGGCTCTAACAAAATTAACTTTTCGGATATAACCGATGTGGTACTAAAAGCAAAATAGACAAAACACAACATCTCAAAATAAGTTAAGGCATAAAAAGACAACTGACAACTGGTGTGATGTCCTCATCACTATGTGAACTTTCAGTTCTATGCATATGACTCAAGTATGACTGTGTCTCAGTTCATGAGCTATTTTGAGACCCAAAGCCCTAATTACCAAGGAGGTAAGGTCTTGGCAAGCTTTGCCACTTAGGGTCTGTTTGGTTGTCGTAATTGGCCGTAATTTGTAAGTTGTAATTGGTAAAGTCTTTTACATTTGTAAATGAGTTACATGCATGTAAGCTTTATGGTGTTTGGTTAGTAATATAAAATTGTAAGTGGAAAAGTGTATTGTGCTTTACGGTGTTTGGTTGTCGTAATGTGTAAGTCGTAAGTGAAAAAGTTGATCACAAAATTAATTATTTGGTGATTTAAAAAGTTTTAATATTGCAAATAAATATTAAAAATGCTAAATATTAAAAAAATTTAATATTAACATAAAAAAATAATACAAATTTGCATGACCACAAAATTAACTGTAACTGGGCTGTAAGTGAATGGTAATTGGGTTGCAAGTGAGGGGTAATTGGGTTGTGTAAGTTTTTTACGAATTACGGTCCAAACAAACGCCGTAGTTGTAACTGGGTTGTAAGTCATTTACGAATTACGGACTTTTACGCGAAACAAACGGCCCCTTATGGGACTAGTGGAGATTTGAGACCTGAAGGTGGTTTCTTTAGTGCCTGCAACAGCCTCAAGATGCAAGGAAAGCATCATGGTATGTTCATTTTGTAGCAGATGACTCCATAAGCAACGGCTTCCGCTGCGAGAGGCAATCACAGTCCATATCAGCAAGTCTTCATTGAGCTAAAATAGCTAGAACCTTGGCCATGATCAAGTAGTTGTGTGATACATTGCTGCAAGATATACGCCTAATGCAATGTCTTAGTATTTAAATTTGAAACCTGTATTGTAGATTTTTTTTGCTTATGTATATTCAAATTTGTATTTTAAGCTTATGTATGTTCAGTTTTTAAGCTTATGCATATTCAAATTTTGAATCTAGCTGCGGTTGGTGACCCTATGGGGCAGGTTCGGCGGGTTTCTGGGAGGGTTTACTACCCGCCAATCATATAGGATCAGTTGTCTCGGGTCTAGCTTATGACATATTTATCATGTGAATTATGATTTATCCAGTTCAGGTCGGGCAGTTTTTGAGCTTCAAACCTGCTCGTTTGAATTCAAGCAAGTTTTTTGAGCTTCGCAAAACCATAATATTTGTGTTGGGTTGAAACCTGCCCTTTCAGGTTCAGGTTCAACCTCAACCCAACCCCATGAACACCCCCTCATTCTACCTGTAGTGCAAAAACTTCTCAACAAATTACAAAAGGCAACCAATATGCCCAGGCTAACAAAAGCTGGTGGAATTTTCAGGCTATCAATGAATACCGTAGTTCTCCTTGCTTCTTCAATTGAAAACAACCCTAAGCTATGAATACAAGATGGTATAAGGATTTAAAAGATGGTGAAATGCAAATATAGGAAAAATTGCCTACGGATTGAAGAGAGAAGTTGCAAATAGACTAGTATAAATTATATTTGAGGGCACTGCAGAAGAGAAATGGATCGTTTTACTTTTCTAATTATTATTTAATAAAAAATAATTTGTGGTCTGACTCAAATCAAATTACTTAGTAACACAAAAGAAGAGAACTAATCTAGAAATTTTAGAATAACCAACCCAAAAGAACATCAAGAAGAAAAAACACATTTGTGAGATGTGTTTGATCCAATGAATAAGATGTAGGGATCACAGAAAACTTCTCCAAGGAAGTAAAGGGAAAATAGGAAAAGACCCAATGATAATTTATAGACGAGCTTGGCATTGCTAAGATCTTAAGAATAATTGCTACCACCAAACCATAAATAAATAAATATTAACAATACCTAAAGAACAATCATTCAAGTTCAGATGAAAATGAGACCAAGCCTCAAGGCTGTCATGCAAAATAAAATTAGCTAGGAATGCAATCAACTCAGTAAGAACAAAAATTAGCTGCAACCATCAGTTCATGGCTCACATCTAGATTTTTCTTTTTAAAGCATTGAAGTAGAGAAAGAAGCAAATCTTGATCAATTTTCTAAGATAAATCTCGGTCATGAGATCTTTTAAGGGAACATCAAATGCTCTATCATAGCTCTGTAACAGATTATTCATAGGAGGAGGTAGATGATAAAATTGTAGAAACCATAATTATCAAGATATCTGAACAAAGGATCCATAATTGTCCCTAAAGATTATGTGGAGATCCATCAATTTGTACTTCCAAATAGAAGTGTTCAATGGGATCAACGAGAATGCTTAGAAGTGCATGAATACGAAATAAATAAAATTTCAGAATGTCTCTTTAACACAAGGAACCATCTGATTTGGAGAGAGAAAGAGGCCACCAGGTCCAACCTAATACAGGGAACCTAATACCCAACCTAAGGTTGGGAGAGAACCAATGTGATACGGTGAGACAAACCAAATACATATTCCGATGCGTAAGACAAATAAACGAAATAAATAAATAAAAACTTTAGAATGTCTCTTTAACACAACGGGTCAAAGTCTGAATTGGAATGAAAGAGAGAGGTCACCTGATCCACAACAGATATTATCAAGGTGAGGAAGAGGGATGACTCCTTGAAGACAAAAGAAATCCACATCCACAATCTCTGCTAAAGGGGTTCTGGAGGTGACAGATGAAGGGCACCAATCACGGAGAACAGTGCCTGTGCAACTCAACTGCAAGACCCTATTATGTGAACCTTTTTAACAATTAATACTAAAAACTAAAGTAAAGACTAGACAAAGGTACTACTTATTCCCTGTTAACTAAACACAGACCAAGTCCTTGACCATCTCCGATTCTCCATACAAATCTAAGCTATAGACACCCACACTCTGGACACTGTCCAGGAAGAACCATGGCCCAAGTCTCTACAAGTCCTCAATGGCTTTACAGAAGATCCTCGTCCAGACATAGGTGCAAAATCCCGGACCCTTCAGGTATTCTGATATCTCCATTAAAACCAGAGAATTTGACTCATCCCCTCTTTCAAATCCCAAATCCAACTCCCACAAGTGGAAATTTCAACATCTTCTCGGACACAGATATCCTGTCTCTTCTGATGTTGTTGCCATTGGACACAGTCATAGCAACGTAAAAGTTGCATTTAGCATCAACAGGGGCCGGTCAGCATTGGCTATGCCTCCTCCAACCTTTACCGATTCTTGGTCAGCAATATTGCTACCTCGATAATGCAAATCAGCAAGTAATATATATTTGGATAGGAATGAATCAACTATGAGCACTAGAGTGTTGGCCTGAATATCTTTGTCCAGGCATGGGTCAGATACTAACAACTCCAAACAATGAAGGTGTGATATTCTTTTCTCCTATAGGTTGCTTTGATGATGGCCAAGTAGAGAGAAATTATTTAGCTCTATGGAAGAAATAGGGGCAGGTAATAATATGTAAGGCCATGACTATGTCTCAGTTCCTGAGCTATTTCGCACATGCAGAGTACTAATTCTAATGGAGGGAGAAGGTCCCGTGAGCTTTTCTACTGACGGAACTAACTATCAGAGGTTTGACTTGTGATGGTGGCTTCTTAGTACCCATAACAGCCTCAAGAAGCAAGGGGAACTTCATGGTATCTTTATTTGAACATCAGGCATGGGGATCCACCTGATCTTAGCAACTCAAAGATCAAACCAAGAACACAAGATGAAAGACCAAGGGAGGAAAAAAAAACATAGTTCGCGCAAACCCGGCCTACCATGGCGCACAATATGAGAACAAGTGAAAAAAAAAAACTAAGAAACTCTTTTTCTAGCTTCTTTTCCTCTCCCTCTCTATATCTCGCCTTCTCATGTCGAAAGACACGAGGAGAGAGATGATGAGGCACAATGAGAGAGATTAGAAAGAATTTACCTTGTAAGAAATCCCTCATGCCATGCCCCATGTAGCGGGCCAAGTGTGATCAAAACAGTATTATCTTATTCTTAGTGGTGGTTCATCTTATGTGCGTGGTTTGATTTTAGGATTGCTAGGATCAGAGGGATGAGATCCCCAACACAGTTGATTCCACGAGTGATGACTTCTGCCATGACAAGCAATTGCAACCAGTGTTGGTGACTGCTCACTGAGCTTAACTAAATAAAAGACTGAAGTGATGAAAGCTATCATGTAAACCTATCTAGTAGAATGTTTATCGAGCGAACATGTGGAACGTATTTAATCAATTGGTATATTAAAAGGTAAACAAGTATTTCACAATCCAAAAATGTGAGATGTACTTAGCATTTGGCAAACATGGTGCATAGAAAGGAATGCAAGTTATTCAACAATCCATCTTAATCCCTTCCACTGAACAAAAGTAGCAAGTAAATTTGGGTACTTATTCAATTCAGTAATTGATCGAAGAAAATTCAGAACTGTGTTATAGTTTAGGTTTTCTGTAATTTATCTTGAACACAGATCAAAAGAATGGTCATGTACATGACATGTACAAAGAAAAAAAATGTCAAAATGATGAATAATCAAAACTAGGAAAACTTACATGACTAGAGAAGAGAAATATGAATATGGTGAATGGTACTCTCCTGATGGTATGCAAACAGGATCGTGGTGCCATATATAAACAGATAGTTCATCAGAAGAACACACATTTAAATATTTAATATTAGAAACTTTAGGATATAAGAATAAATGGTAACAAAGAATAGAGGAATAAAATATGACTGATTTGTTAACCATCATGTACATTTCATTAATACACAACAAATGCTTACAGTTGAATGCACAGTGCTCTGAGAGGCTCTTCATCTCGCAGTACCATTCATGAGCGAGCAGGGAGAATCTAAAATCCATTGGCAGGTCACCATAAAAAGAAGGTGGCCGTCCAGGTAACAGCCATCACAAGGCAAAGAAGCTGAGGACACACTGGAATTTTTTTGTTTAGTCTGATCGTGGACGAGTGGAACCACCTTTTTGAGAGCCATTGTACAGGGGCAATAAGGAACGAGAACCATGTTTCCTCCTCACATAGCACCGCCAGTATAGAAGCAAAAGCAGTATTAGTACCCCAATAGGAATTGCCCATCTGTTACATCAAGGATGGCATAGACGTTAAAATGAGGTGAAAGAAAGCTAGTGATTTAAACATCATCATGCAAATCAACAAATATAAAGAGATATGTTATGTCAGAAAGACATAAGTGTTTAAAGGGCATTACCTATCCAAATCAAGAATAGGATTATACACTATAGTTTCCCAAGTAGCAACAATGAAATGCCAACCCGGATTGTAATATAGCGGCTCTGCTGACCAGAACATCCTTGTATAAGTCTCCAGGAAGATGAACATCACCCATCCCCCAATCTCCACCAAAATGAACTTGATGATAAACCGTCCAACAACTACCATGACAAGAGAGAAAGCCACCAGCCAGTTGAAAAGCCTGTTATTATAATCCTTGATAAAAAGTATACGTGACTTCCCAAGCATCTGAAAATGTGAAGGTTTCACATTCAGATACATATGAATAACAATAATGCAAAAGAATATTAAGAAGAACCAACTCTAGTTAAAGATTTTAATACATATCAAGAAAACAAACTTTCCGTGAAGGATTAAAACGATAAAAGCACAAAAGATGGTTGAAGTTCAAATTTTGTAGATTATGCATTGGTCAATTCACCTCATGCAGAAAAAAATATGTGCGTGGATGGTTGAAGTTCAAATTTTGTAGATTATGCATTGGTCAATTCACCTCATGCAGAAAAAAATATGTGTGTGGATATATTTAAAAAAAAATCTCAAGGGCTTATTCATACTAGTATAAGCAATTTATTCAAATAGTGGCCCAACATAACAGATTGTTTTGTAGCAAACTACTGAGTATTTTTCCCAAGATAGGAAACAAAAAATAAATAATGTTTTAGGTAATTTTAGGTATTAATTAAAATAAAGTGATGTATCATTAAATCTTTTAGGTAACAACAACCTTCTCTTGGAGTAAATTGTCAACAGAACTCAATTAGCTTGGAAGCACTGTGCTAAAAGGAAAATTTAGACACATATATAAAGGTCCAAATTATGGTTTAAAATCTCGGTATCAACCAACCATTTTTAGTAGTTAGCCATATAGGCAAAATCAGTCCCGATATCTGCTCATATTACAGAGTTAATATCATATTGGGTACCCTCAAAACCTGATATGATATTCCCAATATATATCAGAATCGGCCGATAACAATGGTCCACACAATCACCAGTCTACTCAAAATATGCAGAAGTCATACTTTCTCGGCATTTATATGCAAAAAGTTCCATTTTAATAAAAGGGTTCAGGTTGAGTGCAGTTTTGGATATTTCTTATGGTATACAATTCAGCTAACTAAAAATTGGGTTGAACAAGATATTAATAATTTAAACCCAATGCCCATGTAACTCATAATATAATTCTGACCGCCATGTATCTCATCACTTAGTAATAACTATTGTCTTCAAACCCAATCTGACCTAGTAAGTGGGCTTCTCTTCTGATACTGTGATTGAGATTTGGAAGCCTAGCAGGTTTCTATTAATGTGCAATAGTGCAACTTGGGACACAAGACCGGACAGATTCCAAGATGTCTCAACCTCTTCCCCTCTCCTATCCCTGTTGTGTTCCTCTTTCTTTACAAATTTTTCCTATTAATTTTGCGGTTCTAGGGTCAACTTGTTCAAATTTCACCAATCTTCTTCAGTTTTCCAGGGTTTATAACTTACGTGTTTTGTATTATTTTGCATGTAATAATGTTTTATCATGGTCTCACAATTGGATCATTTATTTTTTAGCATCAATAGGAGAAAACTGATTTTTGCTATTTCAGATTGGCACCAACCAAAAACCAATCCAAAATGGGGAAAAAGATCAATTTTGGCTAAAATCTAGGAACCTTGCAATGGTTGGTATTTCTTAAAATATTCTGTCTTGCTTTATGCTTGATCAAAGAGAAGAACTCTCCATAACAAAAACATTTCTCGACAAAATATTCAAACTGTTACTCAGAAACCATGTTCAGAAGTTTGCACTAAAGCTACCTGACTTGTCATAAAAAATCAAGGGTTTTTTATTTTACATTGACCTTACAGAATTTTATTTTCTCTGAAAACTTATGTTAAGCACTGTAAACAAGAAACATCAAAATCTTTCAAGGGGAATAAGGTTCAAAATTATTCAAAAGAAATATTCTATGATTAACAATTTTAAAAGAAAACTGCATTCTTGTAACAAACTTATTACAGATTACAAATTCAATATAGTTTCCAGTCATGGAGTTTGAATTATATCAAAACAGTTTGATAACTAACTGACAAGATCAAATTGGTAATCTAATTATCTGTGCTAACAAACTTACTACAAAATTATAATTCAATACTTTCCCCGACATCGAGTTTGAAATATATATCAAAACAGTTTGATGAATTAATCATTAGCAGACAAATATTTTGAAAGCTATACTTAGCACAAATAATTTGAAAGGTGTTATTATCGGCAAAATAGATGACATTATGATAATGTCAGATAACCAACATTTCCTAACTGTAAAGTATTTTTTATGTTTGTTGAAACCAATACTCTTGTGGTTAACAAAACCTAAAATTAAGATTTGAAACAGTGATAAGAATTGAAATCTCAACTGAACTGAATAGTTTTGGCTTTTCCTTTCTTTTGCTTCATTGCTTGTCATGCTTAATTACAAAAGCTCTTTTTTAGGTCTCTAAACTCGGAGAAAGTTCATTTTTCTGGTTGTATGCCACCGTGATCCAGCCCATTAACTGACAGTTACGGAAATTTACTACTACTGAAAGGACTAGAGGAAAGCTAACTAAGGACGCTGTTTAACATGAGTGACGTAGTATTTTAGAAGAGTTGTATATCACCCTTTAGTTCTGTTTATTGGCATTTAGAATGAGGACCAGCTCAAGCACCATAATGGTACTCATATGAGTCATATCTGATTTTGAATCTGGGAATGACCAGAAATATTAAAGGGGAAAGTAATTGGCGGATTAGCTTCAAATAGAAATAATAAATGATAAAGGAATGGATATAAGTGTTCTTTGACAGCCCACCAACCAGAGCCTTATAGGCAACGGAAGTACTTTTAGTACAATCCGATGAGTTTAATAACATGTATTGATTGGAAGAGTATAACCTGAGATAACTCTCATGTTCTCTTTTACCTTTATGGTTCTAGCTTACATTTAATCTTATTGTGAAATGCATGTATCTGCCAGGTTGTGAATCAAATTTCACTTCAAAAAGTTAAATTAGCACCTATATACTTTAAGTTTAGCATAACTGCAACATCCAAAGAATGCAGAACAACCTCAAAAATACGCAATCAAATATTACAAGAACCAACAATATAGCTCAAGTATCATATGACTGTTAAAAGAAATCAGTATAACATGCAATACACACACCCACTAGAACCTAAAACTGTGGTAATATTTACAGATAGATGCATATAGGAATATACTGGAGACATATATCCCTTTGAGAAAACAAATGTTACGTGTTGGCACATGATTAAAATTTACCAAACATGATACAGGATTTGAATCATATTCATAAAATAAAATTAATATTTTCAGGTATAATCATTAATGCATTTCTAAAAGTATGCAAAAATGTAATATTAAGCACTAATAAATTTCTAAAATCAAGTATGAGAAATGACAATACAAGGGTAAACACAAGCAGTGGTGACGGTGCTACTGACCTTTGACATTCTCTGCTTGTAATTTTTCTTTGAAGGCCCGACACACTCTTCTTCAAAACTTTGGTTGCATTGAAGAAAACCAGCACTAAACTTGGCCATGGACGGAAGTCTCAAGACTTGAAGTTGATCCATTTTGTCCTCGCACGTTGTGTATAGTGCCTCACACAGTTTCGATGACTGGTATTCATTTGCCACACGGAAGTTTCTATGAACCTGCACACAGGGAACCATAGAACTGTGAGATAATACCAATGCATATTGTCTAAGTATTATGAACCTGACTAGATACAATAATCATACAATCTCTAAGTGAAAAATCTTTCAAGTACAAAATTAAATAGCACAACTTTTCATACATATTTAAGCAAAGAGAATATATTGAAGAGTTAAAAAAGATTTAGTCGTCAAGCGTGTCTTTTTGTTTACCAATGACTCAGGACCACATAAATAAATTATCTACCATTATAGTCTTTGTAAGATAACATGTTTATTTCCCTTTTGAAATTACAAGAAGAAAAAATGGTGCTTTGCTGAGCTCAAGAGATAAATCTTGGAATACAAGTAATAAGATATCAGTATCTTCTGTAATGTGCTCCAACATATTTGAGAAAATAGCATCGACAAATCCTCGAAATTCCAAAAGAATCTCCCGAATCAACGTTTAGACCCAAACCGACAAGCATACCTTCTGTATTTCCTCATCAAGTCTGATGATGGACTGTCCAGCATGATGGCGACCAAAATGCTGTTCATCAAACAGTTTTCTTGCATCGCTTTGTGACCCATCATGAGCATGCTCCAGACTGCTCTCTTCTACTGGTAGATGCAACCTTTCCATCCTTTCATTATATAACTTCATGCACCGTTCAAGAATCGCCTTATTGAAGACCTCGACGAGAGAACCTGTAGACGGAATTTCTCCTTTGTTTAAGGCTTCAAGAATCTGAAAGACCAATATGAGACTAGAATTTAATATGACCAAAATTTATTGAGCCTTGATGCCAAATTTTCATGCTGTGTACAAGTGAAACATGATTGTTATAGGAAATAAACTAAAAGATGGGACTGAAAAAAAAATGCAACAGCATGCAAATTTAAAAACACCTGCTCTAGAAAAGATGCAAACTCCTTTCCAGTAAGAGTTTTCCCCTGCACAATTTTTGGACGCGTAATAGTTGCAACAAGTTCTTTCAACTGATCCCTTCGTTCCACATATGCTGGGTCGAGCTCACTATCCTTCATTTCACAAAGTTTTGTCCTTTGAAGATGAGGCTGACAAACAATTCAACCACTGTTAATGAACATCGTAAAGCATAGAATAATTATTCACGTATAACACATAATGTCTAAATATGGTCAGATAACTTTTGTATTAAATCTAGTACATCCTAATTCATGATTGTCTTTGCTTCTTTGCTTTCTTACTTAAATGATGGTAGATTCACTGTGATAGGCAGAATTTTCTTGATACAGAAACAGACCACATAATTGAAGCAGATACAATAGGATGCCAATATTATCAAAACTCAGGTCAAATGTACAAATACCAGTTTGCAATTTTGTAAAATATTTCATATGCACAAAAACCTACATTGTTCATTCAATATTATAAATGACATCCAAGCCAACCACACATTTTTCTCAATCCCCATACATAACCGAACTATCCTAGACAATCTCTAACATCTCAACCTTATGATATTGTGAGTTCATGATTTCGTGTTTTGTATTATTCATATAACATATATAAAAGATATAATACATATTCATGACCCAGGATTATAAGTAAAAGCTTTGTTCTTTTCTTCAACAAGTATGGATCTCCATGCGTGCTAAACTCAGTAACTGCCATGCAATCCGCCTGGTATGAAACTGTGAAAGAGAAAGTTCAGTTCCAACTCCCCAGAGCCTCAAATATATGAGAATATTGTATATGGTATATCTATTTCATTAGCAACATGATTTATATAAGTAGAGTTAGTAGGTAAGGGGTATTTATGCAATTTTAGAACACTATATCATAACTAAATGGAGAGAGGAAGCATCTGCTTCCTTCTTAATCATTTTGAGTGCTAGTTCCATTTTCATGGTATCAAAGCCCCTTGCAGTTATGGATTGTCATTGATGCTGCACAGATCTCACCGCTGTGCCGATCTCACCGTCCGGAGATCTCACCAACATCCATTTCTCTTCTTCATCTCACCAAACTCTCGTCTAATCATCACAACCCAAAACCAAATTTCATTGATTCCCCTCTGGTCTCATAACAACCCAGACCTCGTTCTCCTCCTCACAACCATTCAAGTCATCAGCCCTAACTCCCAATTTCATTGTCAGGTCTGATCTCATAGATCAACACGATCCCAACCTCTTTCACCATGAAACGGACTTGCAACCTCTTCATAAGCGCAGATCAACCTCACAGCCTCCAATCAAATAACATCTTGAATTCGATCTATCTCATTGCTGACCAACTTGTTTGTCATTGACATTAGTGCCTTTTATCATCATTGCTCACTTCCAGACCACTTCATCGTCGCCACCCCATCTTCATTCTCCTCACCAGTTTGTAGAATTGCACCATGTTAAAGACTTGGGTTCACTATTTTGAAGCAGCACCCTTAAAAAACAGAAAGAGAGGTTAAATCAAATACAGAAGGCAAAAAAAAAAATATACACACCAAAAAGATAACTATGGAAGGTTGATCTAATGAACCAGTGAGTGTTGGTTGTAAAGAGTGGACTGCTTTGTTGGAGAATAGATTTTCTGTTAATAGTAAAAACAAATACAGAAGGCAAAAATGTATACACGCCAAAAAGATAACTATGGAGGGTTGATATAATGAACCAGTGAGTGTTGGTTTGTATAAGCTGGACTGCTTTGCTGGAGTCTAGATCTTTTGAGTTAGTAGAAGTTATGTTTTCAAACTAAGAAGTTGATGGAGAACAAATACAAATTTGAGAATCTCTCCTTAGGGTTTCTCACCCAAGTACACGATGCTATAAAGATTTTCAAAGCTAAATTTTAATTCATCCAAAAACTGTCTAATTCAATAGAAGTCTTTGCCCTTATATAGGCCTACAACAAAGAAGAAATCTCACTACGACCAATATGAGACTAAATAACTAAAACAAAATAAAACAACTAGAAACAAATAGAAGCAATTAGGATAATTGGTCCGTTCTGACTCGAGTCCACATGCTCTACTCGAACAATAACGATGAAATGCAGCGACGCCTCCCAGTAGGTCTGAAGTCCTAAACCGATGTCCCCATCATTCTCCCGGGGTTGGAAAAAATTCGAACCTGTCGAGTGTAGGCCTCCTCGACTCTTGCAGTGCTCTAGGCGATCCAGATCCAACCGTTGTCGATCAATCCAAGAATTCACAGAATCAAGTAGTTCGTTCCAACGAACTAGAAACCTTTGGAAACCATCATCTCTAGTAGAGACAATTTGATTATTAATAATTTCATCAATTTGTTCTATGTGGCTGGGTTTTCTTTGGGAAAGTGGGGATAAGGAGGGTCTCTCAAAAGTAAGTTCAGGGGAAATGTTATTCAACAGGGTTTATCAGGAGAAAATATTGGACATTTACAAGCAACCAGATCTTCAATAGTAACAGAAAGACTAATACCAAAATCAAGTGAAAGATCTACTATATATGCATTAGAATTAATCCTTTTTAAAATTTTAAAAGATCCATGCAATTTCTTAACAGTACCAGAGGTATACTGTTTCGGACGAACTTGAATCATCACATGTCTCCTATGTTAAAGTCTCGAGCTCTTTTATACAAATCTGTATAAGTTTTATAGTTTGCATTTATTTTCTGAATTGGAGTGTTGATCTTTTTATGCAGTTTATGAGTATGCCGCGCAAATGATGTAGCTAACTCAAACACCCTAGTATGAGTTAGCTACATCATTTGCGCGCCATACTCATAAACTGCATAAAAAGATGTCTAGGTTGATTACCCTGCATTACCTCTCTTTTGGACTCCTTAGGGCTAATCAAGTTGAGCCCCTTTTTCCCTTGTGGTGCAACAGATTTCTTTTCTACTCTCTCAGTCTTTAATTGACTTGAGATTAATTTAATCCTTTGTCCCTTATGAGTAAATATACAAGTATTAGACTTTCCCCACAAGGTGACATCCAAGTCAAACAATCAAGGCCTTCCAAGAATCACATGACCCATACTACTCATCACTAGTACGTCGCACCAAATCTTATCCTTGTATGCTGCAAGTTGCACCGGTACAAGGCATCTCTTGTTTACTTCAATTGACATTATGTTAACCCAAGAGACTTTGTAAGGATAAGGTTGGGGAACCGCTTCCAAATCTATCATGGAGACTAGCCTAGAAGACACAGCATTAATGTAACTCCCACTATCAACAATGATTTTACAAATTTTATTATCAATTTTCATTCAAGTGTGGAAGATTCCAGTCCTACAACAGTCGTCAGTTTCATAAGGTTGAGCTAGGATACACCTAACGATATTGATGCTCTGAATAGATGTGAAGCACTCTCCTTGTTCAGTGGCATCATCAGAGTCACTCTCCTTGTTGCCTAGATACACAACTTCCTTTTGTGTGTCTTTCCTTTTCTGATCTTGTTGCTCTTCTAAGTAGAAGGCTTTGGATTTGTCGAGACAAACTTTCTCCGCATGACCATAGCCTTGGCATTTATAGCACTGAGTGCGAGGGTGGGTCTGGGGTATACTTTCAACATGTACTTTGCTTTGTCACCTTCATTTTGGATGGAACTATTGGGGTTGTTCTTGTATTTTGATCGCTCTAGGTTGGACTTAGTAGACTAGTTCTTATAGTCTGTCATCCCTGAAAGTAGCATCCTCGAGAAACATCTAAGTCTCGAACTATTTGATAAGTAAACTCTAGGTCACAAACACCTCGTGCAAAAAATTCCCTATGGAGATCTTCACGAAGGCCAGACCTAAACCTAAAGAGGGTCACTGTTGGGGATTTGTCGACAAATCCATTGCATCGAGGCAGAAACTCATCAAAAGTTCCAATATACTCAGTAGCAGATCGATTTCCTTGATTAAGCCTACTCTATTTGACGAGTTGTTGATTCTGAAACGCGGTTGAAAGATATTTTTGATTCAATTTAACTCTCATTTCTTCCGACGTTCAAACATGTTTTTGCCTCCTGATGACCATCAATCTTTCGACATTTGACCAATAGTACCCAGCTTATCCCACCAGCTTCACTGCAGCAAAGCGAATTCGTCGCTCTTGAGACATCTCATACCACTTGAAATATCGCTCTAAACTCGTTACCCAATCAAGCTAATATTGTGGGTCCAAGCGACCATCGAAGTTTGACACATCTAACTTGATGTTCTTTTGGTACCGATCATCATCCTCAAGACCGTCATGGTTCCTAGAAACTTTATCCTCTCGGCGAGGGCTGGATTGACGATCTCCATCACAACAGACATTTTCTATCATATCCATTTTTTTAACCTCAGTTGTTAAGTTGGGCTCTAATGTCTTCAAGGATGGTGAGGATGTTGGGATCCATAGACGTACTAGGCTTTTCTAGATTGGAACTCGTAGTGACACTGGCTTCACCAAAATGATAGTCTCTGACACTACGGGTTGGCATGCACAACTACACTCTTGCTATGTTCTAAATGCTTGAGTTATACTCTTTTTATGTGTTTATTTTATTTTATGAATGCAATCTAATATCTCCTATATGCATCTAACAGACTCTTATGCAATGTGCAGGATGCATGAGATGAAGAAAATCAGCAACAGTTCGGCCAAGCAATGCACACAATAAAGTTAATCGACTTGTCGGTTGATTAGTCTCTAAAATTACATATTTCATACTACATCTTCACATTTATTTAATATTAAATTCTGTTAATAACACCTCTCTTGCATGTTTCTACGTCCATGGCATGGAATGAAAAAGAAGACCCAAAATCACCACTTAATTGGTGATTAAAGGCCTACAAAGTAGTCATTGATCTTAGGAGGTGATTCTGTCGGACCAGAGGGCTCAAATCAGAAATCCAGAAGATACAACTGACAGGGAACTGAAGCGACAGCGCACAGCAAGCGGCGCGCGCAGCGCCGCTCTGGTACAGCCGCGGAAACACGGCTTTGGCCAGGGTTTATCCCCTGGCCCCTGTTCTCCTAGTGCCTATAAATACCCTTCCTTGGTGTTTTACAGGAAAGATCCAAAGAGTTAGGATAGTTTTCTTCTCCATGTTGCAGTTTAGGTTAGTTGTTCTTCTTCTTCCTCCTTTGTATTTTCTATTTCATGTAGATCTTGTAATAGGAGAGAGAGTGGTACATGGTTGGAAAGCAAGAGTACTTGTAATAGAAGGTGATAATCTATGAAAGGTTCTCTATTTACCTCTCTTTGTTTTCTTCTCTCTAACTCCTTTTACATGTTAAGCTAATTTTCTCTCATGGCAACTAAGTACTAACCACTAACTTCTTACTTGATAATCCACATGAATCTAATAGCCTCTACTTGGTCTTACTCTTGCAAGAGTCATTGATGGCTCATGATGATGCATTCTAACACTCAAACATCCTAACTCTCTAACAAGCTAACATTACTTTATTTCATACTTACCCTTATTTAGTTTTGATGGTTTAAGTGTAGATTGCACTTGTTTGTTGAGTTTGGATGTGATGAGTCAACATATGGGTCATGCTTTGAAACGCTCTTGAATCAAAGACTAGTGATGACCAGTGATACATGTGAGGTAACTATCAATAAGAGGTTAGCATGATTAGTGGAGCCATTAGTAGTTAGTAGCCATTAGTTTTCTTTATCTTTTTACTTTATTTTAGATATACAAACAAAAATCACAAAAACTATTTCTTCTATGTTTTCCATTTCTTCGTGTTTTACTGTACTCTTCTCTTTCAATTCTTTGTTTTCTTTTCTTTTGATTCTTTAAAATGTTGAAGAAACTTTAACACACACATGAACATTCTGCTAAAGGTTCTATCGCTTTCCGTCCCTATGGATTCGACCCGTTTAGCCTCTATGCTATAACGGAAGTATCGAGGAAGCCAAAGCACACACTTTAAATCTTGATTTCAAAACATACACTTTCCGTGCGCGGTTTCCCCTCGATCATCGGTGAACTTAAAAGTTTAAAATAGGGACTGGATGTAATGTAATAATATTACAGTGAACTTTAAAATATTATAAAAATTAATTTTATGCAATTGATTCGATCTCTATTTTGTTTTAGTAAGTTCCTAAGTTAATACTGAGATGTGTAAATAAAAGTTAAGCAGATACACTCTCTCAAAATATATTGGTCAGTAAAAAATCAACGAAATTATGATGACAGAATCAGGATAGTACCAAAGATTTAGTTCAGTGAAAATTATACCTAAGTGCGAATTACCTGGATAGTCGATGCCAAAGCTCTCGTCGTCACGAACTTAACGGCTCAAATAACTTCCAAATCAGAATCTGAATCAAGTTGTCGCTCGAAGACGCAATGATGTGCTTGTGGGTCTTTACTGTGCCTTTGGATCTGCTTTTCTTCTTCCCTGTGATGTTGTTCGACAAACCCAGGGAAGGACCAGGGACTCGACGGTGGGTGGCGCAGGAGGCTCGGCGAGGTGGTGAGGCGGCGGTTCAGATCGGGTGGGATCTCGAGCAGCCAGAGCGATCTTGAGCAGCCAGATCTAGTGGGCTAGCGGCGAAGCTCTATCGGAAGGAATTTCGAGGCAGCGGAGATCTCGAGTGCGTGGCGGTGGAGCTTTGTTGGGGGAATTTCGAGACGACGAAGATTTATGGTGAAGTCTAATGGTGGCGGAGGGTTGAATTATTAGTAACGTCGAAGTTGAGGAGAGGACGAGGCGGACGAGGCAGAAACGTTGGTGTGGTGGAGAAGATGATGATGTGCTCTGTAGCTGTCTGATGGGGGGAATTTGGGGATGTTGATGCTGACGAGGGACGGAAGATGAGGAAAGGGAAGGGTGGGTGCATATGAGAACGCACAAGGTGCATGAGAGAAGGAAGATGGTGTTTTTTTGGAAATAAAAAAAAGAATAAAAGAGGAAGAGATCTAGGGTTTTGAAAGAATTTAGGGTTTTGGATTTAGAGATTTGGTGGAGGCTAGGGTTTTGTGGATAAGAATTTTATGGGGAGAAAGAACAGAATTTCAGCTCTGATACCAAAATGATGAGGAACAAACACAAATTTGAGAATCTCTCCCTAGGATTCTCACTCAAGCACACTTGCTACAAACCTTTTTAAAGTTAAATTTTAATTCATTCAAAACTATCTAATTCAATAGAAGTCTTTGTCTTATACAGGCCTACAATAAAGAAGAAATCCCACTACGACCAATATGAGACTAAATAACTAAAATTTAATAAAACTAGAAACAAATAGAAGCAGGTAGGATAACTGGTCCGTTCTGACTCGAGTCCACATGCACTACTCAAACCATAACGATGAAATGTGGTGATGCCTCCCAGTCATTGTTTTAAATATCGGTCGGTGTACTGGTATATCAACCTAGATACCGGTAATTTATTCAAAACGATACAGTAAGTGCAATTTACCGGATATCGTTTTGGATCGATATGGGCTGATATATCACCACGTGGCCGATAAATCGGCCGATATCCGAGATGAAATATCTGATATATCGGCCGATAAAGTTACTTATTTGGATTTTTTTTCTTGAGAGATCGTTTTATTTTATTCTATGTTCATTGTGGTATTTCAATGATATTTTTATATGATATTTGGATAATAAATTATTTCTTTTAATAATGTCTTATATGTATTGACTATTGATATATAAACCGGTATTTAGTATCATATAGCGATATACACCCGATATCCAGTATCCGGTATATAATTTTGCCGACCGGTATATCGTCAATATCCGATATTTAAAACACTGCTCCCAGTGTAGGTTGGAAGTCTTGCACTGATGTCCCCATCAGAAGTAATGGATTCCAAAAGTTTTATGGAAGGTTTTCGGTTGTTTCCTCCTCAGATTACTACCCATGAGTTGAAGGATGTAATAACTCACAATGGTCTAAAGCAGTTAAAATCTATCTAATTGGTCAAGGAAAGTAACATAATCTTACGGATGATCCTCCTCTTCCAGATGTTTCAGGAAGTATGAAGAAGTCAGATTCATAGATACAGGAAGATGTACGGATAGTCTCACTGTTCTGAAATTCCCTGGAGCTGCATATGCTGACAGGTGCACTCATCATATATATAAGCAGATTTCAGAGTATCTAAGACTTCTATATTCCATTAATTAACTAGGATGTATAATCTGTCTCAGTTGTTTTTGTAGTCAAAACAAGAAGAAAAAATTATTACAGAATATTTTGGAGATCTAAAGCAAACATATGAAGAGTTGAACGTGTTAATGTCTACCTCAGCAAATGTTCAAGAGATGCAGAAGCAGAAAGAACAGTTGGAGGTGCTTAAATTTCTTCCTAGGTTGAAATCAAAACTTGATTCAGCAAAATCTAACATCCTAGGAGATAAGGAGATCCTGTATTTGCAAACTATTCTCAAGTGTCTTTGGGAAACTTCTCCAGGTGAGATTCCTGCAGGAGATGAGAAATCCATTCTTGTTTCTCAAGGAAATAAAGATGCTCAGCATAGTGATAAGGGTGGTCCAGGTCTTCCATCTGATGGCAATGCTATAAAAAGTGATTTCAGCATGGGAGAGATAGTAGATGTGGTTTTCCTGGTGGTGGTCGTGGAATTCATAGTGCTAGAGGAAGTGGTGGTGATCAAGTTAGTGCCTTCAGCAAATGCAATCATTCTCAGAACCATACACATGAGACATATTAGGATTTAGTTGGTAGACCTCCTTGAATAGGTAATACTGTGACTACAGGATGTGGTGACCCCTCCTCATCAAACTCAGTTGACCAGCCAACTATTCTGATATCTGGAGATGAGTATTCCAAGTCCCTTAAATATCTGCCTGCACAGCAAGCATCCATGCAACCACGACTTAGCCAAATAAAGATCAGGTTGGAAATGAAACACACTGGATAAGGAGTGATAGGGTCTGTATAGAAATATATAAATCTGGTTAAAAGGAAATTTTAATTCTAAATGAAAGATCTAATAGAAGAAGGGGTATCTAGAAGAAAATGAATGAGCAGAAACTGAAAAGCAAACTCCTATAAGGTGATTCTTGGTTAATGCTTGAAACAAAATCCCTACTACATATTAATTTCTCTCGGCTAACACACAAAAATTTTTTTATTTTTTTACAAAAAGGGTATTACAAGGTACTAACTTAACTGAGTTAACTGAAACAAAAAAGGGCATAATTATATTGATGTTAAGGATAGGCATTCAGAAAATGAACCAACTAGGGACACTTTGTGGCCTTATGAGAGAAGGGAATGGTTGTAAATTCACATTTAAGTACTGAACATACTATTTAATAATCTTAAAAAATGGAAGACCCCGTGATGCGGTCACAACATGGTAACACAAATTCATATTCCTTAGGCAATAAAATTATTGGGCAAAAACACTACTACAGCTTGGAACATTATATTAGATTTTTCAGACAGGTATTAGCAATCACATGTTCAAAAGTGCACTTGATTTTATAAGTACGGTTAGGAGATTACAGAGTTGTGGTTGGTGTTTGCTGGGAACCAGAGAAAACACAAGCAAAAGCAAAAGGGGAGGAAAAAATATATTAAATGGCCTTGCACCATTGAGAACAAGATAATCTACAATCTAGAGAACAAGAAACAAGTAGCATTGTCATTCTTTTTCTCCAAAATCATCCCTACTCACACAAATGGAAAGCATGGCTTTTTATTTTAAAAAAAAACCGGCTTAAGACCTAATAAACTAAAAATATTTATTTCCCAAATAAATCTAAAAGATCTGCTAAAGATTTAAAATGATTAATTAAACCTAAAATAATCCTAACTACATCAACTCAGATCCACTATGTTACTTGCACATATAGTACTTGTGGTTGCTACAGTGATGCAGTCACTTCCATATAGTCACAGCAAATGAGTCCAATATCGGTGTGAATCACTAAACCCAAAGTTGTGAGATGTAACACCCAATGATGACTTCATTTTATTTATTTATTTGAATTTTTCCTACATCAGATATCCCCTCTTAAAACTCGACGTCCGTGTCAAAAAGACTTGACAGGGGTCATAATATTATGGTGACAACTTGAGGAATGGAGCAATAATAAGCGACGAGAAAAAAGAAGACTGAAGAATTGGCTTGTGCAGCTAGGTCGGATGACTTCACTGGTGGCAATCTCAAGTCTCAACTCAACATTCTTGGTGAAATTTTTGTCATTCATGTTGGGGGCAAGGGGACAACACTAGTGGCTGTGAAGACAGAGATAATGGCGCTCTGATCATGAGATTGAGGAATCTCAACAAGGGCTATTCAACCTCCCAGCAAAGAAAAGGAATTTTGGGTGAAGACAATGGCTAGTTTGTAAACAGCAAAGTCCCGAATCCAGCATCTATCTCTTCCAGTTAGGCATCTATCACTTCAAGCCCCATCATCATCTCCTCAGTGTTGCATTGGATGATATTCATCTATCAAAGAGTACACTTCTGAATATCAATACCCATTAGAACTTTAGATCATAACTTGCTCTGACACCAAATGATGGAGAACCATAGAAAGCACAAGAGCAAACAAAAGAAGAGAAAACAATTAAGATTAAATGTAACCTCACACCACAATGTAAATAAATGGCCTCACACCATTAAGAACAAGAAAATTCTCTAAAATCATCCCTGATTACATGAAAATAAAGCATGGCTTTTTATAATAAAATCCAGCGTATGACCTAAGAAAGACTAACTTGAAGACTAAGAAACTAAAAACATTTGTTACCTAATTAACTCATCCAAGATAAATCTAAAAGATTTACTAAATATTTAAAATAATTAAAACTGACATAGTCCTAAATCAAATCAAATCAACCACATTACCAACAAGTGCTACACTATCTAAGTTATCTATAGTACCTGCAATTGCTATAGTGATGTGGTCATCATAGGACATCCTAACTGCTATCGGAACAACTATAGCCAGAGTTCAATACTGACGTGAATTACTAAATCCGAAGTTGTGAGATGTAACACCTGATGATGGCTTCTTCAAACCTAGACTGCTATAGTGATGGCTACACTATCTAAGTTATCTATAGTACCTGCAATTGCTATAGTGATGTGGTCATCATAGGACATTCAAACTGCTATCGGAACAACTATAGCCAGAGTTCAATACTGACGTGAATTACTAAACCCGAAGTTGTGAGATGTAACACCTGATGATGGCTTCTTCAAACCTAGACTGTCTTCAATTGAATTTCTCATGCATCAATGTATCGTCGTTGTCTTCAATCATCATCTTGGTTAAGGCTTCAAAAATGAAAGACTTCAACTCTTTAATTCAAAACGAATGTAAGAAATGTTCTCTTTTTTCTTCTCTTTTTTTTCCTTTCCTTTTTTCCGTTTTATTTGTGCTCTACTCCTTGTTCATACTAATCCTTCTTTGCAGTCCTCTATCATAATTATATAGTAATTCAACATTTTCACACACTAAACCCTTATTCCTGTCTAGTTTATCTTCGAAATGCTTAACAAGAAGTATGACATGATAAAGTAAGCATTATAATATGCTTTTGTAATATTAGTTAAAGTAGAGCCTTTTATGTTATTTTGTAGTTTTATATTCCCATTAAGCGCGGTTTGAAATCTCAGAATGACAGTAATCTTTGGTATGAGAATCGGTCATATTAGCCACATTTCGTCTCGGTGATAATGGTCGAAGTCAAAAAATTTAAAAATGATGAAAAATATTTAAGTTTTTTTTGTTATAACTATTAATTTATGAGAATCGGTCATATTAGCCATATTGGCCATGTCGTCTCGGTGATAACGGTTGAAGTCAAAAAAAAATAAACAATGATGAAAATATTTAAGATTTTGTTATAACTATTAATTTCACTCTTAATTTTATAATAACTCTTAAAGAAAGTAATTTTCTTGGTACTTTTGTTGTAAGTTAACAATTAGTTTCTGTGCACAAGTTCTACTGTGCAAAATAAATGTTTCTAAAAGGTTTTATACAAAGTTACTTTTTAACCCACCCATAAAAGAAAAAATAGGAAAAGAAATCTAATCGCCTTTAGCTTGATGATATGATCTGATCCCTCTCTACTAAATCCTCTCTCATCCCTTATCAGATTTTGATCTGCCCAAGATCCACCACCATGCACCGCAAGATCGCGCCTGATTCGGACTCGTAGCAACAGCACGACCTCCTCTCCACCGCCATCTCCAATGGCAATAACCTCCCCCCTTCGATTGTCACACCTTCACCCAGGCACGCCCGGTCTCCCTCCTCCACAACCTCTGCCTTTTTGCCCACTCCAAAGAACAAAAGATCCACCACCATGCCCCGCAAGATCGCGCCTGACCCTGACTCATAGCAACAGCACGACCTTTTCTCCACCGCCATCTCCAATGGTGACAACCCCCCCTTTAACTGTCGCACCTTCACCCAGTCACGCCCGGTCTCCCTCCTCCAACCTCCGCCTTTTTGCCCACTCCAAAGAGTCCAAGATCTAGTCCGTCTGAGAGACCCATATTGGCCTCGAATCCTCTCTCTCTCTCTCTCTCTCTCTCTCTCTCTGAGCGAGTTTTCTTCTAATTGGGATTGATTCTAGGACTTGTATCGGCCTCGAATCGGATTTGTATCGGCTTATATCAGTCAGTACGAGCCGATATGGACTAATACCGATTTTGTATCGGCGATTCCAGAGTGTTCTGGCCGTTCTTGATTTATTGCAACTGATCTCGGTCCGGGCCAATTCGTATCAAAGCCGGGCGAGATTCCAAACCATGCTATTAAGACGTGTACTATTTCTATGCTATAAATAAAGGAATCACTCCTAATGGGGGTCTATCGTCTTCTCTCTATCACAGCATTAAGCATTATATGGGAAAATCTATAAATGAGCATGGGTGTACAACATAAAAGATACTATCATATGTATGACTAAAATCATGGAGTTATATACCAGGTCAATATTATTTGAAGTTTGAACTAGTTCATAACTTTATAGCAACATAGATACAAAAGAGAAATCTATGAACAAGGTTTTGTAACTTGAAATGAATAAATAAATATAAATAATCATGTGCTAAAAAACCCAACGGTTGACTAAGGTTAGAACTTGAATGAGGGCGACCACAAGGAGTGGCAACAATGGCATACCTGTGGTAAGCTAAAAGCTGTACTATTATCCCCCATGATTGCAAGGGAATCTCTAATATGATTTACCTAATACATCAGACGAATGGAAAACAGATAAGAAAGGTATCCAATCTAAGCAATATAAAGCTTGAGGCAACACTACCTGATCAATGTTTTTGTCTCCTGTAGTACCAAACAGACACAATTGTTAAATTTATTTCACAAGTTTCTGTTAAAATCACATTTACATAAATCAGGTGTAACTATAACTAACCATCATAATTGGGGACTCGCTGGAGAGCTTCATTCACCATTTCCTGAACGGATTTCCCTTCTGTTAAAAAGCATAAAAATCATAGTTTTGAATATATATCAAACATCAACAAATTATCCTATACAAATTAGTAAAATTAAAAAGAGATTGTCAGCATGTGTCAGAAAAAAAGCAAGACTAACACTCCAAGATGCATGAAGAAGAAAGTATTATTTGAATATGACAGTCCAGGAGAACAAGTACTTGACAACATTGACCTATGGTGTAAAAACTTTAAAAAGACAATGCTCATCAACTTCTACCATTCAATAAGCAAAAGTAATTTAATTAAATCGCATGTTCTACATCTTGAAGACTTGTAATGAAACAATGAAAGTCCCTGTTAAGTTGGGTTATTAGTATTGGGTTATTGGGTTGGTACCCATATACCCTCCTTGTCTTACACACACGCACGCACACACACACACACACACACACACCACACACAACAACAACAACAACTAAGCCATTTGTCCCAAGTATTTGGGGTAGGCTACATGAACCAAAAGAGAATTACGCCGGATCGGGCACATGGATCAGCTTTCTCCACTCATTCCTATCGAGCAATATGCCTTCACTAAGATCTTTAGCCTCTATATCTTGTCATATTACCTCCATCCATATTTTCTTCGATCTCTCCTGCGCTCTTTTAACTTGCACTAATTTGATACGTTGTGCTCGCCGGACTGACGCATCTATAGGTTTACGTCGCACATGATCAAACCATCATAGGCGGTTCTCTCATCTTCTCTTTTATAGAGGTTACGCCTATCTTAGTACGAATATCCTCATTTCTCATCTTATCTCTCCTTATGTTACCACACATCCAGCAAAGCATGCGCATCACTGCTACACTCATCTTCTGGACATGATATATCTTTATATAACCAACATTCTGTGCCATATAACAAAACTGGCTTAATAGCAGTCCGATAAAACTTTCCCTTCAGCCATAACAGAATGTTACGATCACATAAAACTCTTGTTGTGCTCCTCCATTTCAACCAGACGGCTTGGATCCTATGGTTGACATCACTATTGATCTCCCCATCCTTTTAGATAATAAAACTCAAGTACTTAAAATGACTGATCATCCGTATTTCTTGTCCATCTAGTCTCACAATACTATAATCCTATCTTATATATACATATATATATATACACACACACACACGCACATATATATATATACATACTCCCTATAAATAAAATAAATCTCTCTTTTTGAGGATTTCTATTTCTCTACATGGTATCAAAGAAAAAGAAACCCTAACCCTAAAATCCACCATCGAAAATCTTAAATTCCTCTTCCAAATCAACACTTCATCTAAAATTCTTCTTCCAAATCACCTCTCCATCTGCCACCATCCCTCCAAGTCACCCCAAAAGTGCCGCCAACCCCTCCGAACTCAAAATCCATCTTCCAAATCACCCCTCCATCTGTCGCCACCCCTCGAAGTCATTGTCAGAGGTGTTGCTTGACCCTCAAAGTGTCGCTAGCCCATCCAAGTTCTCCCATAGGTGTCGCTGACCCCTCCAAGTGCTCCCAAAGGTGCCACCGGCAATCCTCCACCATATCAAAGGGTGTCGCCACCCCCCCCATCGTCTCCAGAGATCTCAAACAGTGCAACTACTCTAAAAAAAACAAATTTTTTCATCTAATCTGGCTATTTAGATGTCTACAAGACTTCTCTGGTGAGATCTGATCTGTTTTCTGCTCAAAAATCAGATTTTTACATCTGATCTGGCTATTTCAGGCTGAAATTTTGTCTTTTGCTGCTGATCTAGCTGTATATGCTACTATTTAGTAACTAAGTTGTTTCTCTTCTTGGCTGATTTCTGGTGATTTATCTAACTGGCTAATATGTCTGAGACTACAAGTTCCTCTTGAAACTTCTGTCCCCAAGACGATGTTGGGGACTACAGTGAAGTTAAATGGCTCAAACTACTTGTTATGGGCACAGGCATTCCGCATATTCATTAGCGCTCAAACAAATTGGCTCACCTCCTTCAAGCTCCACCTGCTACTACAGATCCCACGTATGTGACCTGCCTTACTGGAGATATTCTATGATGACATGGCTTCTCAACAGTCTGGAGGAAAAGATTAGTGGTAGTCATGTTCCTGACCACTGTTAAGGAGATGCGGGCTACACTTAAAGTGATGTATGGTAATGAGAAAACCCCTCGATGGTGTTTGAGATCTATGAGTGCCTGTTTGAGTTCAAACAGGGAGACAAATATGTGCCTAAGTTCTATGACGAACTCAAAATTCTGATTGATGAGTTAGAGATGCATCAGCCTGCTGTCAATGATGCGGCGACACTGAGAGGATACCGTCAGAATCTAGCAGTATCGAAATTTCAATTTGGCTTGAGTCCTATACTACGATCCCAGGTGCGGGATCAGAGACTGGGAGGAGATAGTATTTTCACGTTGATTGTCACCTTCTCAAGAGTTATGCAGATCTCTACTGGATCCAATGTTTCATCCACATCATCCATTGAGCAGTCTGCCATGATTTTTGGGCGTGGCAGAGGTCGTGGCCGTAATTTTGGAGGAGTAAGACGTGGATCCGTACGTGAACGTGGATCTTATGGAGACAGACAGAATGCCCCTGAGAAAGGCCTCCGACAATGTAGGAATTGTGAACGTAGTAATCACATCTCCGCAAAGTGCTGGAAGAAATTTGGTCGACCTAAGTGGGCACAGATATTTGAGTCTGATCCTCCTGCCCCGTGTGGTACTCCTCAGGTCTCCTCGTCTGCTCATCCAGGCTCTTCCACCAGTTGTACTATCACAGGAGGAGTATGATGACTCCAACAGCTAGAGTTCTCTTAGAACAATTTTTCAGCGACTCATGCATCTGCTTCAGGTATGCATGCTTATATTGCATCTCCTCAAAAGCTCTGAATATTAGACTCAGAAGTCTCATCTCATATGACAAGTATTAAACAAAATTTTGTTTCATTAAATTTGTCAAGTGTCTACCCCTCTGTTAAAATTGTTGATGGTACCAAGCCACCCGTATTAGGCAATGGGGTAGTTGAGGCTGCTCCATCCTTGACCCTTACTGATGTCATATATGTTCCACGATTTTCTATTAGTCTCTTATCTATCAGTCAGTTTACTAAACATGATAATTGCAAAATAACATTTTTCTCTTCTCATTATGTGTTTCAGGACCTGTTGACTAGGAAGATGATTAGTTCGGTGCATGAGCAAGGAGGCATATACTATTTGGACGATCGAGTGACCCCTACTGGCTTGGTTGCAGGTCAGCCTAATCCAGTTTTATTTTGGCATTGGCGCTTGGGTCATCCTTCTGTGCAAAAGCTTCAATCTGTTATTCAAGTTGAGTCATCTATTTTTTCTTTAGGTTGTGAGTCTTGTAAATTAGGTAAGCATCATCATGCTACTTTTCAGAGTCGAGTCAATAATCATAATAGTTCTGCTTTTGAATTGGTCCATTATGAAGTCTAGGGTTCTAGTCGTGATCCTCTATTAAGTGTTTTAGATATTTTTTACTTTTTGTTGATGACTTCTCTCGCATGACTTGATTAAGAGAGGTTAATGTTATTGAACTTTTCTTTAATGAAATAAAAAATTAATTTTCTACTTTAATTCACGTGCTTCTTACTAACAATACCTTGAAGTATATTAAAAAGATGTATCTATTTTTGTTCCAAAAAAGAGATTATTCATCAGACCTTTTGTTCTCATACATCCCGACAAAATGGAGTTGTTGAACGCAAACATAGACATAGTCTGGATGTCGCTAAAATCATGATGAGTCATATGAGTGTTTTGAAATATATGGTCTGATGTTGTGTTAAGTGATTGTCATCTGATTAATAGGATGCCCTCTTCTGTTCTCGATAAAATATCTCCATTTTCTTATCTATATCCTAACAAAACACCATTCTTCATGACTCCTCGCGTTTTTAGCTACACTTGTTTCGTTTAAGACTTGTCTTCTTAGTTAGATAAGTTATCTCCTAAATCTATAAAGTGCGTCTTTGTTGGGTATTCTAGAATACAAAAAGGATACCGGTGTTATAACCCCTCCACCAGGAAGTATTTGGTGTATGTTAATGTTGCATTTTTTGAGTTTATTCCATATTTCTCTCCACAGTTTCCCGTCACCATATCTGAGACTATTCCTCCTTCATTGTCGGTGCCGTTACCTACACCTGCTTTTACTGTTTCTTCGCCAATATCGCCAGTAGAAACTCCAGATCTATTTGCATCAAAGCCAGTTTAGGATTTCAGATACGTCTACACTCATCGCCTAAAAGTTTCTACCTCTGAACCAGTTCCGGCTAACATATCTCCAGTAGACAGTCCTCCTCCTCCACCATCAGCATCTTCCTCTGGTCTTGATATTTCAGTTGCTTTTCGAAAAGGTAAACGTTTTGCACTGATCATCCTATTTTGAATTTCGTTTCTTATGATCACCTTAACTCCACTTTTCGTCAATTTGTTCTATTTTTGTCTTTTGAGTCTATACCCAGAACTTTTACAGAGGCTTTATTGGTAGCTGCCTAAAAGCAGGCTATGAATGAGAAGATGAAAGCTCTTACTTTTAGAGGAACTTGAGAGTTGATTTCGGCACCAACAGATGCAGTTATTGTTGGCTATCGTTGGGTCTTTACTTTAAAATACCGCCCAGATGAATCTGTGGATAGATATAAGGTCAGGTTCATAGCCAAAAGTTATACTCAGACATATAGCATTGACTATTTTGAGACATTCTCGCCAGTTGCCAAGATGAATTCTATCAGAATTTTGTTCACCATTGTTCTTAACTTGTCATAACCATAGTTCCAACTGGATGTCAAGAACGCTTTCTTATATGAGGATCTTCAGGAGGAAGTTTATATGGAGCAACCTCCAAGCTATGTTGCTCAGGGGGAGACAAAAGTTTGTCATCTCAAGAAGACCATATATGGACTCAAGCAGAGTTCAAGGTCGTGGCTTGAGAAATTCAGCCTTACCATTTCAGGTACTGACTTTTACCGGTGTCATTCAGATCACTTTGTTTTCGTTCGGCGCACAAAGTCTGGCATCATAATTCTGGTTGTTTATGTTGATAACATTTTGTTGACTAGTGGTGATTCAGCTAGGCTATTGGAGACTAAGAAGTATCTTAAGCGTCATTTTGTGACCCAGGACATGAGGCGTCCAAACTACTTTCTGGGAATTGAAGTTGCACATCAAAAACACAGTGTACTTCTTTCTCAGCGAAAGTATGCTCTGAATCTTCTTGAGGAAGCAGGACTTTTAGAATGCAAGCCTACTAACACTTCAATGGAAGCCAATGTGAATTTATGGTTTGATGACAGTCATACACTTGATCCAGGAAGATATAGAAGATTGATTGGGAAGTTAATAAATCTCACGATTACTAGATCAGATATAACCTTTGTTGTAGGGGTACTGAGTAGATTCATGCATCAGCCCAGAGCGACTAATTGGTTAGGAGATAGAAAGTCTACTACTGAGTATTGCACCTTTGTTGGAGAAAATCTGGTGACTTGGAGGAGCAAAAAGTAAGATGTCGTGTCTTACTCGAGTGCAGAAGTTGAGCGTGGAGCTATGGCTCATACGACATGCGAGATAGTATGGTTAAAAAATTCACTGATGGAGCTTTAGTTTCAGACAGCCTGGGCCCATGCTTATGCATTGTGATAATCAGTTTGTCATCTATATTGTCCAGGATCATGTATTTCATGAAAGGACCAAAGATATTGAGATTGCCTGTCATTTTGTAAGAGATGCTTGGACGAAGAAGGTAGTTACGTTCCAGTTCACATCGTCTTCAAAGCAGTTGGCTGATCTCCTTGTCAAAGCTGCCTCACCACATATGTTTTCTAATCTATGTAACAATCTGAGCATGTTAGATATCTATACTCCAGCTTCAGGGGGAGTGTTAAGTTAGCTTATTAGTATTGAGCTATTGGGTTGTTACTCATATACCCTCCTTATCTTACACACACACGCACAAACACGCTCCCTATGAATAAAATAAATCACTCTTTTTAAGGGTTCCTATTTCTCTACAGTCCCTAATTATTTATTTGTTCTTTTCTTTGACTTCCATTTGATGTGGAAGTGGAAGTGTGGATCTATCATTGATTAGCAATATTTATGTTGCTGAAATTCAAGTTATGGAGATGAAAAAGCGGGTAACAAGATTACTTGCATTTTTTACAGGATTCTGCTTCCATTTGTCTCATTAGTTAAAAATTGTTGTACCTCATAAATGAGTAAACAACTTAAAGGTCGTCTTTACATCTTCCTTGTTAATTTAGACTGTTATCCAGACCTAACAATTTGGACAATGTTCGATTGAAAATACACCTAGAGGGGGGTGAATAAGTGTATGGCTAATCTAATGACAAATGATGTGGAATTAAAAACTAATTGCAACACACTTAGTGTAACCAAAGAGTGTAGCCGAATTCCCGGTGACGGGCTCTGAACTATTTCCTCTAAATTCCTCTAAATAAGAGTTGAGGTGTTATATGAAGCTCTCTTGGTTCAACACTAGTGAGACACACAAACAATACCAAGCATATATGATATGAATAATATGAATCAATGCAAAAAATAAAAGAGAGAGTTAAGAGATAGTGGATCAATCGCAAACAACAAGATATGTTTCGAGGTTCGAGCCACTCTTCTACGTCCCCGCCTTCACACAGAAGGATTTTCACTAATCGTCCACACAGGACTTCCTACATAGAAAACTTCTACTGAGGATTTGGATAATACAAACTTAGAGTACACAACTCCCCTCTCAAACAACAACCTCTACACAAGAGATAAGGCACAACAACAATCACCTCTCACTACAGGGATAAGGCACTTAGCCAAAAATAATTACCTCTACACTTAGAGGGATAAGGCACTTAGCTAAACAACAACCTCAATCACCTCTACACTTAAAGGGATACCAATACAACCTCCACAATCACCTCTACACAAGAGGGATAACAACAAGCCCAAATAAAAGAAGGTTTACAACTCTTGGTGGTCTCACAAACCACAAACCAATTTTTCTCACAAAACAAAGATCCTATAGATAGGATAGAGATGATAGCTCAAGTGTGAGAAAACAAGGTGTTTGGAATAAAGAAAAATAATTGGGAAAATCTCCAAATATATATTGAAATCAAGATTAAAACCAATTCCCAAAAGACTCTTTTCTTTGAAATATTCCAACCCTTGAAAACAAATAAAGATAAATCTTTTTAACCACAAAACCTCTTTTAAACTCTTGCTGAAAAACACTTGAAAGATGGAAAATTTTCTCTTCAAAAATCTTGGTGAAATCAGCTCAAGAGAAGGCATAAATATAGCCTCTCAAAAATCTGCCCGTTGGCAGTCTGAAAAGGTCAAAAATGACCTTCCGATCGACCGCCCAGTCGACCGGTGCAACGGTCATATTTATGACCGTTGTGCCTCCGATCGACCACCCGGTCGACCGGCCATAGCCATCGGTCGACCGCCCGATCGACCGGCCAGCACCCGAGAGTGGGGTGCTCTCAGTCGGTCGACCGCGTGGTCGACCGGCCTTCATGGCTGGCCATGTGCACGTCCCTTGTGCACATCGGTCGACCGTTCCGATCGACCGACCACTAGTCCGGTCGACCGGCTCGGTCGACCGCCAGCTGATCTGGCTGGGGATTAAGGGTATTGAAAATTTGTCTTTTTAATTTCAATTAAATCCCATAAAAACATATAAATTTCACAAAATAAGTTCTTATAAGATCTTTAAAGTACAAGTATGTGTGACTAAAATTCAACACATATTATAAACAATTTGAACAATTTTTGTGATATTGAAATTTGGCTTAAACACAAAATACGTATTTTTCAAAACTTGAATTTTTGAAATGAAAAATCGTTTTCTCCAAAACTCATGTAAATACAAAAATATGATATTTAAACAACTTTGAAGCATATTGTATATGGATAGAATCCAATTTACATATAAGATATATATCTATGTTTTTGATATGAAAAACAAAAACCGGTTAAACCAAAAATCAAAAACCAATAAACTGAAACTTGTGTGTGTGTGAACCTGAGCATATCAACACTATCTACATTTACACAAGATCTAAACACAAACTAAAACACAAACCGAAGTCTTCTTGTCTCCAAGCCGACTCGATCCAAACGCGATCCAACGAGCTTGACTCTAACCGAGTGCTAGATGCGATCTTGACGAGCGAGCTCTTGAATCTACATGTGAAAGTTCCAAAACTCCTTTGTTGAAGCTAAACACCTACTAATATCTTGGTCAATCACTGAAACTATTTAAACACAAGATTATTAGTAAACTATATAACTATATGAGTTAATCATCATCAAAACTAGAGTGAAGGGCCTCTGGGCCAACAGTTCGCTAAGTACAAACATTAGGTTACTTGAGCAGTAAGTATGTCTCCTCAACCCCAACTGCCCCCCTCCACCGCCCATTGTTACCTTGGCCACGTGTTTGCACTGGGCTACTAGCTGAAAGGCAGATGCTATGTTTACAACCAGTAATAAAAAAAAATTTGCCAGTTCTTTTCGAGACCAGTAATAAAAAAAAATTGCCAGTTCTTTTCGAGACGTTCTCCAGTTTGCCATAGCCAGCCTCACTTTTTATGGAAAATTTTGCATAGTGCTAATGATGATTTAATATTGCTGTACATTAGAAACTGAGATTACAATTGTTCGGGACCTGTCTACATATATAACCTGATTTGGTTTGCAGATGACCATGTGACCAACTTCTTTTGTTTTTTCTTTTCTTTTCTTTTTCACTGTGGGGTCCACAGAATTCCACAGCACAAGAGAGCCCCGCTCTCTGGAAATTTAATATGTGCGGGCCCATATTGATAATTTGTTTTACATAGTTGGGGGCACTGTTAATGCCATCCACATGGCTGGATCCTGAAATGCAATCAAAACCAAATTTTGCTAATAACTGAAGTTAGTGGACCCTGTTTTTTGTTGGTCGCAAGTACAAATGAGAGTGGCTGGGATTAAAACATTTTATAGAAGCACCCTTAAAATTTTAATTTTACACAAAAAAATTAAAGAACTTTGAACATAATTACAGAATGCAAGAATGCAAATATTTTTTTACATACGTGTATATTACACATATAAGACCAGCAAATAGAAATTACATACATAAATATCTTTGTTTAGCGGTGAGGCAGAACTAACACATGGTAAACAGTTTTAGTTAGGTTGAGGTGGTTACAAAATGAATAGAGTATGGGAATAATAAATAAATAATGGGAAAAAAATTCTTTCCTAATAAAAAACAAACAGAATTAACAATAAAAAAATCTTAAGTTTGGAAGCCTAAGTTCACTCTATAAAGTACTTATTGTCCTTCTATCTACACACTAATGAGTTTCTAAGCAATGCATTTACATAATACAACAAAAAAAATTATAGTTTTTAAATCAGAAATATTCTCACGTACAAGTCGTTAATAAGGTAAATTAGCTTATTCTCACGTGCATGGCATGTGTCAGGGGACTAGTTATCTATAGTTGTCGTTAAATGCATGAAGTTTGAACTATAAGGAACAGCACAATAGGGCCAACTGGGGAGCAGATCCCAGAAGATTCCATAGATATTACCAACACTAATATTTCCTCTAAAGAAATCAAGGGAATATGAAACTATTCCATTCTTAATCAAGTCAAGTCATCCAACTATTCTTGCAACACAATAACTCAAATAGGTACAGAAGATGCTGACACATATAGACATTTTATTATTCAAGTTCAAGTTTCATATTTTCGCAACATACCAAAGAAGACTTCATACAAAAAAGAATCAAAAAATATGTCTTGCTATTTATTCACTATTTTTGCTCACATATATAATAAACAAGGAAATTTTATCTTTTTCTGCTATTGATAAACAATTAGGCCCACGACAAATAACCAAGCCAGTCAGGTTAAGCACGTAGCTGGAATGTTGGTCATATATGGACCCCACCAACCCCAAAATGGATGCGGGGTCGTGTGTGTGGTGGGGGGGGGGTGGAAACAGCCATAGTCTTTTTGCATTTCACATGCATATTCAAGAAGATGAAGCTAATAAATCACAAGCACAAGTCGGTAAAACCTATATGATCAACATTCCTTATTAAACAAACTACTAGACGCAAAAAAATTTATTGGGTTTTTAAATATTAGTCCCTCAAATACTAATATCTAAAAAATCATATTTATTTGATTTTATTACCAACATCTTTACTTGATGTCAAATATAATAATAGAAAGTCAGCATTAAAGAAAAGAAAAACTAAATTAATTGTGTAAGGATCTTCATGGTCTGGTCAAATGCTGAAATACCCTAACTTTGCTTCTTTCTTCAGAAAGCAAACTTCTGAACTTACGCAGGAAATCTCGCTGGATAAGCCACAAGAGCTTAGCAGGCTGAAACGCAACATCCTGTCCCTGCACAGCACCCATATCTATACTATAACAACATCCATGAAATAAATACTACTAAATACATTTTACTTGAGAGTATAGTGGGTTTACCTTCACTCTGTTTGCCATGGAAGGTCAGAGGATCACATTCAAACTGTTATTAGCAAAGAAGAACAAACTTCAGCACAAACAACCAAACGCCTAGAAATGCAACAAACCTGCTATAGAATTCTTCTGCTATTTCAACGGCAAATGACAAGCGAGATATATCAGCCTCACGGATCTACAACCATCACAAAGGTGTAGTCAGAGATGTGATCAAATAGGGATACTTTTAATATAGCATATGCAAAATATTCAAAAGAAGTTACTCGGTGCCCATTAAAGGCCAACACAGTTTGCCTCCAGATAAAGAACAAACCGTCTCAGGTAGATTATATATGAGCACAGAACTCATGATTGTCGCCAAAGCAAAAATCCTGTGAAAAGACAAAAGAAACATAAAAATAAATTGCAAAAAATTGTGCAAAATGAAGCTATCTTCACTGTATGTAATACCAAGTCCTGGGTAGTTGGCATCTCACAAGACAGTCACTCTGCAAATCTCTTTAATGTGAGAAAGGATCTAAGCTTATTACACAACCCCCAAATACATAGAAGGTATACTCGGTGCCACTGATCTATTTTGGAACTGAGTCATAAATCCTGCTTTACAGTCAGTCTGTAAATTATACTTCTAATAGAAAAAAAAATTGTTAAATTTTCTGTTGTCATTAGTAATGATTTTGAATAAAACTTCAAAATGATTCATTTAACAGAAAGCTACCCTGGACATATCTTCTTATATATCTCTATTAATTAGTCCATGTCTACATCCTATGTAACTATAGCTTCATTCGCTTTTTTCCTTAAAATATAATTACTTTTTTCTTATAGAGTCCTAAAGTTAATATTGATTTAAGTCTTTTACGTCCTAAGTACCAACAAGAGGAAATTTAGACGTATAAGACACATGCCAAAAAGCTAGTATTTATGAACAAGGAACTATATAAGTCGAACCTGTCATCATAAACATTTGACTTTCCAACACTTTCAAATCCTTCAGTATCAATGTATAGGACAGAGACTTTTAGTCCATCAATAGTCATTTCAACTGGTATACCCCAAGCCCATATTCCTGCATTACACAATTATTCATTCAGTGCCACCGTGTTTATTCAGTAATATCATTTGACCAGAGAGATGAAACAGAACTCCGCTGAAACTTCATTTACTTATAACCTTTTGTTTTTGTATCACGCATATGTCCAACACCAAAACCTGCAAATGAATATCCTTTATTCATTTAGAGACCAAACGGTTTAAGGACTGTTACAAACAACATAATGTCTAGAGTGTTCAGAAGAAAAAGAACGTACCTTTATCACATGGAAGAGAGAGAAGTTGATTGAGAAGGAATGATTTTCCTGAACGGTATGGGCCAATAACCTGGGATCAAAATCATTATAAGTCAAAAGAAAACGTAACACCCAATTTATATGAAACAAAAATGAGACAGAAGTTAATAGAGGAACTAGTATAATTCCAGAAGTCATATACAGTAAGTGGTGGTACGATGTGTGAAGGATTATGTACAGAAACACTTTAAATTCACTGCAATAAAAAAAAGATCTCAGCAACAAAAAGTGTCTCACAAACACATGTGATAACAAACCGAGGTGGGATTACTCATAAACACTTAAAAAAGAGCCAAAGACCATAAAAGCAACAAAGAAAACCATGCTATAGAAGACCACATGATGTAAAGAAGACATAGACGAAAATTGTTCCACCTTACCCGGAAGGCAGGCTAACAATCTACAATATACACAAACATAACCCAAGTCAGGCGAACATATTCCAAATTGGCTGGACGTCATAAAATATGCTTTAAAAAAACTGTTGAAATCGCAATTACGGTAGTTAGAAAGTTTTGTTCTATTTTTAGCCATTGCCTTTCTTTCTGAAACAACATGATCGACCTGTTCGACAGGTGCAGCGTAGGTTTAAGGAACTCCTGTAATGCATGTGATACAGAAGCAAACCATGGAGTTTTCCTACATCAGCTCTGATGAAGGCCATGCTAAGAATGGTACCAATGTCAAGCATGATAATGCCAGAATCGTTTTCCCTGTTAACACTTAAACTTGTCAGGAAATGTAAATGCAATTATAACCTCAAGCAGCAAGCCATATCCCACAATTATTTAGGGTTAGCACTGTGGATATTTCATCACTATCAGTTGGTTGGTTTTCTGTAAGTAGTTTACCACAAACTTTATTCTCTGATAAGAGAAATAAGGATTAAAAACAATGAAATTAAAGTTCAACATAAAAACTTTATTCCCCAAAATTTAGGAAATAGCATCTGTTGTACCAATAGACTAGCCCAGCATCATGGTCTTGTTATCAGAGATCATCTTGTTATCAGAGATCATATAAAGATCCAAGGAAAAACTATACTTACACCGACAACTGCTATAGGGTTTGTAATTCTCTGAATAGCCTCCAGACCTTCTCTCGCAAGACGAAGTTTGGTGTGAGCAGAATCTGGCTCCACAATGGGAAACCTATGAATATGAATTATTAGTACATATAAGTGACTACTAACGTAGAACAACAAAGGTTTTCCGGATTGATTTTCAAGGGCAGACAGAGCAATCTTACAGCAGGCTCTGTTAAATTTGATGTTTACAGATACAGTTGTATTGCTAACAACAAGAATGGTCACATTGTTCAATAATTCAATAGAAACATGATAAAGAATGAGAACAGAGCTTCTAGATAATAGCAATTAAAAAACAAACGAGAAGAAATTCTTATAGGAAAGATCTTATATTCTAATATTAACCACCAAGTCAGTAAAAGGTGTAGTTCACCGCCAGAACAAATATAGATTTAAGCCTTTCAGGTGTTTAATATGTTGTTTTACATGTTTTGCATTTTTTGTGTTGATTAATGTCAACTCTTTGTTAAATTTTGACATTAAAATTCTTCCCAACAGTTTTTCTTTTGACGTGGTTTATTCATAGAACTTTGTCATGAAGCACATTTTATGCAACTAGATTACTGGGCACATTCAAATGTGCATGCAACTTACAAATTGTTGGAAGGTTTTTATATTAAAAAAATAATGAGAAAATGAACATTTATAACATTAATTTATAAAAATTCTTAACTAAAATTTTAATATTTTTGCACTTATATTCAAAAATACATGAGGATTTATTTACTCCGGTTTGTGTTTTGCCTCCGGATGGGGACACATTTTTTTCAAAATGTGAAATCCAGATGTGACCTCCCAATATAGTAATATTTAAGTTTTTTAACTTTTCATAGGTTGTCTTGTAACTTCTATTTTTGTTGTTAATAATTCTATTTAATACAATTGTAGGTCTTTTCAATCTCTGGTATCTTTCTAAATGCTTCAATGTGTTTGTTAACGTAACGGTTTGGCTGAGTTCCCGAGTCCCTACCAATGAAAAAAACCATTTAGTTCTTATATCAGTACAAGATTAGAAAATATTTAAAAAGTTACCTCTTCATCTATTAGAATAATTTTGAGAATTTTCCCGCTTCAAGTGGCATTCTTTATATTTTTTTTATGTCATCTCATTAAGCAACTAAAACTTTAGTTGTCCAAAAAATAAATTCTCTTTTTCTTTTTCTTTTTCTTTTTCTTTTTCTTTTTCTTTTTTTATTTTGTTCAGGGGCGTGTCATGGTCTAATCGTCGAAATCTGAATACTCTTTTAAGGAGTTGGTGGAATAGTCTTCATAGCATGAGACCAATTCTTCAAGGAACATATTGTGTTGTAGAAAAGGTACATATTTCGTTCATTCATATTGATATAAAATATTATGTAAGAAGGAAAAACAATCTCTTTTCTAAGAATTAGTATTAAATATTTTTCTTTTGAAAATAAAAAAATTATTATCGACATAACCTCTTCCACATTGACATGATCTCTTCCTCTTACACATTAGGCTCAATTTTACTCTAAAAGCATATGATATGGGAGGTAAAAGGAGCAAATAGTAAAATTTAGTGACACATGACAATATGTACATGACAATATGTTATAGCCTAAAGTATCAGATAGTTTCTATATGACCAACCCAATACTAAGTTATGCCATGCAAGCAATTAAGGCCTGACTTGGTGAAGTGGGGGGTTGGATCATGGGAGTTCCCAGGTTCCACACCAGGCTACAACTTTTGTTCAAAAGGAAAAATATGCCATATAAGCAAATACGCCATATATGCAAATATGCTTCTCCTATTAGATCTCACATTATTGTAAATTAAGAAAATAAAATTTGAATGCATTAATGTGGCTGTTCTAAAGATTTGTCAAATCTAAAGTAAGAAAATGAAAATTGGATGCAGCTTACATTAAATATATTTTTCCATGCTCTCTTTAATATTAGGTTCTTTTATGTATGTTCCCAATTGTAGATTAAATTAGACATAATAATGGATTTGATGCTTTGTCTTCTAAAAATCACGATAACATTACGAATTCTTGTAAACTTAAGCATCATTTAATGCTAATGATGGTAAAATGAAAATAAAATTGAATAAGATTAAATTGGATTTAAGAAAGGCATTATATAAAAAGAAGGAAGATAGACTAGAATAGGAACATAGAGAACATGGGGAATCGTTTAAGTATTATACTTCTAGTACTGAATATTTCTTGAGTTATCAAATCCCTTAAATTCTTAAAGTTCCTACCTAATTCATATAATCTTATATCCAATTAAAAATAAAATATAATTAGAGAGAGAGAGGTGGTTTTGGGGTTAGCTAAGTGAAAATAGAGAGAAAAAGAAACAGAGAAGTGCATGAGCATGTAAAAGAAAGGAAGGGAAAAACCATTGAGTGTAGAAGAGGGGAAAGCCAGAAAGAGAAAATCAACTTGCGAGCGGGAGAGGGGGGTTGGTTTCAAACCAAAGCCTTTATTGAAACGGTTATGTACTAAACCTTCAGACCAACTCACTCACTTTATAGCATTGCAAAGTAAGAGATAATCTACTACATATATAAAATGTAAATTCATAAGGGCATTTAAGGAATAGGAAAGTGACAGACCCAAAAGCGTATTTGGGGAACAAAAAGGTGACAACCCATAAGGCCAAACTCACTATTTTTAAAGTAGTTGGTTCAGATTTAAACAATTAAAAACATACAAATACATAGACACCTATCATTTGCTTTTCAATCTTTTGTTTTTATTTCAGAACATCTAGCCATTTCATATTAGAAACATGTTCATTCCTTTTTACTTTATTGTGTATATTTTGCAAATTATGAGGCAACTCAAAGGAGTGCATAAGGTATATAATAATTTCACAGTTTATATTGATTTTATATAGAGAATTTGACTGTGATCCTTTTGATAGGATTTAAAAATTGGATCCGAATCACTAGGAAAGGGTACAATCTGTAAGTTTAACTGAAAATCCATATTATAAAACATGACCTAAACCAGTTAAAACACCTCAACATAAAAGAAAACAAAAATCAAATGTTTTCAACGGCTTACTGGCCAAGAAATGAACAGTATTTAATGTCAAGTTGCCTAGGTCTATAGCTTAGAATATTATAAGCCCACTAAAATTGGTGTACGAGCTGTATGCACTATTTAGATCAAGACCAATGATTTAGATTCCTAATTTAGAAGTTCCACCGTATTTTCATTCAAATGTGTAATTTAAGCTGTCCATTTTATAAGGTGTTTACGCAAGGTTAAAAATCTTCAACTCATATGGCTTTTTAGTTTTTATGAAATTTACATATCATAAATAATATCTAAATGTGTGGCTCTAAATTTTGATTAAATAATAGGGTTTGAGAATCCTACTGATAGGACCCTTGTCAAAACATATACAAATACATACATGTGTGTGTGTTTGTGTGTGTGTATATATGTAAATATATGTATGTATAATAGATAGAAGTTGATGGAGTCCATCAACTGTCGCTGAGGTGGCAGCAACTCAAGCCCCAGATCTGGACTGAGAGCTGAAAGACAGTAAATTTGCAAAACACACCCCAGCATTCGTAGTTTTGCAAAAAAAAAAACACCCAACTAATCTCTCCCTCGTCCTCGCCGACTAGAAGATCTTTGGCCCCATGTCCCTGCATCACCTCTTCCCTCCCCTCCCTTCACCACCTCGACCTTGTCGGCAACACCCTCTTCGGCCCCATCCCTGCCGGATTTGGTCGGGATGCAGCTCGAGAGAGAGAAAGAGAGACTAATTGGGCAGGCGAGGAGCGGCAAGAGAGAGCCATGACGACGGCAAGGGCACCGACGGGAGAGGAAAGAGGGGAAAAGAGGGCAGCGACGGCAACGAGAGAGGAAAGGAGAGAAGGCGGTGGCGAGGGCAGCGATGGGAGAGATGACGAGACGAGAGAGGGCGGTGACGCGGGAGAAGAGCAAGAGAGACTAGCCTCTGGTGGGAGCTCGAGAGAGAGGGGACACCAAGGGCGTCGGCGGGAGAGGATACGAGATGGGAGAGGGCAACGGCAAGGAGGCGACAGCGGGAGATGAGCGAGAGAGAACCTCTGGTGGCAGCTCAAGAAAGAGCTTAATTGGGTATTTTTTGCAAAACTACAAATGTTGAGGTTTTTTTTTTTTTGTAAATTTACGGTCTCTCAGCTTCCAACCTAGATCTGGGCTTGAGATGTTGCCACCTCAACAACACCTAATGGACTACATCAACTGCCATCTAATATACATTTTTCTCATACATATATATATATATTATTTTTTCTGAAAGCATATTACCCCGCCAAAAATACTCTTTCCTCCTAAGGGTTCCAGGTTTGAATCCCATTATTATCGAACGGGAAATTGGGCTTGGATAATTAGTGTAGTGTGAGTCGTTTACCTTTCAAATATACATATATAGGATAAAGCCTTCCCATTGTGTCTCCTTAGATTACTATCTAAATAGGCGGCCTAAAATCTCACCACATAACATCCCTGAGGATAATTCACTCTATCTATTTAGATCTACATATCCTAAAATAATTTTGTATTAAAAATAAGCATTCTTGATACTTTTTAACCATGCACCAAATGGATACAAAATGAACGGTTTTTCAACAATAGAACAAATGACATCATTCGATTAATGGTTAAAAAATATTCAAGTTGCATGATTTTCTATATATAAGCATTTTAGGGCATGAAAATCATGATGAATGGAGTAGATCATTTATGAGAATGGTACATGATGAAATTTTAAGCCGCCTCCTTAGATTATAATACACACTAAGAACACTTACATATATAGAGAGAGTTAGACTAAGCTCCTTTTGAAAGGATTTAGAACCAAATCTTACCTATTGAAATTAGATAATATGACATCCAATTTGAATGTTAACTCCACTGAAGTTGACACATTGATGTGAAATGAAATGTGCACATTTGTAATGTATATTTGACTGTCGTTACATTGATTTTAAGGATAAATATTGCATACATATATTTATGATTTTCAGAAGACTTGACACAAAGAAATAAATTCAAGCAAATCAGGTAAGCTATCCATACAAATCTCTCCAGAAAAAACATGCAATAAAATAATTTTAGCAAAACAAATCCAAGCAAATCAGGCAAGCTATCCATGCAGATATGTCCAGAAAAGAAAAGCATGTAAATTAAATAATTCCAGTCGACAAATCCAAGCAAATCATGCAATTCTCCAAATCTCAACAAATCCAAGTAAATCAGGTCATACTTGGAGGAGAAGAAATGGACTTTCAAAAGGCTATAAATATAGAGTCTCCTTCAAGAAGAAAAGGCAAGCAAAGAGTGTGAGTTGAGTCCTACAGTGGAGAAGTATTAGATGCTCACCATCGTCCTCATCTTCATTCTTTCCCGAAGCTCCGACCACGACTGCTTCAGTTCAATAAGCATTTTTTCTGCCTTCTATTATTTTATTTGTAGTTAACTCTCTCTCTCTCACTCCTTGAAAACTCCAATTTGAGAGATCTTGTTTTTAATAAAAAATTGTTTTTCTATCCTTCTTTTTCTTAATTTCTTAGTTTAGTTCTACTGCTTTTATAATTTAGATCTACTGATTTTCTATATTAGATTATTATTTTTTTGAGTAACCTTTCTTCCTTTCTCTAGTTATAGGTAAAAATAACTCTCTTAAATTGGTTTCTAAAAAAAGATAAAAAAAAATAACTCGCATAAAAATTTAGAAGGTAGCTTGGACATTCAGATAAAGATTAAGGTGTTGTACTTTTTCTAGTTTTCAAATTGTGGTTCGATATTCTATCTTGCCCTATACTAGGATTGTCTCAACGATTTACAAGATAGTTTTATTTTGATATCGATATCTTGCAATATTCTTATTTACATTCATCTAATTGCAGGATCAAAATCTTCACGCACACAAAATAAAAGATATCACCTATATCATCTGAAGTGCGTATAAATCAAGTAACCAAAATTTTCTTATCCATCCATGAAGTAACCCTAAAATGAATGGTGGATAGTAGTAAGTTATTTAGTTTATGGTCTAGAATGAATTGGCATTCAAGGGTTTTTAAAGTATTCAAATTATGACTCAAGGGCTGGATTTTCAATTTGCACTCCGCAAATCATAAATCAACAAACTTTCCTCTTTCAACCATCTATTTTTAGGTCATTTGATACACATGTACGAAATCTTTGATTTTCTGTCTCGAGGCAATTTAAATAATTTATATCATGTTGAATAGTTTGGATCAGCTATTAAGAGTTGCATGATATATACTTTTTAAGTGATAGGATTTGTACTCAAATCATATTGATAGGATCCTAGTCAAACTAAATATAATATAAACATGCATCCACACATAGTTAGGCTAGGCTACTATAAATAGTATTTAAGATGCAAATATTATCACCCCAAATTTAAAGATGCGCAAACCCAAAGGAAAATATATTACATTAGATGTGATTTAATACCCATAAATTACATAAAAATCAAATTTCAAGAAATTTAGGCGTGATTTACCCCATGGATTAAGTGTTGACAAAATCAACATTTCCAAATTGACATAAAATTGATTAATGTTTCGACACTAGGTGTATGGGTAAAACACGTTGAAGTTTCTTGAAATTTGATTTGTATGTAGTTCATGGTTATTAATTCACATCTAATATAATGGATTTTTCTTTAGGGTTACCTGTCTTTAAATTTTGGTTGTCAGTAGTAGTCTAGGCTAAACACACACACACACATATATGTGTGTGTGTGTGTAAATTAAATATATTTACATATATGATACTTGTGTGAGTTAGAAGTACACAACAAAAACGAAAACAGAAACCAATCGGTGCACAATTTTAAAATTACATCTACAAATATACCACTGTATTAAATCCTTGGGAGTTGAATTATTTAAAATTGACTCATCTGTTCCACCTTTTTTTGGTGCTCATGCCTCGCTGATTGTTTATCGAACACTTTCTTTTGCATAGCTATCATAGACAATGTGAATATTTCTACTATGTTTCTACCAATATGTGTCTTGCCCATCGCAGAATCACCCCTAAAGTTAATACTTGAAGGTGATAGTCATTTGACTGTCTTTGGGATTTATAAAGATTTCATCAAAGGGACTATACAGTTTAACCCAATAGACATAATTTGAGTTTGAATGGCTCTAAGTGACCCCTCTGTCACTCAACCACCCAGAGAATTTTTCAACCCGTCTCCTGTATTGGAACTTAAAAGGGTCTCAATCAGATGATAAAAGGCTGAACAGCATTTTTCGACCAGATTTCTTTTCATTAATTAAAAAAGCTTATGAGAGGGTCCTCAGGGGAGATTATTTAGTAGGCTCTAGAAAGAAACAAATTTCTAGAGCTAGAACAATTTGAGGGATGCATCCACCATCCATTTCTATCACCATAGGCTAACATCAAAGATCTGCTATTATAATGCAAACCCATTGGTCGGCTTTACGATTGGATTGGATTTTGTGCGTGTGTGTGTGTGTGTGTGTGTGTGTGTGTGTGTGTGTGTGTGTTTTCATCTCACAGTCTTGCTTCTAGAAAAGAATTTAACATTCTATCAAATTAGAACTGCTTAAATGCGTAGCTCAGAGAGTGTGAATCAAATGATTTGAGATTGTGACTGTATTAAGTCTACATTTAGCATTTGGAAAGGTTCATTTTGAACAACACCAATACAACTCAATAATAATAATTAATAATAAGCTTTAATGTATTATCTAATTATCATTGCATAAAAATAATATAGGACATGTTCCCGCGCTTACTATTAAAAGGAAAATCATTGCATGTAAATAAAAAACCTTCTAAATTTTGCATTTTGAAGAACTCGATACAGGAGTTATATTTATATTTATCTATTTTGAAAATCTCTTCTAAACTTACTTAAAACTTAAAAGGATTTATTGCACATGCCAAGAAATCTACACGTGATCAGTTCTTAAATTGCATTAGTTATAAACAAAACCATCTGGCATATTGAAAATAAGGTCCATCGGTGTATGTTGTTTCCTGGTGATATTTGCATTAGTTGACGAAGTTAGATATATGTCCATTTCTAGAGTAAAAAAGCTGAAAGAAGCTCTAGAATATAAAAGATCGAATTTGCAGGATTTAAACATAATTCAACCTATGGCTTTAGCAAAACAATGAAAAGAAACGAGAAAGTAGCTCAAATTGATGTCCAATATTAATCTGATATCTAGGACTAAAGTAAATTTTGCCCATTTGCAAACAAACAGTAACATACCATCACAAAATGAAAATTCATAATGAAACAAAATCATTCTAACACAGCAAAGAGCTCAGTTTTGGTCCCCATTAGCAGCAATTAGAAACTAACAAACAAATAGAATTAATACAAATCAAGCAATCTTCAAACTAAAAACCCATGCAAAATTTCAAAAAATTCCACTTACGCTCGATGGAACTCATCATCATCACAAGACCCAGACGCAAGCAACCATCCCACTATCACCCAGATCACGAAACCTCCGCGAAACAATGCCATTTTCCTCCCTCGCAAATCACAGCGCGAATTTCGAGAGGGAGTCGGAAAGGAGCCTCTTTTCTGAAGAGGCACATAGGGAGAGTTTTGGGGAGCAGATGTACTCGGGCGCAAGTTAGGGTATCGTGATCCGCAAGAAATTGGAGGAAGGGATCGAGAGGGGAGAAGGGATCTCTCGATCCGAGGTTTTCATACTGGTGAAATGTTTTTGGGAGATTGAAGACGACTCGGTGCCCGTGACATTTTGAACCGTTATTGATTAAAGCTTCGGTCTTCCTTGATTTTGGGTCTTTTTTGGGATTTTAACGAATTTTTTACGGTGCAATTTTCTGTTGATTTTCGCGGCATTATATATTTTGCTTTTGGGGCCGCGGAGGGTCGGATCCGGGTCAGATCCTACTATGCAGATCCACTTTTGATTTTTAGAGAAAATCCACCGACGATTTTAAGAAAACCAATTAATTTAATTGGTTTATAATCATGTTCCGGATTATTCAAATCTAATACTTCTCCTCAAATGTATCAACTTCCTTTAAGAATTAGACAAGAATGACAAGGTTTTCTTTCTACAGTGTGGTCTAATTATCACTTATTTTAAAAATTGTGGCATATATTAACATGACTAATAATTTGTTTTGAAAATAATTCAAGAAGACTAATATTTTGGATTGAATTAAGAAATCAAATTAATGCAAATGTGATTTAGGGTCTGTTTGGTTCCCATGATGAATGTTGAAATTCTACGGTGGGACATGTGCGAGAAAGTTTTCATTAGAAAAAAGAACGCATGGCCAGCTTATTGAATTTTCTAACGGTATCAAGCGCCCGCGCGAGGAAATGCTCAGGAGACAAAAACACAAGCTCCAACTCTAAAATTCGTGAGCCCCGTGTCAAAATTTGATGAGTCAATTTTTTTTCTATCCAAATATTTTTTTGAAAAACTAACATCCTAACTTAATTGCAGTGAATATTTCAAAAAGAGAAACAAACAAGCTCTTAGTATAGTGATACCTTTTTGCTTGCATGGGTTTAAATCTCTCTTCATCAGGCTATAACTATTTTTAATAAATAAAAACATAAAAGTTATATTCTTTTATTATATTTGAATCTTTAAAGATCTAGATCCAACAAAAAGACACCCGATAAGCTATATTATATGATTTTAAAGCCCAAACCTGTAAATTCAAGTTGGATTCGAATGGTTGATTAAGCCAACTAGCCCCATTGTGTCACGGTTTTTTGGGTGTAATGGGAATTTTAGATATTTTTTTTTAGTTTTCTTTACAAATTCTAATAACGTCTTTTTCCATCCATTTTTTAATTACGTGTTTTGTCTGGCACAACTATGGCTTAGAAAAAAAGAATATAATAACAATATAAGGTTAAGTTTACCATCAAAAGATTTTCACAATGAAATATGTAGAAATGACAGAAACTATTGGACAATATTGTGCTTAATAGTTTATCAATATTGCCAACAAAATCTTGACCCATGTTACAAAATCAGGGGAAGTATTTGGATTTTGGATCCTAAAGGTGTTAAAAGTGATATGTTTGTGTCTGCCATCCTCTTGAAAATCTATGAGAGCCTATGAAAATTTTGAGACAAGTGCTGTGCTTCGAGTTCCTTGCTTGTTTTTTTCTTCTTTTCTTAAATATTTTTAGAATAATATTAATTGGATTATTTTTAGGAATATTTTGTTACAGCCGCCTACTTTGCTTCATAATTAGAAGAAGAAAAAAACTCAACCTGATAATTTGATTCGCTACAGTCTCATCTACGTCAGCATAAATTGATTCCTCCCAACCACCGCTTGATTATATATTTCCATTTCCTATTCTATTCTTCCCCATTCCACTTGACGTTGTTCTCCCCCTCAACCTTGACCCCCGACGCAGAGTAATTCGCGAGTTGACCTGCGCGGCCAGGTCGGCGTGTGGGTCGGAAGGGACGGGAGGCCCCCTCCCAGGGTTGGGGCAGAGTTTTTTTGGATCGATTTTTTTGCAGATCTCGTTTTGTTCGTGTTCGCGATGAGTTCCGTAAGGACTGGCTCAACAATAGAGCATTTTATTAGCACTACGATCATGATCACACTCCTCACAAAAAGCTCAAAAATAAGACATTTTGTGAGCATTGCGATCAACAAAGTTCAAAAATAAGACATTTTTTTTAGAACTGCGACCCTCTTTTAGGACTGTGATCATAATCGTAATGCTCATAAAGACTCAAATATAGGACATTCTGTTCAATATTGCGTCACGATTGCTCTCTGAGGACTGCGATCATGATCGCAATCATATAAAAACTCAAAAACATGGCATTTAAGTGAGGATTGCGATCATCGTCGTAATCCTCACAAATAGTGCATTTTATGAGGGCTGTGATCATGATCGCAATTCTCAGAATAGGGTTGCGATTATTTTATGAGGACTGCGATCATAGTCGCAGTCCTCAAATAAGACATTTTTATGAAGACTGTCATCATAGTCTCAATCATATATACTGTGATCAAGGGTATTTTCGTCTTTTGCTATTGATGAGGGCTTCAACGCTTGGCACGTGAACGCATATCCTTACATAAAAAAAAATGGCTAAAACGAGCAAAATTATGAAGCTGAGTTTTTTTCTAATTACGATTTGACACAGGGGACGTAACGAAAAGCCCCTTATTTTTACTGAATTACAATGAGACTCAAGGAAATAATAAATACTAAGAACTTGCACAGAAAACTTTTTTAAGAAAAGATCTCATTTTACACTTTCTTTTTGAGTCCATTTTTAATCGAAATAGCATGATTCATGCTTAACAATGTTTTTTTGGAGAACACTGGAGCCATGACCTCAGCATTGTCTATGCATGACATTGTTTCTTAATATTTAAGGGTTTTTCTAATTTGCGAGTAAAGTATAATATAAACCCGCTTATATCAAAATTGAGCAAGCTGGATCGTTGTTTCCTCCCATAATCATTATCTAATAGGAAAGTCAAACAAAGACCAAGAGCGAAAAGTCTATCCTGGGACCCATTCACGCAGGGCCGGCTCAACCACAAGGAGGACGAGGCGGACGTTTAGGGCCCCCAAATATAGTGGGGCCCACAAAATAGTAGTTTTAATGAGTATCTAACTAAACTTAAAATAAAATATTAAAATGCATTAACGTTTGCTTGAGTGCGCATGCTGAAGTAGTTATCAGATATAACTGGAAGTATTTTTGGATTTGCCCGTGCAGGTTCGAATCTTGTCGTCCACGCTTTCTCATTTTTCCCTCCATTTTTCATATTAGTGATTTAACTAAAACGAGAAAAGAGTCTATTCCACTTCCCTTAACTACTTAATTATAACTCTCTCTCCCTCTCTCTCTCTCTCTCTCTCTCCCTCCCTCCCTCCCTCCCACTCTCTCTCATGGCCTCCTCTCTTCTTCCTTGCTATGGCGTTGGGCTCAAGCCCTTCTCTCTGTTGCACAAATCGGGTGTCCCAAGCGGAGCCCAAGCTCAGCTGGGTCATCCTCTTGCTTTGAGAAGCAGTGGGCAAAGAAGGAGAGCGGGAGTGGTGGAGCGCTGGTTGCGGTCTGTCGGGCTGTGCCCGTCGTCCTTCGGGATCTTGATGCCAACGATTTCAGGCACCCTCTCGACAACCAGGTGCTTTGAGTTTGTGCCCATCACTTGTTTGTTCAAATTCCTAGTTGAATATCTGTTTCTTGTATGATATCAGACATCAGTATGATATCAGATATCAGTTTGAATCTATTTTTATGTTTGATTGGTCGACTGTAGTTGGTTCCAGTCATGCAACCTCTGCATCTGAACTTTTGAAACTTTGTATGCCCCATTTTCATGGGGAAAGTCTTTTATAGTGATGAATTTTCAGTTTGGTTTATCTCATTTTTTGTTTCTGTTCTTGATTTGTTTGATATGCAGAACACGCTGCTTTTAAGGGCAATTCCAGGGCTGAATGAACTTGGCAAGGCTTTGCTAGGTATGCCGTTCACAACTTATTCTTGCCTGTGATATTTTCTAATGATGTCAAATACTGTTGAAAGGCTTCTTTAAGCATCTGGTGCATAAATGAAATACTTCGGTTCCTTTTTACTATGAGGATCATTATCACTGTTAATTCTGTAAATAAGATTGAATTAGTCTAAGACATATAAGAAATAGAACACAAGAACTTGCACAATTGACTGTGACTTGTTTGCTCAAAATTGATGCCGCAAGGAATTCCTGACAAAAATATTAGGGAAATACAGTAACATGGGTTCAATTTTGAACCATGTATTCCTTGAATAGTATTAATACATTTGAGGTGCAGGGTTGAGAACATTAATCTGTAACATTTCTGTTAGGCATGACTAGATTCATTTTGACCTTAACTATTAATGTTGGGACTATACAACATTGTTGCTTGATACTTGAAATCCTAATTAACTAAGCTATGCAGCTTGTCTTAAAAGCACTCAATATGTAAACTTTTTTTGGTTTCAAATGATCAACGTCCGCTTTCTTTTGCAAACTTGACTTTTTTGTTTAGTTTTTAAATTTGGTGAGATAACTGTGTGATTGTTGCAGGACCGGTCACTGAGCAAGTCATGCTGCTCGATAATATTGGAACATCCGTACTTGTGGCTGAAAAACAGGTTCGTCGTTATGACCAGAAATTTTTTTTATGACTAACAGGCTTAAGTTACTGTTTATCTTTCTCTTGAAATAATTCAGTAAACAAAACATGCGGATTTTCTTACTAGCATACAATCATGGATGTGAATATTTATGTACTCCTTGTAATGCATGCATGTCCCTTATAGCCAGTGGACAAATTTGTGTTGAAAATGCAACCTCCTTGCTTGATATTTGCCTTCTCTCTATATTTTGGTTTTTTCCCCCTTGTCGTGGACTTCATGGTCCTTGTAATAGTTACTTCTGTAGAAAGAAATTTTTCAAAATTAAAATTGATAAAATCATACCTAAGTTTAATTATGTCACAAGAAAGATTAAATGGACTAGCCATATTATCTATAGAAAATGATATATTAGCAAAACTTGAATACAAAAGCTTGGTTAAAAATTTTACATCTCAAAAAGTTAGAAGAATTATTTTTCAATAGAATATTGATTAAATAAGATATTATTTAATATTATTTAATTTTAAAAATATATCTTAAAAGGGTCTCATTTGAAACTTTCGCCTAAGGCCTCTCTAGAGATTGAGCCGCCCCTGCATTCACGACAGCTTTTTATGCTTAGTTTTCCTTCTATCTTTCCCCTGATCGTTGGATTGTTGCATCCATTCTATATTAAATATTGGATTTTACAAAGTATTTAAAGGAATATATGAAAAACAACTAAATATTTTACATGAAGTCTCTCTCTTTCTCTCTCTCTCTCTCTCTCTCTCTCTGATTTTTTTTTCTTACTAACGAAAGGAGCATACTTTGATTGGTTGGTTTTAAAATTACGTGTGGCTTAAGAGCTCTCGCTAAAGCCCGCTTATGCTGGTGTGCATTTCAAATTTTAGTATTAAATTCTTTAAAAAAAATAATTTGAAGTTAATTTGAGTTCTGATATCTTTTTTAAACATAAAGTCTAAGTTAAATTAAAACAAATAAAATCCAAAGTAAATTAGGGGGATTTCGCTACAAACCCTATATCAAACTGTAATTAGAGGAAAAAAACTCAACTCCACAATTTAATTCGTCACGGTCACCTCCTTTTTAAACCAACCACGTGCCTCACATGTCCAGCAAAGAAGCGCTTCTCAATGGCGAAAGACGAAAATGTCTCGCATTATTCGCTTCGAAAAAAGCATAGCACTTCAAATATACAGGCTGGTAGTATAATAGAGGAGTGTGATCATGATCACGGTTCTCACAAAAATACCCTATTTCTGAGTCTTTATTAAGACTGCGACCATCGCAGTTCTTACAAAAATGTCATGTTTATGAGTTTTTATATACTGCGATCATTATCGCAGTCCTCTTTATTAGGATTGTAATCATGATCGCAGTCCTTATAAAAATGTCATACTTCTGAGTCTTTATAGGACTGCAACCATGAACAGTCTTCACAAATAATGTCATGTTTCTGAATCTTTATAGGACTACGACTATAATTGCAGTCTTTTTATTAAGATTTCGATCATGGTCGCATTCTTCACAAAAATACTTTTTTTTGAGTCTTTATTAGGATTGCGATCATAATCGCAGTCCTGACAAAGACATAATTTTTCAACCTATATTTGAACGTGATGATCGCAATCCTGACAAAGGCACAAAGTATCCTAATTTTCAATTAATAAAAGGATTGTGACTATAGTTGCAGTCTTCTAATAAAAGACTGCGACCATAGCGCAGTCCTCTCATATCAGTATCGTCATTATCAATAGACTATTTTTTACCGACATCGAATGATGCCCAATGCTTTCCAGATCTAAAAAATACATCGATCACAGGCACAAATAAAAACTCATTGCGAGTACTAATAAACATGACCTATAAAAAGATCAATTCCAAAAAATTAGTTCGGGGGCTCTGCCCCATGAGACCCCCAGCAAGGGGGCTCCCCACTCCCTTCAAACCCCCACGATGACCTGACCCGTAGGTGGATCCGCGAATTACTCTGCGTAAAGGTCAGGATTGAGGGGAGAGCAATATCGAGGGCGATGGGGAAATGTAAAAAAGAAAATGAAAATATATAAAGAAGTGATTGTTCAGAGGAATCAATTTATGCTGATATGGATGAGGCTATAGCGAATAAAAATAAGAAGGTGAGTTTTTCTTTTTAATTATGAAAGAAAGTTAGTGAGTGTAGCAAATTTTCTAATAAGTTTTGCCCATTTTATTTTTTTTATAGCGATTAAAGAGTGTGAATGCTAATTGTCCCTTAAATAGAACTCCTGACTCATCCTTTGTTCCGATTTACAATTGTGACGCAAAAGTTGAGACCACGTTACTCACAAAAGCATATATTTGACTGACCACAAAATGAGAGTCCTTAAAATATGTGTTACTATATTACATGAGAGTAATGTTAATTTGAGTTGTGGTAATGGATCACTGAGCTTCTACTGGCTGGAAGCTAAAAATTTAAAGAGGTCAGTGCAATCAAATATACTTCCTTTATTCTTGAGTTATTGTCATATTGACTTCTGAAATCTTTTTGTATCTCATTTTAACTCTCTCAAAATCTTTATATTTTCAAATCGACTCTTCAAATTTTATAAGTTTGGACAAAATACTCTCTCTGTTAGTTACTATCTATTTTGTTATAGTAATGAAGTAAAAATATTACTCTATCTTTCAAATTTGACAAAATACCCCATTTTTTTTCACTCTCTCTCACTCACTCACTTAGACCACTAGCTGGAGTGGCGCATCTTTTAACTTGTAAAAAGAAAACCTAATGGAGATGTGTATTTTATCCCAACTTTTAAGATTTAAGAGTTGATTTGAAAATATAAAGATTTCGAAGATTAATATGAAATATAAAAAGATTTCAAATGCCAATATGACAATAATCCTTTATTCTTTCTCCAATTGGAGGTTGCAAGTATTGGTAACAAACACACATTGCACTTACCACTTATTACTATTACCAAATAGCGTTATTGTTATTTACAAATTAGAAACATAAAATCACCGTTAAAAAAAATATTAGAACTCTTTTTACAACATTCGGTCTGCATATTAAGTTTTCACTTTTTTATTTTTCATTGTAATAATAGCACAAATAGGTGCTTTATGGCAATGGGCTTATGGCCAATGTATTTTGGTTAGACCCTAAAGGACCCAAATGTAACATGCCCACGCCCCCCCCCCCCGACCCCCAGCATTAACCCTAAAACCTGGGCTGGTTTCTTACCCATTATTCCAATCAACCCAACAAATCTATTTTAATCAAAACAAATTTGTCCTCCCTCATGTTGAAAGCAAGCCCGTTCAAAGCCTCACAAATCTCCCGAGCTCGAGCATGCAACATTCCCACGGCCACAAACTCTGTACCCTTCAATCACACACGCTACACCTTGGCCCCTTTCTCATCACCAAAATTCTCGCCACTCGGGTACTAGACCTGTCGATGGGTCTGGTTCGGAGCGGTACAGGTGGTATCAGACCCGGATCCGTTTACCCAAGAGGGTATCATACCCGTCCCGTTTATCCGCGGGTCCAAAAGGTAGGTTTTTATACCCGAAATCGCTGTACCCGCAGGTCCAGAACCGTTTACCCGAACCCATAACAAAAGGAAAAAAAACAAGATATATAAACAAAAACAGTAACAAAAAAATACATGAAGAGGGGGGGAAATTTTTGTAAAAAGAAAGAAAGCATGTTTTAATATCAAAAAAGGATGAAATGCAACCAGGTGTAAGAGGTGGAAGGAAAATTTTCGATGAAAGACTTTAATAAAAGAAAAAAATTTAAAGCAAGGCCCCCTAATTTATTTGAGGAAATACAGATATAGGATCATCCACTAATCAACCAACAATCTTCAACACTTAAATCACAAAGGGATCATTTACTCATTGAGTCTGGAGCTTAGATCTTTAGGGTTTTAATTCTATTAATATTATTTATATTTATGTTTTGAAATCGGTAAATGGGTAATCGGGTCTGGTTCAAGTAAAATCAGACCGATCCCATTTAACAATCGGGTATACGGGTATACGAGTAAACAGGTATGGGTACAGAGTAGCCCTTTCCATACCCGCTTAATCGAGTCGGGCTCAGGTCGGGTCCGGGTCTGGACCCGACCCATTGACAGGCATACTCGGATACCCATTCGACAACGTCACGTTACCCCCCCCGACGTCTCAAGGATTCAGCTCGACAATCCTCGTCACAGCCCCACCTTCCAATCTCCATGTCCCCAACATTCCTTCACGCTGCAAGCAATGGTTCCCACGTCATTGAGTCAGGCCTCACTGGCATTCTAGCAATCAGCTCTTGTGCGTCTCGAACTAGTCCTGCCCGACCAAAAACAGCGACTAGGCAACCATAGTGCTCGACTCCAGGCCTGCTTCCTTGCACTTCTCTCATCGTAGAGAAGTAATGTCGGCTTTGTTTACCAGCCCGGACTGGCTGCAGGCAGTGAGAATGTTGATAAAGCTGTGACCCGATCCAGCCCTGAGCCAGAAGATTCGAATCTTGAGAACATCTGAATTGCCTCTCTTCCGTGGATCGCTAGGCCTGAAGTCACGGTGTTCCATGTCGATAGGCCCTTTACCGATGCGCTCTCCGACACTTGCGTAGCCTTAGCTAAACTACCACATTTGCAATACATATCGATGATTGCTGTAACTACAATCAAATTGGACTCAAATTTGTTCTTCTCAATGTAAGCACGAACCAGTTAGTACAGCGTTGTATTTTGAAAGATCAGTGTTTAGTAACCCGTTAGCACACGTTCTTTTTACAGGAGTTATGCTAGAATATTTATTTCATAAATATTACTGTTTATATATTGAAAATATATTGTGACCGACTAATATCAGTCTAATTGGTGTATACTAAGGAAGAAAATTAACAGGGGTTCTGTAATTAAGAAACATTCTAGCGAACAAAAAACCTCCCACGTGATATTCACTGACCTGATCAATTAAATCGATGATTTTAATTAGTTGTCAGATCTAACACCCATTGCGCACATACCCGCTGATCATAGCGCTCCAAGTGAAAGAATTTCTCTCACGCATTTCATCAAACAAGCATCTAGATTCATCGATCAATCCTTTCTTAGCTGGGCCTATGATCATAGAATTGCACGGGATCAAATTGAAGGAGTTATGCTCATTAAACAATTGATAGGCCTCGGTTAACCAACCGCATGTCGAGTACGTAAAGATCATGTAATTGCGCGCGCAAGGGTCCGAAATGAGCCCACATTTGAGAACAAGCCCGTGAAGCTGAGCACCCTCACAGGCCAAGCAAAGTTGTGTGTATGCAGCGGAAATGGAAGGGTAAGTGAGCCTTTGGGTGGGTGTTTGGGTTTGGTTGTTTTGGGGGGTCCGGCGAAATGGCTGTGTGGGTGGGAGCTCTTTGAGAGGGCCCGGATGAGGGTGTTCCACACGAAGGCGGTCTAGTCGGGGTGTGAGAGAAGAGAAGAATCGTGTAGTTAAGGTCGCCGAAGGGGGAGGTTGCAGAGAAATTGAGGCGGCGGTAGATGGCGAAGGGGTCTTTGGCTTGGCCAGTCTTGATGATTTGGGAGTGGAGTTGGTGTAGGTCTCTCGTGTTGGTGCAGTTGGTCTCTAGAGTGTGTGGGGAGAGAAAGAAGAATAACAAGTTAGGGGCAGTTTGTAACGCGTAAAACTTCGTAATTCGTAAATGACTTACTACCCAGTTACAACTACGGCGTTTGTTTGGACCGTAATTCGTAAAAGACTTACGTAACTCAACTAACACTCACTTGCAACGCAGTTACCACTCACTTACAGCCTAGTTACAGTTAATTTTGTGATCATACAAATTTGTAATATTTTTTATATTAATATTAAAAAAATTTAATATTTAACTTTTTTAATATTTATTTGCAGTATTAAAACTTTTAAAATCACCAAATAGTTAATTTTGTGGTTAACTTTTTCACTTACAACTTATACATTACGACAACCAAACACCGTAAAGTACAATACACTTTCCCACTTTACAATTTTATATTACCAACCAAACACCATAAAATTTACATACATGTAACTCATTTACAATTGTAAAAGACTTTACCAATTACAACTACGAATTACGGCCAGTTACGACAACCAAACGGACCCTTAGATGATAGAGTTTTTAAAGGATAATGCATGGAATGTAGACAGTCCCCTTAGGTTGTCGATAGTCAAACTCGGATACGCTCAGCTGCTGAAACGAGCTGTCGACAACAACTATTTTGTGTTGTCGACAGCGTTTTACAGAAAGTGGGGTTTGTCAGAGAACAGTCGATAGACCCCATGAGCTGTCGACAGCAAGAAAATTTTGAGTGAATCTGAACAGGTGTCTGAATTCGTTTCTGATCCGAATTTAGAGTTTTTGGTTTCCTTTTTCTTGAGGGACCCTACGCCTATATAAAGAGGGGTAGTTACCCCTGATATTATATCCTGTAATTGATTGGTTTAATAATAACTCTCTCCCCTTCTGCACCGAGGATGTAGGCAAATTTTTGAACCTCATTAAAATCTTGTGTTCTCATATTTTTCCTTATTTGTTTTGTTCATTTGTTTGGCGACTATTCCGCGGCGCATCTCTACTCTGTAGCTGGTGGTTCCAACAAGTGGTAACAGAGCTTTCCAAGTTCGACGGGAAGTTTTCCTTTGGGTGGAGCAAATCAACTTGGAAACTGTTTACAGTTTCATTCGAAGGTAGAAATCTGATTTTTCTTATTTGAATTTGTTTTCACTAATCGTTTTTCGTATTACTTTGAAGAATATGCTGGAGAGATGGCTGGAGAGAATTCATCCATGTTGAAAACAGTAAACCCACATCCGTTGAAAATCGATGTGGTAAAGTTTGATGATAAGAACAACTCTGGGATGTGGAGGTGTGAGGTGACGGATACATTGATAGCATCAAATCTCGAAGACACTCTATGTTTAAAAGAAAAGCCAGAGTAAACTTCTGAAAAATATTGAGATAAGATGAATAGAATGTGTGATCTCGTAAGGTATTGTTTGACATATGACATCAAGTATCATATATTGTATGAGACTTCCACAAGAAAGCAGTGGGAGATCCTCAAAAAGAAATATCTGACGAAGAGTATCGAATCACGATTACAACTGAAGATGAGGTTTTACCACTTTCAATTAAAGAGAGGACTTTCCATCGATGAACACATGAATAACCACACCAAGTTTCTTAAAGACTTAGTTAATGTGGATGCGGCGATTGAAGAAGAGGATAAGGCATTAATTCTTGTGAATTTTCTTCCAACTGAAGAGTGTGAAACCTTTATCCTAACCTTGATTAATGGTAAATAAATACTTAATTATAGTGATGTGTCAGCTGCTCTTGTAAATTATGAACTGAGGAAGAAGGACAAGCAATCTTCATCCAATGATACATTAACAGAGGCGTTGACGATAAGAGCCACGGGTTCCAATCGAAAGGGCAAAGAAGAACGTGGGAGTTTAAAGTCCATGCCAGGTTTCAGATATTAAAAAAGAACCAATGCGCTTTCTAAAAAGAATTAAGACATTGGAAGATTGATTGTCCAAAGATCAAATATAAGAATAAAGAGTCAAAGACCGAGGCAAATCTCGCAAGGGTGATAATACCCAGTCGGATAGTACTTTACAAGCAGGTGGATCGGACTCTGACTCAACGAAATTTTCTTTCTCTGTCACTACTCCTACTATTGGTTACTCAGGCGATTCTGAGTGGATGCTAGATATAGGAGCTACCTTTCATGTGTGTCATAACAGAGATTAATTTTCTAGCTTTGAAAAGCTAGATGGATGCTCTGTTGTCATGGGTGATGATCGTCCATGCAACATGGAAGGAATAGGTGCGGTCCATATCAAGATGTTTGATGGGATGGCAGTGGCAGACCCACGTGGGGGCGAGCGTATGCGGTCGCCCCTACTGGAGTTGGGTTAACTAAGCAAAAAAACCCAACTTGGATCATTTCTCCCGATCTCCACAAAAAAAAAACTTCTAGTTTCTCCTAATGACAGATTATCAGTCTCTCCGGGATTGAGAACTCTCACAACCTCTCCAACAAATCTCTCTCAAGACCTCTCCAACGCATCTCTCTCACTCACGATCTTTCTCTCTTTCTCTCACGATCTCAAGCTCGCCTCTTTCGACATCAAGCAGAACCTCAACAGCATCTTCCCGACGGAACTCGTGATGCAGACCGCCGACGGTAAGCGGTAGAAGAAGTGCAAGCAGGTAATTTCTCGATCTGAATTTTGAATTTCAGTAACTTAATTTCTTGATCTGAGTTAGAGTTTTCACTTATAAGTCTTGGTTGATTCTTGATCTGATAAGGTATACAAAAGAATTGGTTGGTTCAATTGATCATTTTTAAAAAAGATTGGATTTTGGAAATTTTTTTATCAAATTAGGGTTCTTGATTTGTTGATCGTCCTCTGGAATTAGGGTTTTGAGATTAGGGATTTCTTTGTATACTTGTTGAAATTTTTAAAGTTTAATTGAAATTAGAAGAGGAACCTCATTTTGTTTTTCCTTTGTTCTTTAATGGATGACCATTAGGTTGTGAATAAAAAAGAGGCATTTTTTTGGAGAAACTGAGAGTGACAAAATCATTGGTTTTCTGAGAAATCAGAAGAGAGTAACAATATCATGAGTTAATGATCATCTTCTATTTCTTCTTCTATGTATCTAAATTTAATGGCTTTAGGAAAGTAACCATTTTACCAAAAGTCTGTGTTGCATAGTGATCTTGCATTTTGTTTCTCTAATTGATGCATTGTTTGGCTCTTATATACTTGTTAGGTTGAAAATTTATCAAGGAAGCTTATAAAACTCAATGTTGATCCAATCCCTCAACAAGAGGTATTTTCATATTAGTTTTGTTCCATTATTTTTATCCTTAGTCCTCTAACTGAATGTTGTATAAGCTGAAAAGCTTGCATTCTTAAACTCAGATGAGCGGTTTTGCGGAAACAACTTGTTATTTTTCCTTATCTGAAAAGAAAAGTGATTTTGCTGAAAATATTCACAAACTTTTTCAGAATATTCACACACATTTTATCTGAAACTAAGATTTACGAATCAAACTTTCAGTTTGATATTTAAGTTATTAATGTACTTGTTTTCTTCATTTTAGAAGTTGAAGCAAGAGGATTCATATTTGGCCCTTCAATTGCTTTAGCTTTGGCGCAAAGTTTGCACCATTACGTAAGCCTGGGAAATTGCCAGGTATTCTCTCTTATTCTTTATTTTGATTTATCAACACTTTATGTTAACTCTTTCTAATGAAAATTGGACTTGATTTTAATTTGATGCTTGTTGTATGTATCCTTGTCGCCACGGACTGTGTGTGATTTTATTACTAGATATTTATTCTAATTAGTTTCAATACTAGATGCTAGTTTTATTTTGTTATGTTATATTTTTTTGTTTTAATGTCCGTTAATTTATTTGAAACAGTTATGGAAAAATTCTTTAAAAGAAAAAGAATTAAGAATAACGATAATGGTGAACCATCTTCCAATATGGGTCCTAATATCGAACACATATATGCTCGAGAAGAGATCAATTTAGATGATCTTCCGTCAGATCCTGGGCTAAGAAAAAATATCTGGCAATATGATGCTAATGATAGGGAGAAAGTTCGAAGAGTATACTTACAAAAAGGTCCTTGTCAGCCTAAAAGTCATGAGTTTCCTTGGAGACAATGTGGAAGTGATAAACGGATGTTTAGAGCTTCATGGTTCAATGAACATAGTAATTGGTTAGAGTACAACATAGAAAAAGATAAAGCATATTGTTTATGTTGTTATCTTTTTAAACCCGAGCATGGTTATCAAGGAGGTGGTGATTCATTTGTTAATGAGGGGTCCACGAAGTGGAAAAATAAAGAAAAATTGAATGTACATGTTGGAGGCTATAATAGCATGCATAACAGATGCTTGTGAGCATGTCAAGATCTTATGAATCAAGATCAACACATAGAGCTGAGTTTGGCTAACCAATCTGAAGAAGTTCCAAAATGTTTATCGCACTCGATTGACTGCATCAGTTGATTGCATTAGGCTTCTTCTACTCCAAGGATTGGCTTTCCGTGGTCATGATGAATCAGACGAATCTCTAAATCAAGGTAATTTTATAGAGTTTTTTAAAGTTTCTTGCTAAACACAATGAAGATATCAATAAAGTTGCGCTGAATAATGCTCCTGAAAACTTGAAATTGACATCACCAAGAATTCAGAAAGATATTATCAGTGCTGCTGCAATTGAGACCACAGCTGCTATTGTTAGTGATATTGGAGATGAACTATTCTCTATCTTAGTTGATGAGGCTCGTGATGTATTACTAAAAGAACAAATGGCTTTAGCTTTGCGTTTTGTGAATAAAAAAGAGTCTGTAATTGAGCGAATTATTGGGGCTGAACATGTTGCTGAAACAAGTTCTTTATCCCTTAAAGCAGCTATTTAGTCACTTTTCTCTAGACATGGGCTCAATATGTCAAGCTTGCATGGACAAGGTTATGATGGGCCTAGTAATATGCAAGGAGAATTCAACGGTCTCAAAAGTTTGATTTTAAAGGAGAATGAAAGTGCTTTATATATTCATTGTTTTGCTCATCAACTCTAATTGACACTTGTAGCTGTTGCTGAAAATCACAAGAAGATATGTTCATTTTTTAATTTGGTTACAATTTTATCAAATGTTGTTGGTGAGTCATGCAAACGTAGGGACATCCTTCGAGAAAAATAATTTGAAAAAGTTGCTGAAGGAATTTGTCAGGAAGAGATTATGACCGGAAGAGATATGAATCAAGAAAGAGCATTAAAGAGACCAAGAGAGACGCGGTGGAGTTCTCATTTCGACACACTTGTGAACTTGATATATTTATTCTCTTCTGTCATCGACGTGCTTGAGGTTATTGCAGAGGATGGAGCACTTTTAATACAAAAAGCGCAAGCAACTGATTTGTTGGATGCAATACAGTGTTTTGAATTTGCATTCCACTTGCACTTGATGAAAATGATCTTGGGAATTACAAATGATTTATCTAAAGCATTGCTGAGAAAAGATCAAGACATTGTGAATGCCTTGAATCTTGTTAAATTATCTAAGCATCATTTACAGAGGATGAGAGATGAAGGTTGGGAATCTCTTTTGGCTGAAGTTTTTTAATTTTGTGATAAACATCATATAATCGTCTCAAATATGTTAGACTTATTTGTTATTCGAGGAAGATCACGCCGCAATGTTGAAGAAAGTACGAACCTTCATCATTATTGTGTTGAAGTATTTTATGTGGTGATAGATATGCAACTTCAAGAGTTGAATAACCAGTTTAATGAAGCGAACACCGAGTTGTTATTGTGTTTGGCTTGTCTGAGTCCAGCTGATTCTTTCTCCACTTTTGATAAGATAAAGTTGATTCGATTTGCAGAGTTTTATAAATCAGACTTTTCTCCAATTGAATTAGCAACACTTGATTTTCAACTTAAGAATTATATTCTTGATGTTCGCTCCGACAGGCAGTTTCTGAAATTAAAGGGATTGTTGAGCTTTCTAAAAAAATGGTTCAGTTGAAGAATGATAAAGCCTATCATTTGGTATATTTGCTCATGAAGCTGGCATTACTCTTACCCGTTGCAACTGCAACCGTCGAACGAGCGTTCTCTGTAATGAAGTTTATCAAGAATTCACTGCGTAATAGAATGGGTGATGAGTTGATGAATGATTGCTTGGTGACATATATTAAAAAAGACATATTTGACAGCATTGACAATGAATCAATCATTCAACGATTTCAGAATATGGCTCCTCGAAGGGGAGCATTGTAATTTAGAGTAAGATATGTTGTCTTAAATGGGACCCCTCTATTTTTTTTGTAATATCAAAACTTGGAATATGTTGTTTGATTTTTATAAATTTCCAATTTTAGTTCAAAATGTTTTCGCCCCCACTTAGTGAAAATTCTGCGTACGCCACTGTGGGATGCTGCGAGAATTGAAGAAAGTGAGGTATGTACCTCAACTGAAAAAGAATTTTATATCTGTTAGTACCTTGAAAGCATTGGGTCTTGAAGTATTTATTGGAGGTAGTGTTTTCAAGATGACTAGAGGCTCGATGGTTATTTTGAAGGGCGTCCGCCGCAATAACCTTTACTACTTGAAGGGTAGTACAATTAAAGGCAAGTGGCGACTTTTACAGATTCAGATGATGATTGCACCCAACTTTGGTATATGAAGCTCAAACATATCGGGGAAAAGTCTTTATAAGCTTTTGCAAAGTAAGGTCTATTGAAAGTGTCAGAACCTGCAAATTAGATTTTTGTAAACATTCTGTCATCAAAAAAAACCAAGGTAAAATTCGGCACTGCAACTCATTGCACCGAAAAAATTCTGGATTTTATTCACACTGATGTTTGGGACCTACCAGACAGCATCTATTGGAGGTAACCATTACTTTGTATCTTTTATATATGACTACTCTAGGCGATGTTGGGTATATACCATGAAGCACAAAGAGGAAGTCCTGGAGTTGTTCGTGAAGTGAAAGAGGGACATGGAGAAAAGCACAGGAAGGAAAATTAATGTACTCCGTTCAGACAACGGAGGAGGGTATACAAGCGATCCTTTCCTACAGTTATGCTGCGATGAGAGTATAGAAAGACACTGTTGGCCCAAGGTTACAATCACCTTTGTTTAGTGTGTTTTGATGATTACAAAACATATTAGTTATTTGTACTAATATTGTTTATTGGTTAAGTGTGTTTCAGGGATCTAACTCATCTAGAAGGTTTATTCCCTATTAGCAAAGGTTTTGGACTCAAGTCAACTCAAATTGGGCTCAAGAATCAAGCTTGAAGATCATATGGTGAAAAGCCCTTCTTGAAGAACTTGAAGTCTTTAGAATCAATGTAAGAATTAGAATGTTAAAGTTTGAGTGTTGGATATTGGCTCTAGGATACACACACACACAATTTGGTTTTGTTAAAATGTGAGTCTTGTATTTAAGTTTTCATGTTTTAAATTGGGTTTCATAGCTTAAATATATTTACATGACTCTATATTTTACAAAAATAAATACCTTATTTAGATCTTATTTATATACTCCTACTAGCATATTACTTAAGTTTTCTTAAAGTCAAAAATTATTTTGCAAAATTTTTCAAGTCAAAAATACACTGTTTTTCCTGTTTCAGGCTAATCGGCCGACCGGTCCGGTCGACCGGCCTTTGTGCCTGGGCGTGCACGTCTGTGCACGTCCTACGGTCGACCGGGCGGTCGACCGTCTGAGAGCAGGATTGCTCTCGGGTTTTCTTGGTCGACCGTCCGGTCGACCGCTAGAGGAAGACTGAGAGCAGATTTGTTCTCGGGTTTTCTGGGTCGACCGGCCGATCGACCGCCAGAAGACCCGAGCCAACGGCTCTTTGACCAGCTGAGCTGGCGGTCGACCGGCCGGTCGACCGCCAAGCCTGCTGCTGCCCAACGGCTCTTTCCTCTTTTGTGCAATTCTGAAATCTGTTTTTTGATCTGCTTTTGGCAGACTTTTACAGGGTTTTTCAGTTCTTTTTCAGAGCAAATAAGCTCTAAATAAATTGTTTTAAACCTATTTTTCTCCCTATAAATAGAGGAGAAGACTCTCTTGCAAAATACCAAGAAAAAGCCTTAAGTTTTTCAAGTTTTTCAAAAGAGAAGAAAAGTGTTTTAAGCTCTTCATTTCCAATACTTTCTTGAGCTAGTTTTTCAGTTGTGATTGTTAGCTAATATCAATTCACAACTGAGTTTTTCTCACTACACTCCATAGAGCCAAAAATCCTTTACTCATTCTATAGGAAGTTGTAAAAGAGTGAGAGTTTGTAAAAGAGTTTGGTGATCTTGTTTGTGATCACCTTGGTGACTTGTAATCTTTTTCTTCTTGTGGAGACACCTCTTCGGTAGAGGTTATTGTAAGTTGGAGAGCTCGGTGCTCGGGTCTTCGGTAGACCATTGTAAGGCGTCCTCGGTGGACAGTGGAAACCCTTCACGGAGGTGAAGGCGGGAAGTAGAGCGGTGGCTCGAACCTCGAAACAAATACTTGTGTTTGCGATTGTCTTTTGCTCTTGCTCTCCATTTTGCCTTTAAATTTCTATTGCACTATATTACTTTCAAATTACTTGATTGTGATCTTGTTTCTTTCCTTGTGCTATTACTTCAAGCTTGTGATACTTGTTATATATTGTGTGCATCTCACTATTCATCCATCATACTTTGCCTTGATCGATCATATCTCATACAACAAGGTTGCATTGCGCACCTCTAACCCATTCAAGGGGAATTGGGAGGAAGGAGTTCAGAACCTCTCACGGGGTATTCGGCTCTTAGTCTTGTTTTGAGAGATCGTTGCATCATTCATCATACTTAGTTTTAAAAAGATTGTTAGATTAGCAATAACACCTATTCACCCCCCCCTCTAGGTGTTTTTCAGACACTTCACAGTAAGAGAAATACCGCAACAAAACGTGATGGCTGAAAGGATAGGCAAGACCTTGCTAGAGAAGGTCCGGTGCTTGTTATCCAATGTCGGTTTATCGAAATACTTTTGGGCTGAGGCATTGACTTATTCTTACTATCTCGTTAACAGGTTGTCGTCGTCTGCAATAGGAGGTAAAACTCCTCTGGAAGCTTGGTCAGGACAAGTTGCTCAGGATTATGATTTGTTAAGAGTATTTGAGCGTCCGGCCTACTATCATGTTAAGAAAGATAAATTAGACCCAAGAGCGAATAAAGGTGTGTTCGTAGGATTTAAGAAAGGTATAAAAGGCTACAAAAATTAGGATCCGAAGGATAAGAAATATATCCTAAGCAGAGATGTCATGTTTAATGAGGCTTAAATGGTGAAGTCTACAAACTCTCAGCAGGTAGAGAATGAAAAGACTAAAGGGATATCGCAACAGGTGGAGAATGATGCTACTTCATCATCTCTAGATAAAATAGTATCTTTGGAAATCATACCCGCGGTGACATATAATAGTGATCATGTAGCCGATCAGGATGCTGATATTGATGAAGATCAAGGACAGACTATGGATGATGTCCTAGAATCCATTACAGTTGGAAGAGCCCGCAGGAATTCACGTAAGCCAGTTGGCTCACTACAAATATGATTGTATTCTATGCTCTCCCAGTCATTGAAGAGGCGATCCCGTCTGTATATAGAGACACTGAAATCAGTTCAGAGTCCAAGAAGTGGAAGAATGCCAAGATGGAAGAGTTAAGTTCTCTATACGAAAATGACACTTGAGAACTGTCAGAGTTGCCTAAGGATAAGAAGGTGATCGATTGTAAGTGGGTATTTACAAAGAAACATGGATCTCTCAAAAGTGATACTGTATGCTAAAAAGCCAGATTAATAGCTAAAGGCTACGCTCAGCGTGAAGGCATTGACTACAATGAGGTATTCTCACCTGTTGTGAAGCACCAGTCTATCCGAATTTTGTTGGCACTGGTAGCACAATACGAGTTGAAACTTGATCAGCTCAATGTGAAGACCATCTTTCTCTATGGCGATCTTGAAGAGGAGATCTACATGTCTCAGTCGATGGGGTTCAAAACTGTAGGAAAGGAGAATATTTTATGCAAACTAAAAAATCACTATATAGATTAAAGCAATTCCCAAGGCAATGGTACAAGCGTTTTGACAGTTTCATGAGAGACAAGAAGTATACTCGAAGCCATTACAACCCATGTGTGTATTACAATAAGTTACCTACTGGAGAGTACATTTATCTACTATTATATGTGGATGATATGCTCATAGCTTTTAAGAGCAGGTCCATAATTGATAAATTGAATAAGGACTTGTCTTTTGAATTTGAGATGAAGGATCTTGGTGAAGTAAAGAAGATGCTAAGCATGGAGATTGAGAGAGATCACAAGTGTGGCAAGGTTAGCTTGACGCAAAAGGGGTATTTGAAGAAAATACTTTAGAAGTTCAATATCAACGATGATATGAAGTCTATAAGTACACAATTGACTTCTCATTTCAAGTTAAAATCTACTATATCTCCTACTACTATTGAAGAGTGTGAATATATGACTCACATGCTCTATGATAGCGCAGTCAGTAGTCTAATGTATGCAATGATGTGTGATTGTAACTCAATATTGCATATTTTACCTCATTATTCCCATGTATTTAATAAATAAACATGTGATTTTTACTCATCTTCTCTACATATTTGCAGGTACACACTTAATGAAGAGATAGCCCATTAATCACTTTAATTAGCAATAATTAAAGTGATTAAATCAAGATTAAGATAAGCCCCAAGATTTCAAATCAGATTCCAGAGAGATCCGCTCAACAACCCAAAGTTCTAGAATGCCACGTGGATAACAAACTCGTAACAAGATCTCAACAGAAAGCGGAGATCCAACGGCCATTACTTTGCCGCGCAAAGTCAAATCCAGCCGCAGATCTGCGGCAGATCTGGGGCCTCTGAGCCCAGATTTCGTCCACCTGTCCGGGTTCTGGAGAGTTCTTCCTGGGGCTATAAATATGGGACCTTGGACCTGCGAGAAAAGACTGAACAGAGAAGAGAGAGAGATTAGTGCAAAGATTTGTATTTTGTTAGTTTTTGTTTAGAATTTTTGTAGCTCTCTATGATCTTCTTCTCCCTAGATTTCATTGCAAGAGAGAGTTGTATGAGAGAGAGAGCTTGTATTCATCAAGGAGTGACAACTTGAAGCTATGCAAGGATTGATCCATTCTATACTTCTCTACTTGAGCTTGATTCTAGTTTGATTGCTTTCTTTACTTGCTTTGTTTACTTTCTTGCAATTTTACTTCATGCTTAGCTTTTCTTTTGTAATGGCTAGTAGTAGCTAATTCTTTCTCCATGTACTAGCTAACCACTAGCCTTGCCATCTTCACCAACTCATGAGTGATCGCTTTACTTCATCTTGCAAGTTGGATGGTCTTCTCTTCTCCGACGGGTTAAACCACCCTTCATCCAAGTGAGAAAGTAATTAGATCAACACGCGAGACGAAACCTACGACGATGGAGTGACAACATGAGGCACGCCTTCACTATCACGGAGTTTGGTAAGCTTTGGTAAGGTAGTAAGGTAAGCTAGTCATGGTTTGCTTCCTTCCAATTCTTGATCTCTTTTCAATTCCCTCCATGAACAATTCCACCACTTCTTGCATTTCTTGTTCCGTGTTTTATTCATTCTTTTAAGCATAGAAGACACTTCGTTTACTCTTCTCACCACGATTCGTAACGCTTCCATCGCTAGCTCTCCCTGAGGTTCGACACGGTATAGCTCTATACTATATCGGAGACAAGAAAAGGTTATATTGAACTTTATACATACATAGCACCAAGGTAAATTCTAAACGACATTTACATACACCTTTCCCGTCTCGATCAAATTTTTGGCGCCGTTGCCGGGGAGAGCAACGTTTTTTGGTTTAAAGTGAAGTACTAACGATTCTTCTTCTCGTTGCAGGTTATAGGTTGAAGAAACAGAAAATCTTGCATTGCAGTGACATACAAGTGGACCTGGGCCTCTGCTCTCGAAAGCAGAGACCAGGATCCCTCCAAATTGCCGCAATTTCTGGGATTTTGCCGCAGATTTGCGGCAATAAGGAGTGAACTTCTGATAAAATTTCTGCAGGGCCTCTGGTTCTGCAAAACACAGCTGCTGATATACCTGAAATTCTGTATTCTTCACCTTATTCCTGCTTAATTAAAAAACAGTAAAAAGTTGGTTGAAATTGTTAAAAATTGTTTAGACATTTGCATTCTACGCACGTGTCTTTCAATTCTTTACTTTTACTGTTGAAGAGTGCTGGAGGCAAGGTACGTTTCGCATTGCATATAGACTAGGAATCATCTCTTGCTTGATTTTCATGCTTTTAGTGAATCTTAGTGATATATTTTTGTACACTTGCACAATTCATTTTTAAGGGCATAACCCGTAAATAAGATAAGGTGGGGAGTTCATTACCCTTTCCTTAGCCCGAAAACCACAATCCAAGCACTCACTAACCCAAGCCTAATTTAATAAAAAAAAAAAGACGTTGGCCCTAGGGACATCTCGGACTCATTTAGGAGATTATCCTAAGGGGAAAAGTGTTGGAATTTAACTCTTGCAAAATCAGTGTCTAGGAAAGGGGTTGAGGGCCGAAAGTCCGAAGGTTGTTGGTTACTTAATTAAGGAACGTCTTCGGACGGAAAACCTCCCACCAACCTTACCCTTCCCTGGCTGATTAGCTTGTGGTTAGAATCCACACTAAACCTCCCGTGGACAGTCTATCAGTTAGGAGTCGTCTAGGTCTAAGTCTACCCTAACTTAGGTTAGAATTTTTTTTCTTTTGTTTGATTGTTTGTTTGTTTGTTTTTGTTTGTGATTGTGTGATATGGCATTCAACAATTCTTTCAATAATAATCCATATTTCACACCGACTTTATATTCGGATAATTCCAACCCGGTGTTTTACAATATGCAACAACCAAATACACCAGGTTGGCCTTATCCGAATCAATATGACCCATACCCCCCATCTAACAATTATAATGTCCAAAATAATTTCAACTCTTCATCGAGTCATTGGGGATTCCAGTCCCCCGAGTCAAATTCTCAAATTCCTTGTCTACCATATTCACCTTGTCCACAATATTCATTTCCCGAGTCTACTTCATATACTCCCTTTTCTGGACCACCATTTGAAGAAAAATCTGAGTTACAAAGGAGTATAGAAGCCAATTTACAGAGAGTCGAGCAACAACTTCAAAAAATATTTGTCTCTCCAATTCCACAGTATTTTCAAGAGTCTTACTCAGTTCCATCTTTTCCTAATGGACAACCACTTGTCAAGGAAACGAGTAAAGATTTCTTGTGTGAGTCCACTCTTCCATCATCACACATTTGTGACTCACACTATTCACAAAATTTCCAATTTCAAGATTCCTATACTCCCATTCTAGAGCAGCCATCTGTAGACCTATCACATCTAGAAAAGAGTATAGACATCTTGCAAGAGTCTTTCTTACAATATCAAACAACACGTGCCGAGTCTTTCAATAGTGTGAAAGAACAATTGGATAACCTTCTTAGGAAAGAGGAAACTCTATCCTATCAACATTTGACTAATCCAGTTATACCACACTCTATTGATATGACTCAAGACTCTTGTCATCTTGGAAATCCAGATTCAATTTCAGCACACTCACCTAAACTTGTCCCCACTTCTGATCCAATTGACAATTTGGCAAGTATTCCTTTTTCTGAAATTGAACTCAAACATGAATATGATCCTGAACTTCCACTTGATGATTCAATTTTCCTTCCTGATTCAATTATGACTCCGGTATCTTCACCTGATTTCACTCCATTTCCCGAGTCAGTGTTGGATCCAGTGTCAGTCCATTTTGAAATTGAATCACCAATCTTTGATGATCATAGTGAACTTGACCAATTCCATACTTTTGAAAGTCCGATTGATAAATTGGCAAGTTCACATTTTTGTGGAATTGAACTTCATGAGGAATGTGATCTTGAACCCCAACTTCTTGATTCACTTCTTTTTCCTGATTCAATAATGACTCCGGTATCTTTACCTGACTTCAATCTTTTCCCGGAGTCAACATTGGATCCTGTCCCAATTCATAATAAAGTTGAATCACCCATCTTTGAGGATCACATTGAACTTGACCAATTATACACTTTTGATGATCCTATTGACAAATTGGCAAGTTTCCCATGTATTGAACTACATATGGAATGTGACCTAGAATCTCATAATCTCTTTACTTCTGAAACTGATTGTGTAACGCCCCGATCCCACGGATACGGGGACGTCACTGCGACGTATATACGTAGGTCAGAAAATGCCCCCTCGTATATACGCTAAGCATTTAGTACAACAAGGATCAGAGTACATGACAAAGCGTGATATTCATACATATGCCAACTTAAAAAGTACAACTACAAAGCTATCACAGGATATGATAAAGTATTACACCTTATATGTGTATTACATCACAACCAAGTCCAAGAGTAAGATTTACATTATAAACACAAAAAAGCTCACGAGTTGGATGAAGATCCCGTGAGTCAAAATGGATAGGTCTGGCACGAGGAACAGGAACTAATCTGCCTGCTCACTAAAGAAAGCTTGATCCTCTGTGGATGGCTCCACTTCGATCCAAGCTTCAGAACCTGAACATGCAAATCCAAGGGGGTCAAGACCTCATAACAATAATCAGGCTACAGCCAAATGGCTAAGATACATGAATAAGTAAGAGGGAACAGTATGATAAATATAAATCAGTAGGTAATGAAAGCATAAAGAGTAAGAGTCTGAATACAATAGATCCACAGTTAACGTCTTATTATTATTACTTATCTTACTATGATATCTAGCTATGTGACCCAGCGTCCCAGCACACATAGATCCATATCCTAGTAAAGCAAGGTTGTTATTAGAAACCAGCGGTTGTATCGACGAACTATGTTTACAGTGGATCCCGTACATGCCCGGGATAACGGTCCAGGATTGTTCCGTTGCTTGATGACGGAAACCAGCCGCTAGGCTAACAGGAGGGACTTATGTATGCCCTTATCATGATAGTACCAGTAAGGAGGGAGCAAACACTCCCCTCGGTCCCCTGGTGGCCCACAGGTCAGACCGGAACATGAGTTGCACAACATTCCTAAAACCACTATAAACACGAACACATATCGATATCCGCATGTTTTCCCCCGACCCAATATAAGTTGGTCCATTTTATACAAAAGTCAAGTGTATCATGCTTGGTTCAAGTGATGGCATGATAAGTGGTGAGATCCATTTATTAACAAGTTATGGAATGAGACTACACAATAATAAGTCATGAAGTAACAAGATGTAATGTCCATCAAGTAACATGTCATGAAGTATCAGTCATGAAGCATAAACAAGAATAATATATCACACATGTATCAAGGGTAAGATCTAATTTCAGAAAAGAAATCAACTATAATAAACAGCCTAAATTAGTCGACTAGGTGGAATGGTTAGTCGACTAATAGTTGTCTCTAGTCGACTAACAGTCAGAATTAGTCGACTAAAACTGGGTTCCAGAGAGTTGAGATTCTGTTTCAGGGAAAGTTAGTCGACTAGGGAAAAAGGGTAGTCGACTAACAGTGACTACAAGTCGACTAACAGATACTTAAGTCGACTAAATCTGGGATACAGAGAGTTGATGTTTTATTTCAGGAAAAAGTAGTCGACTAGGGAGGAATGGTTAGTCGACTAATAGTGGTTTCTAGTCGACTAACAGTCTGGATTAGTCGACTGAAACTGTGTTCCAGAAAAGGTTACGTTTCAAAAATAGATGGGTAGTCGACTGATTCCTAGGTCAAGTCGACTAATCGTGGGAAAACAGAGTGCAGGACAGAATTTCTGATGGTTGTGTTTGATGGTCTAAAAACATGATTTTGATGACATATGTATACAAGATATGAAGATACAAGTATATTAGGAATTGATCTAGTCTTGGTGAGTAAAAATACTCACCTTGAACGGTTAAATCGAGGCTTTACGAGTTCCGAAAAGATCGTAGTCGACGATATCACCAACTTGATCCTTGGCGATATTGCGGACGATCCCAATCCAAAGAAGTGGTGGTTGCTAGAGATGGAGAAGATGACCTAGGTGATGTTTTGTAAGTAGGTGGTTGAGGTTGAGATGGAGGAGGAGATGGTGAAGGCTAATTCTTTGTTGAAGTGAAGAAAAAAGTAATAGAAATGTAAAGGAAAGTTTATATAGGATTTTGATTTTGTAAAGGAGGTGTAAATAAAGTAATTGAGAGGGGGTTTTGTGTAAATAGGGGAGGGGATGAGTGTCCCTCTTCTTGGCCACTTGGCCGGCCATGGGGGAGAGAGAGAGAGAGAGAGAGAGAGAGAGAGAGACATTAATGAGGGAGTTAGTGGAAGTGAGTGGAGGTTGTAATTTTGGAAAAAAATTGGAATTTTGGAAAATGGAAAAGCTTGTGGTTGTGGAGGAAGGAAGGAAATTAAGAAAAAAGAAAAATGGAAAGAAATTATAAATGAAGATACTTTCTCTTGGATTTAAAAATGAAAAGACAAATTCCCGGTTTAAGTCGAGGATGCGGAAAACGTTTCGGAAAATACCGAAATCGTCCGAAATTCAAGTATCTCGGAACGACCCAAAAATTTTACCAAAAATCAAGAATAATATTTTAAGACTCATGGTGAAATTCGTTTGGAGAAATAATTTATAGTTTTAAAACTAAAAATCCCGGAATCAGTTATCTACCGACTCCGTTGGAATTTTCATAAATTCATAAAATTCTCAGAAAAAGTATTTAGATAGAAAATATGATTCTAAGAAATAAAGTCAAAAGGACCTTCTAGAAATTCCTAACTGTTTGTGAATTAAAAATCCGAGAATCGATCAGCGGCACTGGTCGACACCGGTTTTGAAAATATTTAATTAAATTCAGGAAAATTCCAGAAAATCATAGAAAATATATAATATTGGAAATGATTTTTAAAACTGAAATCAGTCAAATACAGGAAGTAAATCGAAAAATACGATCGAAAAACTGAATACGCAACTAAGTACGTATTCCGGGAACGGGGTATTACAATCCATCCACCTTACAAAAATTTCGTCCTCGAAATTTCAGGAAGTGGAAGGTGACGGCAAAGAAGGATAACCGTAGAGAAGGATAGAAGGAAAGAGTTTTACCAATCAAGAAGTGAAGAGTTGAGGGTAACGCTCACGGATAACATCCTCTCGTTCCCACGTGGCCTCTCCTGGTGCATGTCTGTTCCAAGACACCAACACTAATGGTATGGCTTTGTTCTTCAATGACTTGACACTTCTGTCCAAAATGGCCATTGGTTGCTCTTGGTATGACAAATCCGGTTGTAGTTCCAGTTCGGAGTGATCCAGGATATGACTATCATCCTTCACATACTTCCTCAGCTGTGATACGTGGAATACATTGTGAACTCCGTCCAAAGATGGCGGTAACGCCAACCTGTAAGACACATCTCCCACTCGGTCCAAGATCTCGAATGGGCCGATATATCTCGGACCAAGCTTTCCACGAGTACCGAACCGGATTACTCCCTTTGTAGGTGATATCTTCAAAAACACATGATCCCCTGTCTGGAATTCCAATGGCCTTCTCAGTGTGTCTGCCCAACTCTTCTGCCGACTCTGTGCTGCCCTGAGGTGATCCCTGATAATCCTGACTTTATCTGTTGTCTGAATCAGGATCTCTGGTCCCAAAAGTCTCCTCTCACCGACTCATCCCAACAAATCGGTGACCTACACTTCCTACCATACAATGCTTCAAAAGGTGCCATCTTGATACTTGCCTGATAGCTGTTATTATAAGAAATTCAGCCAAGTGAAGATGGTCTTCCCATGATCCCTGGAATTCAATCATACAGGCCCGCAACATATCTTCAAGAATCTGGATAGTCCTTTCAGATTGTCCGTCTGTCTGAGGATGATATGAAGTACTGAATTTCAGATGAGTCCCTAGACTTTCTTGGAGGCTTTCCCAGAAATGAGATCTGAATCTGGTGTCTCTGTCTGATACAATACTAACTGGAACTCCATGCAGACGAACTATCTCCTTCATGTACTTGTCTGCCAGAACCTCCGTTGTCTGACCTACCCTGAATGGTATGAAGTGAGCTGATTTGGTGAGGCGATCAATGATTACCCACACAGCATTATTACCTTTAGGACTGCGAGGCAATGCCGTGACAAAATCCATGGTGATGTGCTCCCACTTCCACTCAGGTATCGGTAAAGGTTGTAGAAGTCCAGCTGTCCTCTGATGCTCTATCTTTATCTGCTGACAAACCAAGCACTTGGCAACATACTGGGCTATCTCCCTCTTCATAGCATTCCACAAAACTGCTTCTTTATGTCTTGATACATCTTGTTTCCCCCTGGGTGTATGGAATAGGCTGAACTGTGTGCTTCCGCTAGAATCTTCTGTCGAACTTCTCCTTGGGAACACAAAGTCTGCTACCAAAATATAATGCACCATCTGGATGAATACAGATATCAGTCCTCAACCCGGCCTCTACTTGGGCTCGAAATGACTGCAATCTGGGATCTTCCTCTTGAGCTTCCTTGATCTCATCTATCAATGTTGACTGAATCTGCAAGGTCATGAACTGTCCCGCCTTATCAACTCCTCGAACTACCATCAAGTCCAATTTTATGATGTCTTGAATCAACTCCTCCTGCTGAGTAAGTTGGACAAGCACTCTATTCTCTGGCTTCCTGCTCAGTGCATCCGGTACTGTATGACCTTACCTGGATGATATTGCAAGTCAATCTCATAGTCCGCCATCAGCTCCAGCCACCGCCTCTGCCTCATGTTCAACTCCTTCTGTGAGAAAATATACTTGAGGCTCTTGTGATCCGTGTATATCAACACCTTATCTCCCAGAAGATAATGCCTCCAGATCTTCAAGGCAAATATAACAGCTGCTAGCTCCAAGTCATGAGTTGGGTAATTCCGCTCATGAGTCTTCAGTTGCCTGGATGCATAAGCTATGACATGATCATGTTGCATAAGTACACACCCCAGGCCTTTTCCTGATGCATCACTGAATATGACCATCCCTCCTCTTCCTGAGGGAGTCCTCAAGATTGGAGCTGAAATGAGCCTCTGCTTCAATTGCTCAAAAGCTGCAGTACATTCCTCTGTCCATATGTACCTTTCTCCTTTCCGGGTGAGCTTGGTCAACGGGGCTGCAATCCTAGAGAAATCTTGGACAAAGCGTCTGTAATATCCGGCTAGTCCAAGAAAACTCTTATTTCTGTCACCGTCTTTGGAATTGGCCAGTCCTTCACTGCCTGGACTTTGCTAGGATCAACTGAAATTCCTTCCGCTGAAACTATGTGTCCAAGGAAGGCTATACTGTCCAACCAAAAGTCACACTTGCTCCTCTTAGCATGAAGCTGCTCCTGCTGGAGAGTCTGCAATACAATCCTCAAGTGTTCTGCATGCTCCCTGTTGCTCTTTGAATAGATCAAGATGTCATCTATAAAAACAACTACAAACTGATCCAAATAGGGCGAGAACACTCTGTTCATCAAATCCATGAAAACTGAAGGGGCATTGGTGACTCCGAAAGGCATAACTAGAAACTCATAGTGGCCATAACGGGTCCTGAATGTCGTCTTCGGAATATCCTCTTTCCTCACCCTAAGCTGATGGTAACCCGATTGTAAATCTAATTTAGAGAATACTCGGGCTCCATGAAGCTGATCAACAGATCATCAATCCTTGGTAAGGGATACTTGTTCTTGATGGTAACTTTGTTCAATTCTCTATAATCAATACAAAGCTTTTACCACCATCCTTCTTGTTTGCCAATAATACTGGAGCTCCCCATGGTGAAGTGCTTGGCCGAATCAATCCCTTATCAGAGTATTCCTGCAGCTGCTTCTTTGAATCTCCAACTCCGTCGGTGCCATCCTGTACGGAGCCTTGGATATAGGAGCTGTTCCAGGCACAGTATCAATAGAGAACTCAATCACCCTGTCAGGTGGAAGTCCTGAGATCTCAGCAAACACCTCTGGGAATTCATCCCACACCGGTATTCCCTTCTTCTGAATCTCCGAAGTAGTCATCCGAATCTTTCTCTTGGTAGACTTCACTTCTCCACTAAATTGGAATTCCGGCTGAAGAGGGATTCTAAAATTGATCTTCTTCTCCCTACAGTCAATCACTGCATAGTACTGACTGAGCCAGGTCATGCCTAAGATTACGTCGTACCCTTTGGTGTCTAGTACGATCATATCTATGGCCAAGGTCTTATCACAAAGTTCTACTGGACAATCAGCAGAAATTCTAGAAGATATGACTACTCCATTCCCAGTACTAATCTCCCATTTGTGGTCTAAAGATCTAACAGGTATGGAATGCAATGCCACAAAATGATCTGAGATAAAACAATGTGAAGCACCTGAATCGAAGAGGGCTAAAACAGGTTTAGAATGCACCCTGATATTACCTGTTATCACCTCCTCAGAAGTCTCAGCCTCTACTTCTGTCAAATTATAAGCTTGACCCCTTCCACGCCCTGCTGCAGTCCTAGCTCCTCTCTGAACTGGGCGAATAGCTTGCTGTGGAGAGGGGGAGGAACTCTCCTGATCATCGGTCCTTGATTCCTCTGTCCCGGTGGCCCTGGAAGTGCTCTCTGTCCATTCGGTCCCTGCAGTGCTGGCAAAGCTTGGCCGGCTATCCCCATTCTCCTGTGTGGACAGGCTTCTATGGAATGGTCTCGGGAACCACACACCAAGCATAATCCATTTGCCCTACGGCAAGTCTGTCGAATGTGGCCTGGCTTCTGACAATAACTGCAGAAAGAAAGTGGTTGAGCCGCCTGGTAAGGAGCTGGTCGGAATGGTTGCCTCATAGCCTGAACCTTCGCTGCTCTGTATGGGCCTCCTCTTCCCATGGGTGAAAATGGCCTCTTCATGGCCTGGTCCTCATCTGGTTCACTTGCTTCTTCTCTAGCCCACGCTCCACCTCTCGAGCTATGGTGAGAACTTCTGAATAAGTCTTCAGCTGCTGGGGCATTAGGAAACTTGGATGTCCATCTGCAAGCCCTGCTGAAACCTACTAGCCCGCTTCTCCTCATCAGTTACCATGTACGAAGCAAAGCGGCTAAGTCTGAGAAATTCCGCGGCATACTCATCCACGGATCTATTCCCTTGCTGAAGTCTGATGAACTGCTCCTCCATGTCTTTCTGAGCAGTGGCAGGGAAGAATCTGTTATAGAACTCTTGGAGAATGTGTCCCAGGTGACAGGCTTCTCCAATCTTGCCTCCTCAGCTAGCCACCATGTTCTGGCTATATCCTTCAATTGAATCTTGGCGACCTCCACTTGGTTCTCCTTTGGTACTCGGGCTGCGTTCAGCAGATCTGATGTATCTGTCAGCCATTGCTCAGCATCCAGGGGTTTCTCTTCACCCGTGAATATGGCTGGTTGCAGCCGTCTGAAGTCTGAAATATTTCCCGGCCTCTGTTCCTTTGGAGCTGCTAACTCTTGCCGAAGAAGTTCCGTCTGTTGTTGCTGATTCTCCATCATGTCTGGATGACCCTCAGAATATCGACATTCTCTCCAGTGGGTCCATTCGATGTTTGTCCAGAGTTGCTACGACCCGTCCTTCTCTCCATACCGAATTGGGATAAGATAACTGGAATTGGAAAAATGGAAGGAGTTTAGGACACAAGGGAAGGAATCAAGAAGGGATCAAGAAGGACTAGATAACTTTGTACATTGTAGTTGGCAATAGCAAATTTCATTAATTTGCTACTTGATTGTACTATAGGTGTGAGAGCCTAGGCTCTGATACCAACCTGTAACGCCCCGATCCCACGGATACGGGGACGTCACTGCGACGTATATACGTAGGTCAGAAAATGCCCCATCGTATATACGCTAAGCATTTAGTACAACAAGGATCAGAGTACATGACAAAGCGTGATATTCATACATATGCCAACTTAAAAAGTACAACTACAAAGCTATCACAGGATATGATAATATTACACCTTACATGTGTATTACATCACAACCAAGTCCAAGAGTAAGATTTACAATATAAACACAAAAAAGCTCACGAGTTGGATGAAGATCCCGTGAGTCAAAATGGATAGGTCTGGCACGAGGAACAGGAACTAATCTGCCTGCTCACTAAAGAAAGCTTGATCCTCTGTGGATGGCTCCACTTCGATCCAAGCTTCAGAACCTGAACATGCAAATCCAAGGGGTCAAGACCTCATAACAATAATCAGGCTACAGCCAAATGGCTAAGATACATGAATAAGTAAGAGGGAACAGTATGATAAATATAAATCAGTAGGTAATGAAAGCATAAGAGTAAGAGTCTGAATACAATAGATCCACAGTTAACGTCTTATTATTATTACTTGTCTTACTATGATATCCAGCTATGTGACCCAGCGTCCCAGCACACATAGATCCATATCCTAGTAAAGCAAGGTTGTTATTAGAAACCAGCGGTTGTATCGACGAACTATGTTTACAGTGGATCCCGTACATGCCCGGGATAACGGTCCAGGATTGTTCCGTTGCTTGATGATGGAAACCAGCCGCTAGGCTAACAGGAGGGACTTATGTATGCCCTTATCATGATAGTACCAGTAAGGAGGGAGCAAGCACTCCCCTCGGTCCCCTGGTGGCCCACAGGTCAGACCGGAACATGAGTTGCACAACATTCCTAAAACCACTGTAAACACGAACACATATCGATATCCGCATGTTTTCCCCCGACCCAATATAAGTTGGTCCATTTTATACAAAAGTCAAGTGTATCATGCTTGGTTCAAGTGATGGCATGATAAGTGGTGAGATCCATTTATTAACAAGTTATGGAATGAGACTACACAATAATAAGTCATGAAGTAACAAGATGTAATGTCCATCAAGTAACATGTCATGAAGTATCAGTCATGAAGCATAAACAAGAATAATATATCACACATGTATCAAGGGTAAGATCTAATTTCAGAAAAGAAATCAACGATAATAAACAGCCTAAATTAGTCGACTAGGTGGAATGGTTAGTCGACTAATAGTTGTCTCTAGTCGACTAACAGTCAGAATTAGTCGACTAAAACTGGGTTCCAGAGAGTTGAGATTCTGTTTCAGGGAAAGTTAGTCGACTAGGGAAAAAGGGTAGTCGACTAACAGTGACTACAAGTCGACTAACAGATACTTAAGTCGACTAAATCTGGGATACAGAGAGTTGATGTTTTATTTCAGGAAAAAGTAGTCGACTAGGGAGGAATGGTTAGTCGACTAATAGTGGTTTCTAGTCGACTAACAGTCTGGATTAGTCGACTGAAACTGTGTTCCAGAAAAGGTTACGTTTCAAAAATAGATGGGTTAGTCGACTGATTCCTAGGTCAAGTCGACTAATCGTGGGAAAACAGAGTGCAGGACAGAATTTCTGATGGTTGTGTTTGATGGTCTAAAAACATGATTTTGATGACATATGTATACAAGATATGAAGATACAAGTATATTAGGAATTGATCTAGTCTTGGTGAGTAAAAATACTCACCTTGAATGGTTAAATCGAGGCTTTACGAGTTCCAAAAAGATCGTAGTCGACGATATCACCAACTTGATCCTTGGCGATATTGCGGACGATCCCAATCCAAAGAAGTGGTGGTTGCTAGAGATGGAGAAGATGACCTAAGTGATGTTTTGGAAGTAGGTGGTTGAGGTTGAGATGGAGGAGGAGATGGTGAAGGCTAATTCTTTGTTGAAGTGAAGAAAAAAGTAATAGAAATGTAAAGGAAAGTTTATATAGGATTTTGATTTTGTAAAGGAGGTGTAAATAAAGTAATTGAGAGGGGGTTTTGTGTAAATAGGGGAGGGGATGAGTGTCCCTCTTCTTGGCCACTTGGCCGGCCATGGGGGGGAGAGAGAGAGAGAGAGAGAGAGAGAGAGAGAGAGAGAGAGAGACATTAATGAGGGAGTTGGTGGAAGTGAGTGGAGTTTGTAATTTTGGAAAAAAATTGGAATTTTGGAAAATGGAAAAGCTTGTGGTTGTGGAGGAAGGAAGGAAATTAAGAAAAAGGAAAAAAGGGAAAGAAATTATAAATGAAGATACTTTCTCTTGGATTTAAAAATGAAAAGACAAATTCCCGGTTTAAGTCGAGGATGCGGAAAACGTTTCGGACAATACCGAAATCGTCCGAAATTCAAGTATCTCGGAACGACCCGAAAATTTTACCAAAAATCAAGAATAATATTTTAAGACTCATGGTGAAATTCGTTTGGAGAAATAATTTATAGTTTTAAAACTAAAAATCCCGGAATCAGTTATCTACCGACTCCGTTGGAATTTTCATAAATTCATAAAATTCTCAGAAAAAGTATTTAGATAGAAAATATGATTCTAAGAAATAAAGTCTAAAGGACCTACTAGAAATTCCTAACTGTTTGTGAATTAAAAATCCGAGAATCGATCAGCGGCACTGGTCGACACCGGTTTTGAAAATATTTAATTAAATCAGGAAATTCCAGAAAATCATAAAAAATATATAATATTGGAAAATGATTTTTAAAACTGAAATCGGTCAAATACAGGAAGTAAATCGAAAAATACGATTGAAAAACTGAATACGCAACTAAGTACGTATTCCGGGAACGGGGTATTACAGATTGTACAATTCTAGTGGAAGATATTGACTTAAGTTTTGAAGAATTGTACGGTGATGAGCTTGAATTTCTTAAAATTGGAAGTAAAGAGATATCACCTTTAGAAAGTCACATTCCATTGTTGGAAATTGATTGTGGACTTGAGTTTCTATTTCTTGACTTGGACCCAATTTCTGAACTCACTTCGACTCCTGAACCATCACTTGATTTAAATCACCTTCCTGAGTCGGTACTAGTTCCTGTCCTTCCTGAGTCCAAGTCAACTGTTTTATCATTCCATACACCATTCTGGGACAAGGATCTTGATAAATTTGATTCTGAAATTATTTTAAAAATTTAGAAATTAGATGGGGTCAAGTATATAATAAAAATCTTCCATGCATACATCATTCTTGTGGGTCATATTCTTGAAATTTCTGGTGGGTTCCTCAAAACCCAAAGAAAAGATGATTGGGCCATGTTTCGTGGACCAATCAGACCACCACCGGAACCACCACCTTAAGGTAATTTTTTCCTTCCCTCTTCATTTTTGTTTCATGCATACATATATCATGATGCATTGAGGACAATGCATGAAATAAGTGGGGGGAGGGTTTACTAACTTAGAGTTTTTAGATTTTATTTCTTTTACACTTCTTTTAATAAATAAAAATAATAAAAATAAAAAAATAAAAACTTTTTGAAATAAGAGACAAAGTTTTGTTCTATTTTAAGAAAATTAAGATGTATCTTAGAAATTAAGAAAGCCTTAATTATGACATCTTAAACATAGTTGAAGTAATAGATCTTGTTTTAAATTATAGGCTAAGTAAGTAAAATTGGTGAGATATTTTTATCTTGAATTTTTTGCCTTAGATAATATGCACTTTACACTTACACATTTCTTGGGATGGAAACAAAGACCAAAAATGTCATATAAATAAAAAAGAGAAAAAGAAAGAAAAAAAAAAAAATATATATATATATATATATTATATATATATATATATAAATAAAAGATCACTTATTAAGCTGGATAACTATGTCTCAAGAAGCATGGGTACTCACGCCTAACGGTGATCTCACTTATTAAGCTGGATAATTGTGCCTCAAGAAGCATGATTATTCACGCCTAACGGTGATTAAGAATAATCCCCTTTAGTTTTGTGGCCTTTTTTACTCGAGACCTTAAACCCGAGGGATGTTTTCTCATCTGGTGCCCTAAGACCGACTGGTTTGGGAGTCATCGGTTAAAGGCTCGTTACATGGGTGAACTAGAAAGCCTAAACTAAGGGAAGAAAAAAAAAGAAAAAATAAATAAATAAATAAATATATATAATAAATGGCTTGATGGTTAGAGTTGAAATCCCAGAAATTTTCACTGAGCACGGTGTGCATATTATCTAGGTTTTATGAAAGATAAAATATTCAATCCAATTTTGAATTCTTACCTTAATTGAAAAACAAGATCTTGCATGGAGACTAAGTTTAAGGAAGAATGATTATAGTGGACTTATGACCTAGGATCACTTATATTTTTGCAAAAATAGTTCGTAAACATGTCTCTTATTCAAAATGCGTTTTCAAAACACTAACATTTGTCTTCTTTCTTTATAGATTTTGTGGGTGTAATCCGCTGAAAACCCTCAGGAGACAACACTCCTCCTCTAGGGTAACCTAGAGGTTTAAACGGCTTGTTGCACATGCTCAGTGCAATCGCGTCACCTGCGAAAGTGGTGCAATAAATTGGTAGTTAGGATTTTCTTTTCTTTTTTTTGTTTTGCTCGGGACGAGCAAAAGAATAAGTGTGGGGGTGTGATTGTAACTCAATATTGCATATTTTACCTCATTATTCCCATGCATTTAATAAATAAACATGTGATTTTTACTCATCTTCTCTACATATTTGCAGGTACACACTTAATGAAGAGATAGCCCATTAATCACTTTAATTAGCAATAATTAAAGTGATTAAATCAAGATTAAGATAAGCCCCAAGATTTCAAATCAGATTCCAGAGAGATCCGCTCAACAACCCAAAGTTCTAGAATGCCACGTGGATAACAAACTCGTAACAAGATCTCAACAGAAAGCGGAGATCCAACGGCCATTACTTTGCCGCGCAAAGTCAAATCCAGCCGCAGATCTGCGGCATCTGGGGCCTCTGAGCCCCAGATTTCGTCCACCTGTCCGGGTTCTGGAGAGTTCTTCCTGGGGCTATAAATATGGGACCTTGGACCTGCGAGAAAAGACTGAACAGAGAAGAGAGAGATTAGTGCAAAGATTTGTATTTTGTTAGTTTTTGTTTAGAATTTTTGTAGCTCTCTATGATCTTCTTCTCCCTAGATTTCATTGCAAGAGAGAGTTGTATGAGAGAGAGAGCTTGTATTCATCAGGAGTGACAACTTGAAGCTATGCAAGGATTGATCCATTCTATACTTCTCTACTTGAGCTTGATTCTAGTTTGATTGCTTTCTTTACTTGCTTTGTTTACTTTCTTGCAATTTTACTTCATGCTTAGCTTTTCTTTTGTAATGGCTAGTAGTAGCTAATTCTTTCTCCATGTACTAGCTAACCACTAGCCTTGCCATCTTCACCAACTCATGGGTGATCGCTTTACTTCATCTTGCAAGTTGATGGTTTTTCTCTTCTCCGACGGGTTAAACCACCCTTCATCCAAGTGAGAAAGTAATTAGATCAACACGTGAGACGAAACCTACGCCGATGGAGTGACAACATGAGGCACGCCTCACTATCACGGAGTTTGGTAAGCTTTGGTAAGGTAGTAAGGTAAGCTAGTCATGGTTTGCTTCCTTCCAATTCTTGATCTCTTTTCAATTCCCTCCATGAACAATTCCACCACTTCTTGCATTTCTTGTTCCGTGTTTTATTCATTCTTTTAAGCATAGAAGACACTTCGTTTACTCTTCTCACCACGATTCGTAACGCTTCCATCGCTAGCTCTCCCTGAGGTTCGACACGGTATAGCTCTATACTATATCGGAGACAAGAAAAGGTTGTATTGAACTTTATACATACATAGCACCAAGGTAAATTCTAAACGACATTTACATACACCTTTCCCGTCTCGATCAATGTGTACAAGTCACGATTTGTCACAAGCTGTCTAAATGTTAGCAGATACATGCACGATCCCAGAAGGAGCCATTGGGAGGCAGTGAAGTGGATTCTACGTTACATTAAAGGTATCATAGATGTTGGTGTCGTATTCAAGAAGGATGTTACGGGTAAGCAGAAGTGTATCAGGTACGTTGATTCCGACTACTCTGGAGAGCTTGACAAACGCCGGTCAATAATGGGATATATGTTTATACTATCCTAGCACCAGTGAGCTGGTTCTCTAATCTACAATTTACTGTCGCATTGTCTACTACAGAAGTCGAGTATATGACCATGACAGAGGCTATGAAGGAGGCAATCTGGCTTTAAAGGTTGCTCGATAACTTAGGGATTGATCAGGATCTATTGAAGAACTGTGATAGCATGAGTGCTATCTATTTGGCAAAGAACCAAGTATATCATGTAAGGACGAAGCACATCGATATCAGGTGCCACTTTGTTCGGGAGATTCTTGAGGAGGGTGACATTGAGTTACAGAAGATTCACATGAAGGAGAATCCTATTGATATGCTTACCAAGATTATTCAGGGAGTGAAGTTTGCATACTGGAAAGAGTTACTCCAAATCTTTCTAATTGCTTAAGCTCGATGAAGCTCGTTTGGATGATCTACGGATGGCTTGATCCCCTGTGCAAGGGTACGTAGGCAACACATTAGTGCAGCCTGTTGGAGTCGACATGGTACTATATTGAGTTCGGCTCAGATTTGAGAAATCCTCACCGAGGTAGAGAATTATGAGGAGTGAGAGAAGAATAAAAAGTTAGAGGATGGAGTTTTTTAAAGGATAAGACATAGGACTGTCGACAGTTCTCTTGGCGGTCAACAGTCAGACTCGGATACGCTCAACTGCTGAAACGAGCTGTAGATAACAGCCATTTTGTGCTGTCGATAATATTTTATCAAAAGTAGGGTTTGTCAGAGAACTGTTAACAATCCCCTTGGCTGTCGACAGTAAGAGGATTCTGAGCGAATCCGAGCAGTTGTCTGAATTGTTTCTGATCCGAATTTAGAGTTGTTGGTTTCCTTTTTCTTGAGGAACTCCATGCCTATATAAAGAGGGGTAATTATCCACGATATTTTATCCTGTAATTGATTGGTTTAATAAGAACTCTCTCCCCTTCTATCCTAAAGATGGAGACAAATTGTCGAATCTCGTTAAAATCTTGTGTTCTCGTTTTCTTCTTCATTTGCTTTGTTCTTGTGTTTGGTGACTATTCTCCGGCGCATCTTTACTCTGTCGCTGGTAATTCCAACAGAGTGGTGAGAGGAGGGTGGGAGAGATGAATTTTGAGACGGAGGGAGAGGTGGGAAGTGAGCATGTGAGTGGGAACATCTCTCTCTCTTTTCTTTCTATTTTGTGTGAGAATAGATACGGTCACTCTTTTGCGAGGCCTTAAGGTATTAGATTTGAAGGTTCAAGATTTTGTCTAGAAAGAGAGAAGACCAGTTATTTTTAAGAAATAGATTTTTCATGCATGAAAGCATCAAAGTTTGAGAAATTAATTAAAATTTTTAAGATACTAAGAAAGACTTAAAAAACCTTGAAGTACCAAAAAATTTTAAAAGGATTTTGGTGTGAGCAATCAGCTCACATTTATTTTGACTTTTTCTTGCACTATATTCATCTAATTTGAAACTGAAGGCTTGAGCACATGTATAGTTGTGACTTAGGTGTCTGAATTAGTTAGTCGCTTTAGAAGAAGAGTGGTTGATAAAAGACATAAAACAATAAAATATTTGATCTAACTATAAATTTCTAACAACTATCAAACCATTAGAAGTAGACACTTGTGTTTCGTTCCTCTTGAATTGTAATCAGCTCCCCTTGTTACTCTCTAGTTGATTCAACTAGAATGGGCAGCGTTAGTATGGGTGATACTAATGCTACCGATTCTAATTGAATCAACCTTAACCGGAGTCTAACTTAATAGCTAGCCTACGTCGTGATCAAGCAATTCGTAGTAATTTTCTTGAATTAGATTCGAATCAAAAGGAGAAAAGAAAAAGTAAAACATGAGTTAAAAAACATAAATATTTGGATCCTCCGAAATCAACAACCTTTTATCATTACCAAATCAGTCCATTAACCTTTGTTTCTATTAAGTGTATAATAGTAAAATCTCTTAGCAGGGAAAAACATCTGAGATTCAAATCTCACTTGCATCAGGCTACTACCAATATCTCAAAAAAAATTCCCTATACTTCTCGACCTCAAACCAATATTTCCTTTACATTAATCATAAATCAATTATATCGTTCCATTTGTTGCTGATCTGCACGATATTACATCATTTTTATGCTCCTAATTATCTATTATTTGTATATAAAAAATGCTAATCGGGTATATTTGATTGAATTTTTCAGAAAACAGGTAAAAGAAAGATAAAGAGGAATCCGGTTACTTTCAGCAATTAAACCACGCAATTTGTAAAAAATTGAGAGTTGTTTTTCAAATAAGTTGCGGTGTTTTAACCATAACTTTAATTATATGACTCCAAAAGTAGTCATTCAAGATGTTTACGGAAAGAGAATTCGAAAATCTACAACTTTAGTATTGAGAGTTTTTTTTGATTCGACCGTTTGGACACTCAAAATAGTCAAAAAAGCTTTCTTTCTGATTCTGAATTTGATCTAGACACGATTATGACAAAGACAAAGAACTTTTCTGCAAAATCTGTATATTATATATATAAGATGATGGGTTTCTCTTGGGTGGGGGGTTGGCGGTCATCTAGGTTTTAGGTTTTTTTTTTTTAGTTTTTATTTTAGGTGGCCATCATCCATCATGGTGGCTACAGGTTAGGTGAAGACTTTAGGGTTTTTATATAGTTGAATTTTTTGTTTTTTAAAGGAGGCTGGCCAGTTTTTGGTGACATTGAGTTTTTTTACAAATTTTGTTTTACTTAAAATTGTATTTTAGCTGGCTACTTTCTTTGCTTTGATTCCCTTCAATAATTGCATGAGCACTCTTCATCATTGTGAGATCTTTCGGGTTTGGATAATCTCTGCATATTTGTTTTCCTTTGTTTGTTCTGTAATGCCCACGTGTGGATTCGGCCTTGGATGAAGAGCATGAGAGCCACGGTGGCCTGAAGGGACTAACCACGCAGTCTTAGCTTTGACTTCCGTGCTCGAAAAGGTGACGAGAGCTGGAGACATGGGCACTGGCAACGCAGCCGGGCTTACATAGGGCACACGTGGAGGCGGCTCATATCCGCTTGCCTCGGTCATCGCGAGAGCGAGACAGTTGCGGTTTCTTCCCGGGTTCATTGCACGAGACGACAGCTGGCGACGTCATTCTCTTTCTCTGTTTTCTGTTTTCGATGCACATATTAGACTTTTACATTGTGGACGCGGAGTGGGACAGTGCATATCTGACACAGGACATTCTTCTGAGTTTGCTATCCAATCAGGTAGCCTCTCTATAACTCCTAAAAATATTCTGGTAATTATTTGTTGCTTTTGGAGATTAATTTAATGGTTAGTAATTATCTAGTTCATAATTATCCTGTTAATAACTGCATCATGAGTAGTTAGATTTTCTGCAAGTACCCAGGATAGATGAACCTAGCTAGACTTTCTTGTGATCAACGGTAGATTTCTTATCTAAGAATGTATACTCACCAACTGACCTCCCACTTTTAGGAGACTATTTCTACAGTCACTAGTTATTTGACAAGTTATGTAGCATGAGTTAATGGTCCATGCTTAGGCTTTTGCTATTTTTTTGCTTTTAATTTATTCTCCCATTTTATTATTTTTTATGGATCATATAACTGGATAATACCCTATGCTTAGATCTAGTGTTCAAACTTACTTTGCCTAATAGAAGTAGATATTTGGTGAGTAACAACATACCGGTGTGGAGACCGAAATTGACTACTCGATACTATTTAGGGGATTCGATCTTAAGTGCTTGACTTTTCTTAGATTGACAATTTAGTTTAGAACAAACTACCACAAATTTTTTATTAATTCGCGTAGAAGTGTTGAACTATAAGAATCACTTGTCCCTATGGATCGACCCTCAAGTGCTACATCGGACGACCGTGCACTTGCGGTTATTTAAAATGGGAGAGCGAAATCTCCCCATCAAGTTTTTGGCGTCGTTGCCGGGGACACGGTATTCTATCTTTAGTTTGGACATGTTTACCGGATTGTAAAAAAAATTAAAAAATTAAAAAAATTCAAATCCTTTCCCATGGCTCTTGTTTGGTGGGGAAATCTTTGATCATCCTTAGTTCCCTTTCGGGATGGGAACTACTCCGGCTGGTGTTGGAGGCTAGTTTCCGAACTGAAGAAATGACGTCATGTTAGTCGTCACTTTCTTCTGTTCTAGACAGAGCTTTAGCACTTCAGCATCAATTAGAGCTTGAAGAATATTTTTAAAGATATAACAGCTCTTGGTGGGATGTCCCAGCATCCTATGATAATGGCAATAGTTGGGATTGTCGGTCTTACTGACCTCCTCAGGACGGCTAACTTTAGGAAGCTTTAATCTGTTACTCTTGTTGATTAGCTTGAACAACGAATCGACGTGCTCGCCCTTGAAAGAGTACTGCTTGTTGGTACGTTGCTGACTTGAAGAACCACCCCCTCTGGTTGACTAAGGTTTAACGGGAGATTTCGACTCTGTTACTAATGTGTCCTTCCTTTTGATTAGAAAGACACTTCTGGCGCGCGCCTTGTCGACTTTTCAGGTCTGGGTGTGTAACACCCGAATTATTAAATTCCGATTTAATATCCTAATTTTGGGATTAGTGGAATTTAACAGAATAACTATAAAAAAAAAAAAAGATTTTGGAAGTGGAATAAAATTTGGATGAGTATTAATTTTATATATAAAAATTATTGGTACACATATACACATATATATACCTATATATTAGTAGATGTAAGTGTTCATGGTTTATCAAAAAGGCAAATAATATTTATAAATTGTTTAAAAGGGATGAGTAGAAAATGGAGGGTGAGAATGAATTCTTGGAACTTGTGGAGTGAGATGGAGGGTGGAGATAGAGTTGGTTTTGGAGAAGGGTGAGGTGGCAAGCATATGTAATTTTAGGGAATGTATTATAAGAGTAAAAACTCTCATCTCTTTCTCTCTCTCCTCATTTTCCCCCTCTCCCGACTCTTTTCTCTTTCCTCTCTCTCTCTTTCCTCTCTCTCTCTGTCGGCAAGGGTGGGCGGCGCGTGAGGCGGCGCGGGCAGCGCGGGCTGCGCGCGAGAAGGCGCGGGCGGCGCAGGCTGCGCGCTCGCGCAGGCGCTGCGGCCGGCCAGGCCGCAGCCTGGGCGGCGGCGGCGGTTGGCCAGGCCGCAGCCTGGGCGGCGGCGGCGGCTGGCCAGGCCGTGGCCAGGGCGGCGGCGACGGCCGGCTAGGGCGGCCGGAAGTCGAATGTGGTGAGTGGGTTTTCTCTCTTTCCCTTGTATTTTTTTCATAGTTCATCTCTTGAAAACCCTAGATCCATGACTTATTGAATTTGGGAAATTTTTCCCTTGAGCTACTCATACAATTATTATGTGAAAATTTATGATCTTTAATGCATGTGATGACCTAAATGGGATCTAGAGATTTATGGAATTAATCCAATTGTAGGCAAGTGATGAGTAGGAGGTTGCATGATAGGTTTGTCATGTGGTAATGAGACTTATCGAATTTCAGATTTAGTGTAAATCTAAACCCTAGGACTCCCAATCTTACACTTTAAGTTCATGGGAATGAAACTTTAATTAAAGGTGTGTGAGACTAAAATTTGAGAAATTTTTATTCCTTCTTAAATTTGGTCGAATTCTTAAATGAATCATGGGCAAATGCATGTTGAATCTATTGGTGACAACCCTAACCCTATGTGAAAGCTTGATGTGAAAAGAAGGGTTACGGTTTTGTGTTAGTTTAAATTTTACCAAGAAGTATACTTTTGTAATTTGTATATGATTCTATCTTGTGAAATCGAACGGAGGTTAGTATTGATTATCAGTAAGTAAACGAGGTTAAACCAAAAATTTAGGTGACATTATATCAAAAGTTCAAGTATCGATTAATGTATTATTAATAGAAGACAAGATTAACCTATAACGTGGTATTAGTGTCATAAATTCGTGGGTCGCTACGATTGGGGGAGATCAAGTTATAGATCTCTCCTAACCTTTAGAGTAGATGGAAGATCTTGAAGCTTTCTGCACTTGTGAGGGTTGAACATCTTGCCATCCTTACATAATAATTGTGCAATCGAATTAAGATTAGATCTTTGTCATGTTAGTGGGATAAGAAGAAAATTTTTACGTTAAGTCCAACTATGAAGTTGGAGGTGACTTAAAGAGAGGCTTGTGATAATCATGTGGTGATCGATCTAGGAATGCTCTTAAAATATTCTCGTGACCAAAAGTCTAAATACTTAAGCTCATGCCTTCCTCATGATCTAATTTAGATGGGGAAATAAGAGGAAAAGTTGGGAAATTGTGTAGTTCAAAGCACTTTGTAATAATAATACAAATCTGTTAAAGTCTGTCCAGATCTGAAACCAGAATCTTGGGGTTTCTTTCGTTAGGATATTTAATGAGAAATAGGTCATGTGATATACCGTTGGAAAGCTAATCGAGTCTACTTTCCGACCGCGCTTACGGTGTCCTAATCCAATGTCTGTGCTGGGAATTATCACTGGAACTTGATAACTTATCAAAAGTGCAAAGTTGCAGAATTTTAGATGTCTAAATGATTCCTGTTTATTTCAGTTGTTCATGTGAATTATGTGAGTCATTTAATATATTGCTAGAAAGATCAATAAATCTAAGTTTTAAAGGAAGTCCTTGCGTCTCTTTCTAATATCAAAAGTAGAAGTTACGATAAAATCATCTTCGATTGTTAGGGAGGTCAGATCCGATGAAACAGATTTAGGTGGATCTATGGGAAATTTTTTGGAAATTATACAGGTATGTTGTGCTGAGTTTAGAACTAAACACTCTTCTTCAGTAACGCAAGTTACGAACACGGGTATGTCATATTTATTTATTTAATTGCGGACTACTTTAAATTAATGTTTCATGACGAGGTTGCATGTACACTCAGTGTGCTGGTGTTTATCCTTAGACTCGGGTTTTGTTAATTTTATCAAATAAGGAATTATTGTGTTATGGACTCCAAAAGGATATATTTCATCCTAACACATAATTTCTTTGGTGGCCTAGTAACTGGACTGTGAATAGAGTATTTATTGGCACATAGTCAGTAGAAATCTCTGAAGCGCCGAAAGTAAATGGTAAGGATGATAGACTGAAAAATTGTAACTCTCTGATAATTGGTCAAGTTATCGACCAGCACTAAATTATATGGACAATAGACTAATAGATGAGTGAACATGAATACTAATTGAAAGGAAAGACTTTCCTATTGTAATATTAGAGAGTTGTATTCCAATTAACTAGCACGTATGAGACATTTGTTTCTCCTTATAGTCTCAGCTTACCCATCCATTTAGCCAGGATGTTTGTGCGAGTAATACTTTTGCATACCGATAGCATGTGCGCCATAAGGTGACCAAACTTATGAGATACTTGAAATAAACACTTTCAATCGTATGTGCTATATCGTTTCAATTCTTATGGTTTCCTTTCTCTTTTGAGTAATGTCTTGATTTACGTTAGGGTTAAAGAGTGATTGTGGCGTTCACATTATTCTATTAAAAGGGATAAACCGATTATCTGAGACGATGATCAACTCTATGGGCGTAATAATGAATGTTTTGAAATCTCGTATATGAAGATTTGAAAGTGAGAAATATGGGTATGTGGCATATGTACATATGTACTATCTGGTCGTTATGCATGTGTGAACCATGTGAATATGGTCGTTCCTCTGTTCAAATACATTTAGAGCATTACATAGAAAGCACCCATACTATATATCTTCACATATATACCATGTTACAAGAATAAAGGGATAGTAAGGCAGGCTTAGAACTGAACACAACCTTGTGTAATAAGTGTTGCAATTAATGTAGAATTTTGAAACATGGTGTACAAGGGCATTGGCATGTGTCTCACTGAATAAGAATCATTATGATTGATATGAATACGATGGGTGCATATCACTTGATTTATGTACTTAATGTAATTGGGTGGCATGTTCTGATTAATTAATTGGAGTGAATATTCCTGTAATGATGCAATCTAACAGATAAACGTTAATTGTGAGTATGATTGCTTTTGTAAGGGAATTGATGTGCATGATATATGAATCTTATGAAACTGGATGCGTTGGTTATTGTGTTGTTACTATGATATTGGGTAAACCCCAAGCACAGGTCTTCTTTCTTATTGTTGCACATCATTTCGGGCATGACATGTAAGCTAGTTATATATTGCTTGTATGAATATTATAACTTAAGTTGCATGATGCATTATATTAGAGGAGGAAGGGGCCGGGCGGGAGCCGGTAGGAGGGGGGAAGACGGGGATTTGACAAATACATATATATATATATATATTGGAGGAAGGGGCCGTGCGAGAACCGGTAGGAGGGGGAAGACGGTGTTATTGTTGTATATACATGCTATACATATTATATTGGAGGAAGGGGCCGTGCGAGAACCGGTAGGAGGGGGAAGACGGTGTTATTGTTGTATATACATGCTATACATATTATATTGGAGGAAGGGGCCGTGCGAGAACCGGTAGGAGGGGGAAGACGGTGTTATTGTTGTATATACATGCTATACATATCATATTGGGAGGAAGGGAACCGTATGGCACGGGCGGAGTGCGAAGACGGTGCTATGATATACATTTAATTGCATCCTTATAAATGATTGATAATGAATGGTTATGTGTGATACAAATGTGTATGTGTGTGTGTGACACTGGGGGTATGATGGGTGTGTCGTTGTATATGACAAAGAAACCATCAGAATACAAGTTTAGTTCATTGAAATGAATACCATATATTGGGTAAAAGTGTGCATGTGAATCAGTGCATTACTTGAAGTGTGATGCGTTATTGCATTATGAGAAATATGATGTGATGATATGTTATGTAATTATGGCTTGTGATGTAAGTGTTATTTGAATGCATAAACTAGGTCTATGGCATAACTTTGGTGGTTGGTATATTATAGCGTGGAATACTAGGCACGCGAGTAATACACACTATGTACACTTAAGGCGAGAGAGTTTGGCTATGTAACTCATAGAACTTATCTTACATAAATATGAAAATTCAATAAAGAATTGGGGAATACCATCAGAAGAGTCTGATCGTCCTCAGAAATTGTAGAAGCTGAGACCTTGATTATCAAACTATCGGATGCCTCCGATTCTTGTCTTCTTACTGTTTCAAATTCCTTTTATTGCGTGTATATTCATACTCTTGTTGATATATTATCTTTTCTTGATTATTCCTACCTTACTCACTGAGCTGTCGAGCTCACCCTCCCACAGGCTGACATATTGCAGGTTGCTTGGAGGCAGGGGTCAGGTTATGCTGCGTAGAGTTCGTTCTGAGTCAATTCAATTCTTGTATTTTGGGACATTTGCGTTTGTGAATGATATATGTAGGTCATGGGAGACATGATTAATCTTGTATATACATATGTGGAGAATCCTTGTAGTAGTTTCATTTCAAGTTGACATTTGAGATATTTTTATTGAGTTGTAACAATAAGAAATGTATTACCAATATGATGCCATGAGAAGTGAAAGTTATAAACTCTGAGAGCCTATGGATGTCTAGAAAGGAATTCTAGAGTTTATGTTATTTTGTTTCTCCATAAGTAGGCGATGTCAAGCCGAAAAATTTTCATGGTTGTGTGGATGATTTTGAATTAAGTTATATGGTTGGAAATGAGAATAAGTAGGCTGATGTTAGCCGAAATTATTATATCTGTATTGGATATTATATCCGACCAGTAATTACAGAGGAGGTGCTGCTGAAATTTCTAAGAAATAAGGAAAAGATTTGATTAATCGGTTTTGTAAGTGGAGGTTATGCAAATTGAGGATTTATTAAACTGGGACCGTTACAGTTGGTATCAGAGCGCAGGATATAGAATGAGTATTAGACTTAGAATTGTTGTGGTCGGAAGAGGATTAGATTGCTAGGTTGATTGTCATGATTGATACGCATGATTGTATTCTCTTTGTATGTGAAAACATTGTTTGACTTGGTTAGTTTAAGGGGGGTAGGGGTTCTTACGTGTATGACTAATCCTGAAGCGCGGGATATTTGGTCACTGCCTTATGTTCGGATTATGATACCCACATGTCATAATTCGGATGTGTTCGGCTGAGGGTGTGGGCCCTCAGTACGAGCTGCTAGTGGTATGGGACACTGGAGTAAGGAAATGATTAAAATATCAAGCGAGTTAAGATTAAGTCGGATCGTAAGAATATAGTGTAGAAAGTTGTTCATGAGATAATAAGTTCTTGAGAAAAAGGATCGAGAGGGATATTATATAGAAGTAAAAGATTTTGAAGTATATTGGAGGAATGTGAAGATTTTATACTTATCTGTTTCAAGCATGCCAAGTTTCGAGGACGAAACTTTTGTAAGGGGGGTAGAACTGTAACACCCGAATTATTAAATTCCGATTTAATATCCTAATTTTGGGATTAGTGGAATTTAACAGAATAACTATAAAAAAAAAAAGATTTTGGAAGTGGAATAAAATTTGGATGAGTATTAATTTTATATATAAAAATTATTGGTACACATATACACATATATATATACCTATATATTAGTAGATGTAAGTGTTCATGGTTTATCAAAAAGGCAAATAATATTTATAAATTGTTTAAAAAGGGATGAGTAGAAAATGGAGGGTGAGAATGAATTCTTGGAACTTGTGGAGTGAGATGGAGGGTGGAGATAGAGTTGGTTTTGGAGAAGGGTGAGGTGGCAAGCATATGTAATTTTAGGGAATGTATTATAAGAGTAAAAACTCTCATCTCTTTCTCTCTCTCTCCTCATTTTCCCCCTCTCCCGACTCTTTTCTCTTTCCTCTCTCTCTCTCTTTCCTCTCTCTCTCTGTCGGCAAGGGTGGGCGGCGCGTGAGGCGGCGCGGGCAGCGCGGGCTGCGCGCGAGAAGGCGCGGGCGGCGCAGGCTGCGCGCTCGCGCAGGCGCTGCGGCCGGCCAGGCCGCAGCCTGGGCGGCGGCGGCGGTTGGCCAGGCCGCAGCCTGGGCGGGCGGCGGTTGGCCAGGCCGCGGCCAGGGTGGCGGCGACGGCCGGCTAGGGCGGCCGGAAGTCGAATGTGGTGAGTGGGTTTTCTCTCTTTCCCTTGTATTTTTTTCATAGTTCATCTCTTGAAAACCCTAGATCCATGACTTATTGAATTTGGGAAATTTTTCCCTTGAGCTACTCATACAATTATTATGTGAAAATTTATGATCTTTAATGCATGTGATGACCTAAATGGGATCTAGACATTTATGGAATTAATCCAATTGTAGGCAAGTGATGAGTAGGAGGTTGCATGATAGGTTTGTCATGTGGTAATGAGGCTTATCGAATTTTAGATTTAGTGTAAATCTAAACCCTAGGACTCCCAATCTTACACTTTAAGTTCATGGGAATGAAACTTTAATTAAAGGTGTGTGAGACTAAAATTTGAGAAATTTTTATTCCTTCTTAAATTTGGTCGAATTCTTAAATGAATCATGGGCAAATGCATGTTGAATCTATTGGTGACAACCCTAACCCTATGTGAAAGCTTGATGTGAAAAGAAGGGTTACGGTTTTGTGTTAGTTTAAATTTTACCAAGAAGTATACTTTTGTAATTTGTATATGATTCTATCTTGTGAAATCGAACGGAGGTTAGTATTGATTATCAGTAAGTAAACGAGGTTAAACTAAAAATTTAGGTGACATTATATCAAAAGTTCAAGTATCGATTAATGTATTATTAATAGAAGACAAGATTAACCTATAACGTGGTATTAGTGTCATAAATTCGTGGGTCGCTACGATTGGGGGAGATCAAGTTATAGATCTCTCCTAACCTTTAGAGTAGATGGAAGATCTTGAAGCTTTCTGCACTTGTGAGGGTTGAACATCTTGCCATCCTTACATAATAATTGTGCAATCGAATCAAGATTAGATCTTGGTCATGTTAGTGGGATAAGAAGAAAATTTTTACGTTAAGTCCAACTATGAAGTTGGAGGTGACTTAAAGAGAGGCTTGTGATAATCATGTGGTGATCGATCTAGGAATGCTCTTAAAATATTCTCGTGAACAAAAGTCTAAATACTTAAGCTCATGCCTTCCTCATGATCTAATTTAGATGGGGAAATAAGAGGAAAAGTTGGGAAATTGTGTAGTTCAAAGCACTTTGTAATAATAATACAAATCTGTTAAAGTCTGTCCAGATCTGAAACCAGAATCTTGGGGTTTCTTTCGTTAGGTTATTTAATGAGAAATAGGTCATGTGATATACTGTTGGAAAGCTAATCGAGTCTACTTTCCGACCGCGCTTACGGTGTCCTAATCCAATGTCTGTGCTGGGAATTATCACTGGAACTTGATAACTTGTCAAAAGTGCAAAGTTGCAGAATTTTAGATGTCTAAATGATTCCTGTTTATTTCAGTTGTTCATGTGAATTATGTGGGTCATTTAATATATTGCTAGAAAGATCAATAAATCTAAGTTTTAAAGGAAGTCCTTGCGTCTCTTTCTAATATCAAAAGTAGAAGTTACGATAAAATCATCTTCGATTGTTAGGGAGGTCAGATCCGATGAAACAGATTTAGGTGGATCTATGGGAAAATTTTTTGGAAATTATACAGGTATGTTGTGCTGAGTTTAGAACTAAACACTCTTCTTCAGTAACGCATGTTACGAACACGGGTATGTCATATTTATTTATTTAATTGCGGACTACTTTAAATTAATGTTTCATGACGAGGTTGCATGTACACTCAGTGTCCTGGTGTTTATCCTTAGTGTAACATCCCGAAATTTTTAATATTTATTTCTTTTCCTAAAGAATATTTAATTCTCAGCCATGAGTTAATGCTGAATAATTGGGATTGATGACTATAAGGTTTGGTGTACTTTAATCATGAATTACTGTGGTAATGCAAGTTTTAATTCGTATGTCTATATAATTAATTATTATTTTTCTCTGATGATTTAGTGAGAAATTTGTGTTATTAAATTATCACAAGTATGTGTGATATAAATATATCAATGTTTTAGGTAAGGGATAACCATGTATATGCAAGGTATCATATATTTTAATACTTGAAAATAAGAATACATGGTATATACTTACCCCCACCAACCATATTCCATGATTTAATTTAAAATACTTGGTATTTAGAAATATTTTATTTAGAAAAGGTTGGTGTGCATGGGAAGATGAGGTGTAGGGCTAGGATCATTTTGATCCTAGCCTTGGCCAAGTGGCAAGACTAGAGAGGAGAGTCTCTTTGTAATGACTAAGATTTTAGGGGTTTTTATGCAAATGATCCCTTCCCTTACGTGAGATTTGAGAGGAGAGCTTCTTTCTTCTCTGTGAATGAAAAAAAAAAAAAAAGAAATCTTTCTTCCCAAAACCTAACCCTAGAACTGCTTCCCCTCACTCTCTCTCTCTCCCTCTCTCCACACCCCCCAGCCGAAGCCGGGGGGGGGGGGGGGGGGGGCGGCGCAACCGCGCGCCACCAGCGCGCGGCCGCGCACAGCCACGCGCGCAGCCGCGCGGGGGCCGCGCGGGGCCGCGCGGGGGGCGGCTCAGGCCGCGGGTCGGCATGGATTCGGGGGGGAGGAAGCCTCCTTTGGCCAGGGAAGGATTTGGGGAGTTCCCCCTATGTAAAAGACAAGTTTTTAAAGGATCATTGTTTTGGATTATGAAGAAGTTAAAGGATTGGTGAAGAACTCTCCGAATGAAGGGGGATTAGCATGTCGGTGCCCGAGGTGATTATTCGGAAAGGAAACAAGAAGCGGTGCTCGGTACGAACCTTTTGTAGAACGCTCAACTTTATGGTGAGTGGGGCTTTTAAATAAATTGGACCGCTTTATACTAAATTGCAAATATAATAGTAATTTGTTGATTTAGCATTTCGCCAAATATCATATGTGGCTTGCATTTTGAAGTATAGTTTACAATGGCATTGACATGCATATTACGGAATAGAATTCATTTTGGGTGACATGAATGTGATTAGTGTGTGTTATTTGATGTTGTACATATATGTATATGTGTTATGCTTGGTTAAGACAAGGATACTAATTTTGCATAAGAATACATGGTAATGGGAAAGTACTCATTGAGAGTATCATTCCATATATGAAATGACGTGTAAGTTAGTTTTAAATTGCTTGTGATGAATATTATAATTTAACCGTGCATGGTGCATTTGAGTGTAAAGGAGGAAGGGGCCGTGCGGGAGCCGGTAGGAGGGGGAAGACGGGGATTTGACATATAATTATGTATATATATAAAAGGAGGAAGGGGCCGTGCGGGAGCCGGTAGGAGGTGGAAGACGGGGGAATTACTTTTACATTGAATGGCATTGGTGATATGCTTATATTTGTATTTTACAAGTGATCTTGAATAAATGGCTATACTTGATGTATACGTTTGTATGAGTGTGGGACACTAAGAATGTTTTAATGTGTTACTGTATGTGGTAGTGGAGACACCGTATACCGGTCCTATGTGCATCTATCAATAATAACTGGAAGCAAATACACAATTATAAAGAATGATGCATTATTACATACTTCATGTGCCACATTCATTTATTTTCAAGTACCATGAATATTATACATCGTTATTGCTATGCTTCATTTTTATGAATGAAATTGACTCCACTCACTGAGCTGTCGAGCTCACCCCCCCCATAGCTTCATGTTTTCAGGGCTAGCCAGGGATAAATAACAGCTAAAGGTAAGGGTAGAGCACTGAAAGGGTGCACAACATTCACTGTGTGGGCCTATCAAGCTTCCATAACGACTTGTAATTAATTATGTGGTTATATTCATGTACATGGAGATGATGTATATATGTAGATTCGTGTATGAACTCTTAATGGGTATTATCTTGGGTTGGATTATGTTAGATGGTGATACTAAGGATATTATCCTTAAGTAAGTCCTTAAATTATTATCTTGTGTAGTATTCCTATAATAAGCGTGTGAGAACTTAAGTAGGCGATGTCAAGCCGAAAATGTGATATAACTGCGTGGGATATTGCATATGAATATACGATTGATGAGAAATATTTGGAATCATATGTATCTATGTATCAGAGTAAACTTCGTATTTTTAAAGGAAGTGCTGCCGAAAATTTTAAGAAATTTGGAGATCATTATGATAATCAGTGGATCAATTTAATGTTTACGTATATGGAAAATTTTGAAAACTGGGACCGTTACAATTGGTATCAGAGCAAAGGTTTAGGAATGAGGAGTAAGACTGAGATATATGGTCTAGAAAAGTATAGGCGTAGGAATGTGACCTAGAAGTTTTATTTCTACATCAGGATTGATCCATAGGATTGATATGTTGTATATGTGCATTGTTTGATTGATCGCTTGACTGTGTATGAATAATTCCAAGGGGGTAGTTGGTTCTGACGTGTATGATTGATCTCGAAGTGCGTGATATTGATTATTTTCTTACGTTCGAATGAGGGCATACCCGCGTGTCTTGATTCGAATGCGTTCTATTGGGGTGCGGGCCCTCAGTATGAGCTGCCAGTGGTATGGGACACTGGAATAAGAAAGTAATTGATATATCAGGCAAATCAAGATTAATCGGAACAGAAGAACCTTATTAAGAATCTGAATTGTGGGATAACCAAAGTCTTAGATACAAGAATATAAGGGATATGTCATACTGAAAGGATTATGAATTTCTATTCTCTTTGAAGAGCATCCTTATATAGGGATAATTTATACTGTGTGAATATGAAATGAAGAGAGGATGATATTTTTGAAGAATCTAGAAACAGAACCATAGGTACCCTAGTGTTTAATAAGTCGGTTAATGCATACTTGTGTATACAATTGTGAGTCCACCAGTATGCTGAGGGACTGATGGTATGAATGTCATTTGTTTTGAATGTATAGTGGCAGGATCATTGTATGTAAAATTTGAGAAGCAAATTATATTGTGAGACAAATCTTATGTGGGTAATATTATTCAGACCCTTATCAAAGATGTTAAAAGTTCACACTTGTAACAGGCTTTTCAGTGGGTGAATCATATTGATAAATAAGAAATCCTTATCTTCTGTCTCAACTAACTTTTGTATATAGTTTCAAGTCAGGTGCTCACCGCAAGTTGCAACTATCATTGATATTACACTAAAGTACATCATGACAATTATCATGAAATAGTGTTTGAGTTCACTAGATGAAACCTGATCAAGTATCATCATTCATAAGAGCAATAATTGTAACTTATTTAGAATTTTATGTATGGATGTACCTGTGACATGGGTAGTTATTATTTACACCGTGTAATTCTTTCGAAACTTGTGAAATTGAAGTCTGATACATTATGATCTCTAATGTGGATAATGATATCAGTGATTATAACTGATTCACCGAACATATGGGTAGGGTGTGAACCTATGCTGTTGATTTAGTGATGAAGTTAAATAGAAAGTTAAGAAATAATGCTGGGTCAACTTCTCATCTTTTGTAAGTAAAGAAGGATGGCTTCGTGAAGTAGAGAAGATGTTAAAATGCAATAGATTGTAATGGGAAGCATGAGGTAACCCTTATATAGTTAAGGTCTCAAAAACCATAGTAGTTCGGGAAATTCTTGAAGGAAATTGAATAATTGTGAAGAATGAAAATTTCTCATGACAGATAAGAATGATATGAAATAATGACTCTGGCAATTCTCAAAACATTCTTGTGGCAACTCGAGTCGCAATGAAAAGCTAAATTGGATTTCTGATGCCTTTAATTATTCGATACAACAAATCAACTTGAAGCTGTTGAATATTGATTAACTTTACCACCAGAGGTATTGCTCTGTATGATGAAACCTTGGTAATATACATTTATGTTAGAATTGGAATTTATCATGACTTTGAGAGAATTCTTGTTATTTTAGAAAACAACGAGCATAAAGTAAAGTGTTACAGCTACTGCAATATTAAAACACTCTGTGTCATCTGTAAAAGAAGGATTGTTAACTTACCTGTAATTGGTAAATTGTGGTGGGAAACTAATTCAGAAAAAAGAGGATGATCAGATATTAGTGTACTCATCGCATACATGAATAAGTCGATGGAAGGACATGACTTTAGCTTTCTTTGATTGAATTAGCTTCGTCCCGTCAATAAAGTATTAAATGATAAACAGTTTAGTAAATTTAAGCCACTGAGTTTTTTTTGAATTTTGTCACCTATTTTGTTAGATCATGACAGATATATTTTTGTGGAGGAACTGATGTAAGTTCTAGTCTACAAGTAAAGTAATTAAAGTGTAAACCATTTCTCATGACGCAGGATTTAATATGGGAGTTCGCTAGAAATTTCAGCGGTTGTTAAGGCATATCCGATAAAGTTGTGATACGAAAAGTAGTTTGAATCCATAACACTTTAGACCAATCGAATATCTGAGTTTAAATTGGATCTATTATTACCGACTGACTCCACCGCCAGAAAAGCATTCAAAGTTTCAAACTCCGAGGTCAAAATTGTTATTAGAAGGGATTTGATCTTAAATAAAGTGGGAAATTATTTTAAAGGAACTATCATTGGTTATGAAGTAAAAATTTTTATCTCAAGCATGTAGGCGGTCAGCAACATTCGTGTGAGAAGGATTGAAACCTGGTTCTAATTCATCATAGATTTTTTTTTTTTTTACTCCTTGCATGACCTGAAAGTTTTGAACTGCCAATGTTCATAAAATCAAGTGTTGATTGAAATTAAAAAGGGATGTATTCCACAGTTAGAAACCTGTGCAAATTTTAAGTTAAGTATGAAGTTGTAAAAGCTACATGAAGCCAGAAGATAAATTACGAATATTTGACCCTATCTGGTTCCTATTACTATAAGTTTCGAGGACGAAACTTTCTTAAGGAGGGTAGAATGTAACATCCCGAAATTTTTAATATTTATTTCTTTTCCTAAAGAATATTTAATTCTCAGCCATGAGTTAATGCTGAATAATTGGGATTGATGACTATAAGGTTTGGTGTACTTTAATCATGAATTACTGTGGTAATGCAAGTTTTAATTCGTATGTCTATATAATTAATTATTATTTTTCTCTGATGATTTAGTGAGAAATTTGTGTTATTAAATTATCACAAGTATGTGTGATATAAATATATCAATGTTTTAGGTAAGGGATAACCATGTATATGCAAGGTATCATATATTTTAATACTTGAAAATAAGAATACATGGTATATACTTACCCCCACCAACCATATTCCATGATTTAATTTAAAATACTTGGTATTTAGAAATATTTTATTTAGAAAAGGTTGGTGTGCATGGGAAGATGAGGTGTAGGGCTAGGATCATTTTGATCCTAGCCTTGGCCAAGTGGCAAGACTAGAGAGGAGAGTCTCTTTGTAATGACTAAGATTTTAGGGGTTTTTATGCAAATGATCCCTTCCCTTACGTGAGATTTGAGAGGAGAGCTTCTTTCTTCTCTGTGAATGAAAAAAAAAAAAAAAAGAAATCTTTCTTCCCAAAACCTAACCCTAGAACTGCTTCCCCTCACTCTCTCTCTCTCCCTCTCTCCACACCCCCCAGCCGAAGCCGGGGGGGGGGGGGGCGGCGCAACCGCGCGCCACCAGCGCGCGGCCGCGCACAGCCACGCGCGCAGCCGCGCGGGGGCCGCGCGGGGCCGCGCGGGGGGCGGCTCAGGCCGCGGGTCGGCATGGATTCGGGGGGGAGGAAGCCTCCTTTGGCCAGGGAAGGATTTGGGGAGTTCCCCCTATGTAAAAGACAAGTTTTTAAAGGATCATTGTTTTGGATTATGAAGAAGTTAAAGGATTGGTGAAGAACTCTCCGAATGAAGGGGGATTAGCATGTCGGTGCCCGAGGTGATTATTCGGAAAGGAAACAAGAAGCGGTGCTCGGTACGAACCTTTTGTAGAACGCTCAACTTTATGGTGAGTGGGGCTTTTAAATAAATTGGACCGCTTTATACTAAATTGCAAATATAATAGTAATTTGTTGATTTAGCATTTCGCCAAATATCATATGTGGCTTGCATTTTGAAGTATAGTTTACAATGGCATTGACATGCATATTACGGAATAGAATTCATTTTGGGTGACATGAATGTGATTAGTGTGTGTTATTTGATGTTGTACATATATGTATATGTGTTATGCTTGGTTAAGACAAGGATACTAATTTTGCATAAGAATACATGGTAATGGGAAAGTACTCATTGAGAGTATCATTCCATATATGAAATGACGTGTAAGTTAGTTTTAAATTGCTTGTGATGAATATTATAATTTAACCGTGCATGGTGCATTTGAGTGTAAAGGAGGAAGGGGCCGTGCGGGAGCCGGTAGGAGGGGGGAAGACGGGGATTTGACATATAATTATGTATATATATAAAAGGAGGAAGGGGCCGTGCGGGAGCCGGTAGGAGGTGGAAGACGGGGGAATTACTTTTACATTGAATGGCATTGGTGATATGCTTATATTTGTATTTTACAAGTGATCTTGAATAAATGGCTATACTTGATGTATACGTTTGTATGAGTGTGGGACACTAAGAATGTTTTAATGTGTTACTGTATGTGGTAGTGGAGACACCGTATACCGGTCCTATGTGCATCTATCAATAATAACTGGAAGCAAATACACAATTATAAAGAATGATGCATTATTACATACTTCATGTGCCACATTCATTTATTTTCAAGTACCATGAATATTATACATCGTTATTGCTATGCTTCATTTTTATGAATGAAATTGACTCCACTCACTGAGCTGTCGAGCTCACCCCCCCCATAGCTTCATGTTTTCAGGGCTAGCCAGGGATAAATAACAGCTAAAGGTAAGGGTAGAGCACTGAAAGGGTGCACAACATTCACTGTGTGGGCCTATCAAGCTTCCATAACGACTTGTAATTAATTATGTGGTTATATTCATGTACATGGAGATGATGTATATATGTAGATTCGTGTATGAACTCTTAATGGGTATTATCTTGGGTTGGATTATGTTAGATGGTGATACTAAGGATATTATCCTTAAGTAAGTCCTTAAATTATTATCTTGTGTAGTATTCCTATAATAAGCGTGTGAGAACTTAAGTAGGCGATGTCAAGCCGAAAATGTGATATAACTGCGTGGGATATTGCATATGAATATACGATTGATGAGAAATATTTGGAATCATATGTATCTATGTATCAGAGTAAACTTCGTATTTTTAAAGGAAGTGCTGCCGAAAATTTTAAGAAATTTGGAGATCATTATGATAATCAGTGGATCAATTTAATGTTTACGTATATGGAAAATTTTGAAAACTGGGACCGTTACACTTAGACTCAGGTTTTGTTAATTTTATCAAATAAGGAATTATTGTGTTATGGACTCCAAAAGGATATATTTCATCCTAACACATAATTTCTTTGGTGGCCTAGTAACTGGACTGTGAATAGAGTATTTATTGGCACATAGTCAGTTGAAATCTCTGAAGCGCCGAAAGTAAATGGTAAGGATGATAGACTGAAAAATTGTAACTCTCTGATAATTGGTCAAGTTATCGACCAGCACTAAATTGTATGGACAATAGACTAATAGATGAGTGAACATGAATACTAATTGAAAGGAAAGACTTTCCTATTGTAATATTAGAGAGTTGTATTCCAATTAACTAGCACGTATGAGACATTTGTTTCTCCTTATAGTCTCAGCTTACCCATCCATTTAGCCAGGATGTTTGTGCGAGTAATACTTTTGCATACCGATAGCATGTGCGCCATAAGGTGACCAAACTTATGAGATACTTGAAATAAACACTTTCAATCGTATGTGCTATATCGTTTCAATTCTTAATGGTTTCCTTTCTCTTTTGAGTAATGTCTTGATTTACGTTAGGGGTTAAAGAGTGATTGTGGCGTTCACATTATTCTATTAAAGGGATAAACCGATTATCTGAGACGATGATCAACTCTATGGGCGTAATAATGAATGTTTTGAAATCTCGTATATGAAGATTTGAAAATGAGAAATATGGGTATGTGGCATATGTACATATGTACTATCTGGTCGTTATGCATGTGTGAACCATGTGAATATGGTCGTTCCTCTGTTCAAATACATTTAGAGCATTACATAGAAAGCACCCATACTATATATCTTCACATATATACCATGTTACAAGAATAAAGGGATAGTAAGGCAGGCTTAGAACTGAACACAACCTTGTGTAATAAGTGTTGCATTTAATGTAGAATTTTGAAACATGGTGTACAAGGGCATTGGCATGTGTCTCACTGAATAAGAATCATTATGATTGATATGAATACGATGGGTGTATATCACTTGATTTATGTACTTAATGTAATTGGGTGGCATGTTCTGATTAATTAATTGGTGTGAATATTCCTGTAATGATGCAATCTAACAGATAAACGTTAATTGTGAGTATGATTGCTTTTGTAAGGGAATTGATGTGCATGATATATGAATCTTATGAAACTGGATGCGTTGGTTATTGTGTTGTTACTATGATATTGGGTAAACCCCAAGCACAGGTCTTCTTTCTTATTGTGGCACATCATTTCGGGCATGACATGTAAGCTAGTTATATATTGCTTGTATGAATATTATAACTTAAGTTGCATGATGCATTATATTAGAGGAGGAAGGGGCCGGGCGGGAGCCGGTAGGAGGGGGAAGACGGGGATTTGACACACACACACACACACACACACACACACACACAGATATATATATATATATATATATATTGGAGGAAGGGGCCGTGCGAGAACCGGTAGGAGGGGGAAAACGGTGTTATTGTTGTATATACATGCTATACATATTATATTGGAGGAAGGGGCCGTGCGAGAACCGGTAGGAGGGGGAAGACGGTGTTATTGTTGTATATACATGCTATACATATTATATTGGAGGAAGGGGCCGTGCGAGAACCGGTAGGAGGGGGAAGACGGTGTTATTGTTGTATATACATGCTATACATATCATATTGGGAGGAAGGGAACCGTATGGCACGGGCGGAGTGCGAAGACGGTGCTATGATATACATTTAATTGCATCCTTACAAATGATTGATAATGAATGGTTATGTGTGATACAAATGTGTATGTGTGTGTGTGACACTGGGGGTATGATGGGTGTGTCGTTGTATATGACAAAGAAACCATCAGAATACAAGTTTAGTTCATTGAAATGAATACCATATATTGGGTAAAAGTGTGCATGTGAATCAGTGCATTACTTGAAGTGTGATGCGTTATTGCATTATGAGAAATATGATGTGATGATATGTTATGTAATTATGGCTTGTGATGTAAGTGTTATTTGAATGCATAAACTAGGTCTATGGCATAACTTTAGTGGTTGGTATATTATAGCGTGGAATACTAGGCACGCGAGTAATACACACTATGTACACTTAAGGCCAGAGAGTTTGGCTATGTAACTCATAGAACTTATCTTACATAAATATGAAAATTCAATAAAGAAATTGGGGAATACCATCAGAAGAGTCTGATCGTCCTCAGAAATTGTAGAAGCTGAGACCTTGATTATCAAACTATCGGATGCCTCCGATTCTTGTCTTCTTACTGTTTCAAATTCCTTTTATTGCGTGTATATTCATACTCTTGTTGATATATTATCTTTTCTTGATTATTCCTACCTTACTCACTGAGCTGTCGAGCTCACCCTCCCACAGGCTGACATATTGCAGGTTGCTTGGAGGCAGGGGTCAGGGTTATGCTGCGTAGAGTTCGTTCTGAGTCAATTCAATTCTTGTATTTTGGGACATTTGCGTTTGTGAATGATATATGTAGGTCATGGGAGACATGATTAATCTTGTATATACATATGTGGAGAATCCTTGTAGTAGTTTCATTTCAAGTTGACATTTGAGATATTTTTATTGAGTTGTAACAATAAGAAATGTATTACCAATATGATGCCATGAGAAGTGAAAGTTATAAACTCTGAGAGCCTATGGATGTCTAGAAAGGAATTCTAGAGTTTATGTTATTTTGTTTCTCCATAAGTAGGCGATGTCAAGCCGAAAAATTTTCATGGTTGTGTGGATGATTTTGAATTAAGTTATATGGTTGGAAATGAGAATAAGTAGGCTGATGTTAGCCGAAATTATTATATCTGTATTGGATATTATATCCGACCAGTAATTACAGAGGAGGTCTGCTGAAATTTCTAAGAAATAAGGAAAAGATTTGATTAATCGGTTTTGTAAGTGGAGGTTATGCAAATTGAGGATTTATTAAACTGGGACCGTTACAGGGTGTGTTTTCTTCTTCCCTAACCCTGACGATAATTTCTTCAGCCTGTTCGTCTTGCTGGACCAATTGCTTCCAGGTTCGGCTTTCAGCAACTCTTATCTGGGTTAGGAGTGAAGTTTGCAAATTGTGACAGCATATCTCCACCAGGGTGGCCTGGGTCATACCGCTAGGACATCAGAGCGCCATATTTTAAAATCTTTCCACAAATGCTTTGACTGACTCTCCTTTTCGTTGCTTTGTTGCCAGGAGAGTTGGCATGGTAACTTCCGATTTGTCTTCGAAGAAGCGTGTAAGGAAGAGCTTCTCCAAATCACCCCAGTTTTTTATGGAGTCTTCAGCGAGTTTCATGAACCATTCGAAGGCGAGTCCCCTCAGAGTACCGATGAACAAACGTGCCAGTATAGCATCGTTATCTACTACATTCCCCATTTGAGACTTGAAGTAGTATATGTGTTGGATCGGTGACCCTTTACCGTCAAAGGCCTGTAGAGTCAGAGCTTTGAACTTAGAAAGATATGGGACAAGATTCCATTCTGTCTGGTATGGCCGGACCACTCCTGCTTCTTGGAGGCCTTTTCGATTGGTAAGGGCTTCCAGACGCTACTCCAATTGATTCATTCTTTTAGAATGAGTACCCCCATTCTCTAGATTGCCTCCCTCTTTAGATGAGGATTTAGACGACTCAGAATTGGACTGTTTCTCCTCTTCTATGTGTACAGAAGATGATCTTGGAGCCGGAAGAGAGGAACTCTTCATACTTTGTCTGGTCGAATTCCACGACAAGCGATTCGATCACCTTTCTCATGCAGGTGACGTCACCTTGCGCCACGACTTGCTCATCAGTAGAGTGTCCCAAGCGGAATCGCCATCTCTTGTTTGGTGGGGAAAGTTTTGAGGGCGTGTAAACTCTTTATTTGACTGTAAAGAAAGTTACAACAATAATAAAAAAAACTTCCGATTACAAGAGAGAGAAGATGTTCAAGCTCAAATCTTCTCTTTGTTTAATGTTGGGTTCTTGTTATGGCAGGGGAAAGTAAGTCTTGTTTTCCATTGATCAAGGGCGTCACAGTCTTCTGGGAATCTTCTCCTCAGATTATGGACGGAGTAGCACAGCTCCTGTCCAATAAAATCTCAAAGAGACTTAAAGCAAGAACAAACTTGTACTCAGCAAGTTATTTAGATGAGTTGAACTTTTAAATATTTCTCGGCTGGAAGCTCTGATCAGGATTTTCCAAAATCGACCAAAAACTTTCAGACCCGTCTTCAATAGCTAACTGAGCTATTTATAGGGGTTTAGGGGGGTAAAAATGTCCCCTAAAAATCCTCCATAATAGGGGTTAACTCCCTCATTACGTGGCAGTAATTGACCCAGTAATGAGGGCAGTTATAACAGAAACGCAGGGTTCCTCTGTAGTTGAAATGTGGGCTTCAAGCCTCGCGTTTAACTGTTGAGGTAATGCTTGAGCTTCGCATTTGGTTGAAATGTGAGCTTCAAGTTCTGCATGGAGCTTTATGTGAGACGCGGGCTTCGGGCTCTGCGTCTTAGTCATTGCGGTGAAGCAGAGACGCAGGTTTCGACTCTCGCGTCTTGGTACTGCGGTGATGCTGAGACATGACTTTCAAGCTCTGTGTCTTGGTACTGCGCTAGTGGTTATGATTAGTCTTGCGCCTGGAGTTTGGACTCTACTTTCTGATGACTTGTCCTCAGTGATTTTTAGACAATCTACAATGGCCTATGCAAATTCACTTGGTTATGATCTATTTTATAGGCCAGACACTCCTTTCCATCCACCAAACTCTCTTCTGGATTTTAATGAATACATTCATCCTACAAACTACTCATTTTCTTCATACCATTAAATGAGTTGTCATCACTGTCAAGATCCAAACCATCCATCAGAACAGTGTCCTTCAGTTGGGTATTCGTTAGGACTCGATCAAAATCAATTTCATACATTTCAAGGACCTACGAGCGAACCTTATGCATCAAACTTCAATTCAGAGGGTTGGAATTATCCTCAATTTTCATGGATCAATCATATTAAAATTCTCAATCAAATTGGTCCTACACTGAACCACCACCTCCGTCTTGGAGATTTGACAATGACTTTGAAGAAAACACATTAGAGAAGAGTTTTGAATTCATGCAGCAGACTATGGTCGAGATCAATCAGCAGTTAATTAAGACATGTGCTCACATGGAAAAGATGATGACTCATTTCAATAAATGTAACACCCCGAATTTTCCACCCTGATTTAGTACTATATTCTTGGATTATTGAGATTATAAAGAATATCAGGGAAATTTGAAATGGATTAATTGGAAGAATTTAAATAAAATTTCATGTTAAAAGATATATATAATAGTTATAAAAATTGTTGGGGAGGTATATACATGCGTATAAGTCTCATATTAACTCTTGACTACACTTCATGAGAACACCAAAGTTTAACAAAATTAATTTTTATTTAATTCTAAATTGTACATGATGGGTGAAGAGCTCATGTGGATGTAGGGTTGAGATTGAATCCCACCTACCCACTTACCTACTCCCTTCACCAAGTTCTAGTAAATCACAACCCTCCACCTCATCTTCACCATCCCCAAATTTTATTTCAGATCTGAGATATCTCTCTCCCTCTCTCTCTCTCTCTCCCCCTCTCTTGCAGGTCGGACGGCGGCCAGGCGCGGCCAGGCGCGCCCAGCGCGCGGCCAGGCGCGGCCAGGGCCTGCCAGGCCGCGGCCAGGGCAGCGGCGGCAGCCGGCTGGGGCGGCCGGGTGGTGGCCGGCCGGGTCAGAAATCGGTGAGTGGGTTTTCCCCTCTTTCTTTGTTCTAAATTTCATCTTTTGGAAATCCCTAAGTTTGATCTATTGGTTGAATGAAAAATCCTTCCTTTGAGCTATTCATGCTATTATCCCTTGAAATTTTAGGGCTTCCTAAAGTATGTAGTAATAAAAATTGGATCTTGAGATATGAGGAGTTAATCCCATTATAAATTGGTGGTTGAGGAGGTTGCATGATAAAATATGGCATGTAGAGATGGGGTTTATACATTTTCAGATTTAATGTAAGTCTTAACCCTAGAATTCTTAACCTCATATGTTAAGATTAATGGTGATGAAGCTCTCATTGAGAGTTGTGGGACTAATGTTTGGGCAAGTATGTTCTTCCGTAAATTAAAATAAAATGCTTCATAGAATCATTGGATTAATGCATGATGAACTTGCTAGGTGTTGTAAATTCTTACTTTAAGGTAGAACTTTTCTTGTGATTATGGAATAACTTGCTAGTTGAGAAATTGTGTAGTTGCTAATTCTTATATTAAAAATAAAACCTTTCTTGTGATTAAAGTATGTTTATCAAGAAACATACTCTCTTGTGATATGTATATGATTATGTCTTGTGAAATTTGGGTTGGTATTGGTTACCTTTAAATAGGCAAGGTTAAGCCGAGAATTTGAATATCATTATAGTAAAAGTTCGTGTATCGATCAAAATATTATTAGAAGATAAGATAAATCTTAAAAGTCTAATTGGTATCATAAATCCGGGGATCGTTGTAATTTGAGGAGATCAAGTTAAATATCTCTCCTAACCATTGATGTATATTAAGCTTCTTGAAATTCCTTACACTAGGGAAGGTTGAGCATCTTGTCATTCTTACGTGGTAACCACAAAAGCAAATCAAAATCTAATCTTGGTCATGTTAGTGAGATATAAAGAAAATTTTACGATATAGGTTAAACTATGAAATTTGAGGAGACTTTAAGGGGGTTTGTGATCAATCATGTAGTGATTGAACTACTAATGCTCTTATAAAGATTTCTCGTAATCAAAATCCAAATACCTAAGTTCATGCCTTCCTTATGATTTAATTGAGATGAGGAAATAAGAGGGAAAGTTGAGAAAATGTGTAGTTCAAGGCACTTGGTCATAATAATACAAATCTGTTAAAGTCTGTCCAGATTTGAAACCAGAATCTTGGGGTCTCTTTCGTAAGGATAATTAATAAGGAATAGGTCATGTAATATACCGTTGGAAAGCTAATCGAGTCTACTTTCCAACCGCGCTTACGGTGTCCTAATCCAATATCTGTGCTGGAAATTATCACTGGAACATGATAACGTGTCGAAAGTGCAAAGTGGCAGAATTTTAGATGTCTAGATGATTTTCTGTTTATTTCAGCTTGTCGTGCGACTTGAGTGAGTCATATAAGATATTGCTAGAAAGATCAGTAAATCTAAAGGTTAATGGAAATCCTCGTGTCTCATTTTAATAACAAATGTAGAAGTTACGATAAATCATCTTCGATTGATAGGGAGGTCAGATTCGAGGAAACATATTCAGATGAGATCTATGGAAAGCTATTGGAATTTATATGTAGACATGTTAGGCTGAGTTAGAACTATACACTGTTCTTCAGTAACACATGTTATGAACACAGGTCTGTCATACTTTTTATTTAAATGCTGACTCCCTTTAAATTAATGTTTCCTAACGAGGTTGCATGTACACTCAGTGTGCTGGTGTTTATCCTTAGACTCAGGTTTCGTTAATTTTTCCGGATACAAGGAATTATTGTGTTATGGACTCCAAAAGATATATTTAATCCTAACATATGATTCTTCGGTGGCCTAGTAACCGGACTATGAATAGAGTATTTATTGGCACAGTCAGTAGAAAGTTCTGAAGCGCCGAAAGTTAATGGTAAGGATGATAGACCGATCAATTGTAATTCACTGATAATTGGTCAAGTTATCGACCAACACTAAATTGTATGGACAATAGACTAATAGATGAGCGAACGTGAATGCTAAGTGTAAGGAAAGATTTTCTTGCTTGTATTTTCTTATTTGTAATATTAAAGATTGAGAAGTCAGGGTGATGGGATTGCCAGTGTCAAGATCAGTACTGGCAGGAATCCAAAAGGTCTCAAATTAACCATCCATTTAGCTAGGATGGTTGTGCAAGTAATACTCTTGCATAAAGATTGTATGTGCCCCATAAGGCAACCAAACTTAAGAGGTACTTGAAATAAACACTTTTAATCGTATGTGTCTTATCTTCCCGAATTCTTATTGCATTCCTTTTTCTTTGAGTATAATGTCTTGATTTACGTCGGGGATTAAAGAGTAATTGTGGCGTTCACATTATTCTAGTTAAGGGGGGTAAACCAATCATCTGAGACGATGATCAACTCTATGGGCGTAATAACAAATGTTTTGAAATCTCGTATATGAAGATTTGAAAGTGAGAAATATGGGTTTGTGGTATATGTACATATGTACTATCTGGTCGTTATGCATGTGTGAATCATGTGAACATGGGCGTTCCTATGTTCAAATACATTTAGAGCATCACATAGAAAATATCATATTATACTATCTTCACACATGTACCACATTACAAGAAGAAAGGGATAGTAAGGCAGGCTTAGAACTGAACACAATTTTCGTGTAATAAATGTTGCAATTTAATGTAGAATTTTGAGACATGGTGTACAAGGGCATTAGCATGTGTCTCACTGAGTAGAAATCATTATGATTGATATGAATATGATGGGTGTATGTCACTTGATTTATGTACTTAACATTGGGTGGCATGTTCTGATTAATTAATTGGTGTGAATATTCCTGTAATGATGCAATCTAACAAGATAAACATTAATTGTGAGTATGATTGCTTTTGTGAAGGAAATGATGTGCTTTATACATGAGTCTTATGAATTTGAATGTGCCGGTATGGTGTGCATTTAGATGTATGTGTATATATATACCTTATTGATAGGAGGAAGGGACCCGTATGCTGGGCGGAGTGCGAAGACGGTGCTATATAAATATGTGTATATATTAGGAGGAAGGGACCCATATGCTGGGCGGAGTGCGAAGACGGTGCTATATAAATATGTGTATATATTAGGAGGAAGGGACCCGTATGCTGGGCGGAGTGCGAAGACGGTGCTATATAAATATGTGTATATATTAGGAGGAAGGGACCCGTATGCTGAGCGGAGTGCGAAGACGGTGCTATATATATAAATATGTGTATATATTAGGAGGAAGGGACCCGTATGCTGGGCGGAGTGCGAAGACGGTGCTATATATATAAATATGTGTACGTGTGTGTATGTGACACTAGGGGTATGTTGGAGGTGTATCGTTTATGACAATGTAATTGTGATACAAATGTGTATGTGTGTGTGTGTGACACTAAGGGTATGTTGGATGTGTATCGTGTACGACAAGGAAAACCCATCAGAATACAAGTTTAGCTGATTACAATGAATACCAATTATTGGGTAAAAGTGTGTATGTGAATCCGTGTATTACTTAGAATGTGATGCGTTATTGCATTATGATAAATATGATATGATTTATGTTATATAATTATGGCTTGTGATGCAAGTGTTATTTGAATGCATAAACTAAGTTTATGGCATAACTCTGGTGGTTAGTGGATTATAGCGTGGTATACAAGGCACGTGAGTAATACACACTATGTTCACATAAGACGAGAGAGTGTATTTATGTAACTCATAGACCTTATCACACGTAAAGATGAAAATCCAAGAAAGCAATTGGGGAATACAATCAGAAGAGTCTAATCGTCCTCAGAAATTGTAGAGGCTGAGACCTTGATTATCAAACTATCGGATGCCTCCGATTTTTATCTTCTTACTGTTTCAGATTCCTTTTATTGCGTGTATATTCATACTCTTGTTGAGATATTATCTTTTCTTGATTATTCCTACCTCACTCACTGAGCTGTCGAGCTCACCCTCCCACAGACTGATTTATTGCAGGTTACTTGGAGACAGGGGTCAGGGCTATGCTGCGCAGGGTTCGTTCTAAATTGATCCATCTCTTGTATTTTGGGATATTTGTGTTTGTGGATGATATATATGTGGGTCATGGGAGGCATGATTAATCTTGTATATCCATATGTGGAGAACCTTATGGTAGTTTCATTTCAAGTTGACATTTGAGTTATTGTTATTGAGTTGTAACAATAAGGAGTGTGTTATCTATATAATGCCCATGATTAGTTGGAAGTTATGAATTCTGAAAGCCTATGAATGCAGAGATAGAAACTCTAGAGTTTATGTTATTTTGTTTCTCCATAAGTAGGCGATGTCAAGCCGAAAAATTTCATGGTTGTGTGGATGATTTTGGATAAAGTTATATGGTTGGAATGAGAATAAGTAGGCTGATGTTAGCCGAAACATATTATATCTGTATTGGATATTATATCCGACCAGTAATTACAGAGGAGGTGCTGCTGAAATTTTTAAGAAATAAGGAAATGATTTGATTAATCAGTTTTATTAAGAGTATGTTATGCAAATTGAGGATTTATTAAACTGGGACCGTTACAGTTGGTATCAGAGCATTGGATATAGAATGAGGATAGATTTAGAATAGTTATGATAGAAAGAGGATTGGATTGATATGGTTGATATGCGTGGTCGTGTTATGCATGTATGTGAAAATATTGTTTGATATGATTGGTTAAAGGGGGGTAGGAGTTCTTACGTGTATGATTAATCTCGAACCACGAGATATTTGATCACTGCCTTATGTTCGGATTATGGTACCCACATGCCATAATTCGGATGTGCTCTGCTAGGGTGTGGGCCCTCAGTATGAGCTGCCAGTGGTATGGGACACTGGAGTAAGGAAATGAAAAAAAAAAAAATATCAAGTGGGTCAAGATTAATTTGGATCGTAAGGACATAGTATAGAAGTGATCAAGAAATAATGAATCTGGAGGAAAAGGATTGAGAAAATATTGCATCAAAGAAGGATTTTTTTTGATATGTAGGAGAAATGCAAAATTTTATGCTTACTCACTTCAGGTAGCAAGTTTCGAGGACGAAACTTTTGTAAGGAGGGTAGAATGTAACACCCCGAATTTTCCACCCTGATTTAGTACTATATTCTTGGATTATTGAGATTATAAAGAATATCAGGGAAATTTGAAATGGATTAATTGGAAGAATTTAAATAAAATTTCATGTTAAAAAGATATATATAATAGTTATAAAAATTGTTGGGGAGGTATATACATGCGTATAAGTCTCATATTAACTCTTGACTACACTTCATGAGAACACCAAAGTTTAACAAAATTAATTTTTATTTAATTCTAAATTGTACATGATGGGTGAAGAGCTCATGTGGATGTAGGGTTGAGATTGAATCCCACCTACCCACTTACCTACTCCCTTCACCAAGTTCTAGTAAATCACAACCCTCCACCTCATCTTCATCATCCCCAAATTTTATTTCAGATCTGAGATATCTCTCCCTCTCTCTCTCTCTCTCCCCCTCTCTTGCAGGTCGGACGGCGGCCAGGCGCGGCCAGGCGCGCCCAGCGCGCGGCCAGGCGCGGCCAGGCGCGCCCAGCGCGCGGCCAGGCGCGGCCAGGGCCGGCCAGGCCGCGGCCAGGGCAGCGGCGGCAGCCGGCTGGGGCGGCCGGGTGGTGGCCGGCCGGGTCGGAAATCGGTGAGTGGGTTTTCCCCTCTTTCTTTGTTCTAAATTTCATCTTTTGGAAATCCCTAAGTTTGATCTATTGGTTGAATGAAAAATCCTTCCTTTGAGCTATTCATGCTATTATCCCTTGAAATTTTAGGGCTTCCTAAAGTATGTAGTAATAAAAATTGGATCTTGAGATATGAGGAGTTAATCCCATTATAAAATTGGTGGTTGAGGAGGTTGCATGATAAAATATGGCATGTAGAGATGGGGTTTATACATTTTCAGATTTAATGTAAGTCTTAACCCTAGAATTCTTAACCTCATATGTTAAGATTAATGGTGATGAAGCTCTCATTGAGAGTTGTGGGACTAATGTTTGGGCAAGTATGTTCTTCCGTAAATTAAAATAAAATGCTTCATAGAATCATTGGATTAATGCATGATGAACTTGCTAGGTGTTGTAAATTCTTACTTTAAGGTAGAACTTTTCTTGTGATTATGGAATAACTTGCTAGTTGAGAAATTGTGTAGTTGCTAATTCTTATATTAAAAATAGAACCTTTCTTGTGATTAAAGTATGTTTATCAAGAAACATACTCTCTTGTGATATGTATATGATTATGTCTTGTGAAATTTTGGGTTGGTATTGGTTACCTTTAAATAGGCAAGGTTAAGCCGAGAATTTGAATATCATTATAGTAAAAGTTCGTGTATCGATCAAAATATTATTAGAAGATAAGATAAATCTTAAAAGTCTAATTGGTATCATAAATCCGGGATCGTTGTAATTTGAGGAGATCAAGTTAAATATCTCTCCTAACCATTGATGTATATTAAGCTTCTTGAAATTCCTTACACTTGGGAAGGTTGAGCATCTTGTCATTCTTACGTGATAACCACAAAAGCAAATCAAAATCTAATCTTGGTCATGTTAGTGAGATATAAAGAAAATTTTACGATATAGGTTAAACTATGAAATTTGAGGAGACTTTAAGGGGGTTTGTGATCAATCATGTAGTGATTGAACTACTAATGCTCTTATAAAGATTTCTCGTAATCAAAATCCAAATACCTAAGTTCATGCCTTCCTTATGATTTAATTGAGATGAGGAAATAAGAGGGAAAGTTGAGAAAATGTGTAGTTCAAGGCACTTGGTCATAATAATACAAATCTGTTAAAGTCTGTCCAGATTTGAAACCAGAATCTTGGGGTCTCTTTCGTAAGGATAATTAATAAGGAATAGGTCATGTAATATACCGTTGGAAAGCTAATCGAGTCTACTTTCCAACCGCGCTTACGGTGTCCTAATCCAATGTCTGTGCTGGAAATTATCACTGGAACATGATAACGTGTCGAAAGTGCAAAGTGGCAGAATTTTAGATGTCTAGATGATTTTCTGTTTATTTCAGCTTGTCGTGCGACTTGAGTGAGTCATATAAGATATTGCTAGAAAGATCAGTAAATCTAAAGGTTAATGAAAATCCTCGTGTCTCATTTTAATAACAAATGTAGAAGTTACGATAAATCATCTTCGATTGATAGGGAGGTCAGATTCGAGGAAACCTATTCAGATGAGATCTATGGAAAGCTATTGGAATTTATATGTAGACATGTTAGGCTGAGTTAGAACTATACACTGTTCTTCAGTAACACATGTTATGAACACAGGTCTGTCATACTTTTTATTTAAATGCTGACTCCCTTTAAATTAATGTTTCCTAACGAGGTTGCATGTACACTCAGTGTGCTGGTGTTTATCCTTAGACTCAGGTTTCGTTAATTTTTCCGGATACAAGGAATTATTGTGTTATGGACTCCAAAAGATATATTTAATCCTAACACATGATTCTTCGGTGGCCTAGTAACCGGACTATGAATAGAGTATTTATTGGCACAGTCAGTAGAAAGTTCTGAAGCGCCGAAAGTTAATGGTAAGGATGATAGACCGATCAATTGTAATTCACTGATAATTGGTCAAGTTATCGACCAACACTAAATTGTATGGACAATAGACTAATAGATGAGCGAACGTGAATGCTAAGTGTAAGGAAAGATTTTCTTGCTTGTATTTTCTTATTTGTAATATTAAAGATTGAGAAGTCAGGGTGATGGGATTGCCAGTGTCAAGATCAGTACTGGCAGGAATCCAAAAGGTCTCAAATTAACCATCCATTTAGCTAGGATGGTTGTGCAAGTAATACTCTTGCATAAAGATTGTATGTGCCCCATAAGGCAACCAAACTTAAGAGGTACTTGAAATAAACACTTTTAATCGTATGTGTCTTATCTTCCCGAATTCTTATTGCATTCCTTTTTCTTTGAGTATAATGTCTTGATTTACGTCGGGGATTAAAGAGTAATTGTGGCGTTCACATTATTCTAGTTAAGGGGGGTAAACCAATCATCTGAGACGATGATCAACTCTATGGGCGTAATAACAAATGTTTTGAAATCTCGTATATGAAGATTTGAAAGTGAGAAATATGGGTTTGTGGTATATGTACATATGTACTATCTGGTCGTTATGCATGTGTGAATCATGTGAACATGGGCGTTCCTATGTTCAAATACATTTAGAGCATCACATAGAAAATATCATATTATACTATCTTCACACATGTACCACATTACAAGAAGAAAGGGATAGTAAGGCAGGCTTAGAACTGAACACAATTTTCGTGTAATAAATGTTGCAATTTAATGTAGAATTTTGAGACATGGTGTACAAGGGCATTAGCATGTGTCTCACTGAGTAGAAATCATTATGATTGATATGAATATGATGGGTGTATGTCACTTGATTTATGTACTTAACATTGGGTGGCATGTTCTGATTAATTAATTGGTGTGAATATTCCTGTAATGATGCAATCTAACAAGATAAACATTAATTGTGAGTATGATTGCTTTTGTGAAGGAAATGATGTGCTTTATACATGAGTCTTATGAATTTGAATGTGCCGGTATGGTGTGCATTTAGATGTATGTGTATATATATACCTTATTGATAGGAGGAAGGGACCCGTATGCTGGGCGGAGTGCGAAGACGGTGCTATATAAATATGTGTATATATTAGGAGGAAGGGACCCATATGCTGGGCGGAGTGCGAAGACGGTGCTATATAAATATGTGTATATATTAGGAGGAAGGGACCCGTATGCTGGGCGGAGTGCGAAGACGGTGCTATATAAATATGTGTATATATTAGGAGGAAGGGACCCGTATGCTGAGCGGAGTGCGAAGACGGTGCTATATATATAAATATGTGTATATATTAGGAGGAAGGGACCCGTATGCTGGGCGGAGTGCGAAGACGGTGCTATATATATAAATATGTGTACGTGTGTGTATGTGACACTAGGGGTATGTTGGAGGTGTATCGTTTATGACAATGTAATTGTGATACAAATGTGTATGTGTGTGTGTGTGACACTAAGGGTATGTTGGATGTGTATCGTGTACGACAAGGAAAACCCATCAGAATACAAGTTTAGCTGATTACAATGAATACCAATTATTGGGTAAAAGTGTGTATGTGAATCCGTGTATTACTTAGAATGTGATGCGTTATTGCATTATGATAAATATGATATGATTTATGTTATATAATTATGGCTTGTGATGCAAGTGTTATTTGAATGCATAAACTAAGTTTATGGCATAACTCTGGTGGTTAGTGGATTATAGCGTGGTATACAAGGCACGTGAGTAATACACACTATGTTCACATAAGACGAGAGAGTGTATTTATGTAACTCATAGACCTTATCACACGTAAAGATGAAAATCCAAGAAAGCAATTGGGGAATACAATCAGAAGAGTCTAATCGTCCTCAGAAATTGTAGAGGCTGAGACCTTGATTATCAAACTATCGGATGCCTCCGATTTTTATCTTCTTACTGTTTCAGATTCCTTTTATTGCGTGTATATTCATACTCTTGTTGAGATATTATCTTTTCTTGATTATTCCTACCTCACTCACTGAGCTGTCGAGCTCACCCTCCCACAGACTGATTTATTGCAGGTTACTTGGAGACAGGGGTCAGGGCTATGCTGCGCAGGGTTCGTTCTAAATTGATCCATCTCTTGTATTTTGGGATATTTGTGTTTGTGGATGATATATATGTGGGTCATGGGAGGCATGATTAATCTTGTATATCCATATGTGGAGAACCTTATGGTAGTTTCATTTCAAGTTGACATTTGAGTTATTGTTATTGAGTTGTAACAATAAGGAGTGTATTATCTATATAATGCCCATGATTAGTTGGAAGTTATGAATTCTGAAAGCCTATGAATGCAGAGATAGAAACTCTAGAGTTTATGTTATATTTTGTTTCTCCATAAGTAGGCGATGTCAAGCCGAAAAATTTTCATGGTTGTGTGGATGATTTTGGATAAAGTTATATGGTTGGAATGAGAATAAGTAGGCTGATGTTAGCCGAAACATATTATATCTGTATTGGATATTATATCCGACCAGTAATTACAGAGGAGGTGCTGCTGAAATTTTTAAAAATAAGGAAATGATTTGATTAATCAGTTTTATTAAGAGTATGTTATGCAAATTGAGGATTTATTAAACTGGGACCGTTACAGTTGGTATCAGAGCATTGGATATAGAATGAGGATAGATTTAGAATAGTTATGATAGAAAGAGGATTGGATTGATATGGTTGATATGCGTGGTCGTGTTATGCATGTATGTGAAAATATTGTTTGATATGATTGGTTAAAGGGGGGTAGGAGTTCTTACGTGTATGATTAATCTCGAACCACGAGATATTTGATCACTGCCTTATGTTCGGATTATGGTACCCACATGCCATAATTCGGATGTGCTCTGCTAGGGTGTGGGCCCTCAGTATGAGCTGCCAGTGGTATGGGACACTGGAGTAAGGAAATGAAAAAAAAAAAAAAATATCAAGTGGGTCAAGATTAATTTGGATCGTAAGGACATAGTATAGAAGTGATCAAGAAATAATGAATCTGGAGGAAAAGGATTGAGAAAATATTGCATCAAAGAAGGATTTTTTTTGATATGTAGGAGAAATGCAAAATTTTATGCTTACTCACTTCAGGTAGCAAGTTTCGAGGACGAAACTTTTGTAAGGAGGGTAGAATGTAACACCCCGAATTTTCCACCCTGATTTAGTACTATATTCTTGGATTATTGAGATTATAAAGAATATCAGGGAAATTTGAAATGGATTAATTGGAAGAATTTAAATAAAATTTCATGTTAAAAAGATATATATAATAGTTATAAAAATTGTTGGGGAGGTATATACATGCGTATAAGTCTCATATTAACTCTTGACTACACTTCATGAGAACACCAAAGTTTAACAAAATTAATTTTTATTTAATTCTAAATTGTACATGATGGGTGAAGAGCTCATGTGGATGTAGGGTTGAGATTGAATCCCACCTACCCACTTACCTACTCCCTTCACCAAGTTCTAGTAAATCACAACCCTCCACCTCATCTTCATCATCCCCAAATTTTATTTCAGATCTGAGATATCTCTCCCTCTCCCCCTCTCTTGCAGGTCGGACGGCGGCCAGGCGCGGCCAGGCGCGCCCAGCGCGCGGCCAGGCGCGCCCAGCGCAGGGCCAGGGCCGGCCAGGCCGCGGCCAGGGCAGCGACGGCAGCCGGCTGGGGCGGCCGGGTGGTGGCCGGCCGGGTCGGAAATCGGTGAGTGGGTTTTCCCCTCTTTCTTTGTTCTAAATTTCATCTTTTGGAAATCCCTAAGTTTGATCTATTGGTTGAATGAAAAATCCTTCCTTTGAGCTATTCATGCTATTATCCCTTGAAATTTTAGGGCTTCCTAAAGTATGTAGTAATAAAAATTGGATCTTGAGATATGAGGAGTTAATCCCATTATAAAATTGGTGGTTGAGGAGGTTGCATGATAAAATATGGCATGTAGAGATGGGGTTTATACATTTTCAGATTTAATGTAAGTCTTAACCCTAGAATTCTTAACCTCATATGTTAAGATTAATGGTGATGAAGCTCTCATTGAGAGTTGTGGGACTAATGTTTGGGCAAGTATGTTCTTCCGTAAATTAAATAAAATGCTTCATAGAATCATTGGATTAATGCATGATGAACTTGCTAGGTGTTGTAAATTCTTACTTTAAGGTAGAACTTTTCTTGTGATTATGGAATAACTTGCTAGTTGAGAAATTGTGTAGTTGCTAATTCTTATATTAAAAATAGAACCTTTCTTGTGATTAAAGTATGTTTATCAAGAAACATACTCTCTTGTGATATGTATATGATTATGTCTTGTGAAATTTTGGGTTGGTATTGGTTACCTTTAAATAGGCAAGGTTAAGCCGAGAATTTGAATATCATTATAGTAAAAGTTCGTGTATCGATCAAAATATTATTAGAAGATAAGATAAATCTTAAAAGTCTAATTGGTATCATAAATCCGGGGATCGTTGTAATTTGAGGAGATCAAGTTAAATATCTCTCCTAACCATTGATGTATATTAAGCTTCTTGAAATTCCTTACACTTGGGAAGGTTGAGCATCTTGTCATTCTTACGTGATAACCACAAAAGCAAATCAAAATCTAATCTTGGTCATGTTAGTGAGATATAAAGAAAATTTTACGATATAGGTTAAACTATGAAATTTGAGGAGACTTTAAGGGGGTTTGTGATCAATCATGTAGTGATTGAACTACTAATGCTCTTATAAAGATTTCTCGTAATCAAAATCCAAATACCTAAGTTCATGCCTTCCTTATGATTTAATTGAGATGAGGAAATAAGAGAGAAAGTTGAGAAAATGTGTAGTTCAAGGCACTTGGTCATAATAATACAAATCTGTTAAAGTCTGTCCAGATTTGAAACCAGAATCTTGGGGTCTCTTTCGTAAGGATAATTAATAAGGAATAGGTCATGTAATATACCGTTGGAAAGCTAATCGAGTCTACTTTCCAACCGCGCTTACGGTGTCCTAATCCAATGTCTGTACTGGAAATTATCACTGGAACATGATAACGTGTCGAAAGTGCAAAGTGGCAGAATTTTAGATGTCTAGATGATTTTCTGTTTATTTCAGCTTGTCGTGCGACTTGAGTGAGTCATATAAGATATTGCTAGAAAGATCAGTAAATCTAAAGGTTAATGGAAATCCTCGTGTCTCATTTTAATAACAAATGTAGAAGTTACGATAAATCATCTTCGATTGATAGGGAGGTCAGATTCGAGGAAACATATTCAGATGAGATCTATGGAAAGCTATTGGAATTTATATGTAGACATGTTAGGCTGAGTTAGAACTATACACTGTTCTTCAGTAACACATGTTATGAACACAGGTCTGTCATACTTTTTATTTAAATGCTGACTCCCTTTAAATTAATGTTTCCTAACGAGGTTGCATGTACACTCAGTGTGCTGGTGTTTATCCTTAGACTCAGGTTTCGTTAATTTTTCCGGATACAAGGAATTATTGTGTTATGGACTCCAAAAGATATATTTAATCCTAACACATGATTCTTCGGTGGCCTAGTAACCGGACTATGAATAGAGTATTTATTGGCACAGTCAGTAGAAAGTTCTGAAGCGCCGAAAGTTAATGGTAAGGATGATAGACCGATCAATTGTAATTCACTGATAATTGGTCAAGTTATCGACCAACACTAAATTGTATGGACAATAGACTAATAGATGAGCGAACGTGAATGCTAAGTGTAAGGAAAGATTTTCTTGCTTGTATTTTCTTATTTGTAATATTAAAGATTGAGAAGTCAGGGTGATGGGATTGCCAGTGTCAAGATCAGTACTGGCAGGAATCCAAAAGGTCTCAAATTAACCATCCATTTAGCTAGGATGGTTGTGCAAGTAATACTCTTGCATAAAGATTGTATGTGCCCCATAAGGCAACCAAACTTAAGAGGTACTTGAAATAAACACTTTTAATCGTATGTGTCTTATCTTCCCGAATTCTTATTGCATTCCTTTTTCTTTGAGTATAATGTCTTGATTTACGTCGGGGATTAAAGAGTAATTGTGGCGTTCACATTATTCTAGTTAAGGGGGGTAAACCAATCATCTGAGACGATGATCAACTCTATGGGCGTAATAACAAATGTTTTGAAATCTCGTATATGAAGATTTGAAAGTGAGAAATATGGGTTTGTGGTATATGTACATATGTACTATCTGGTCGTTATGCATGTGTGAATCATGTGAACATGGGCGTTCCTATGTTCAAATACATTTAGAGCATCACATAGAAAATACCATATTATACTATCTTCACACATGTACCATATTACAAGAAGAAAGGGATAGTAAGGCAGGCTTAGAACTGAACACAATTTTCGTGTAATAAATGTTGCAATTTAATGTAGAATTTTGAGACATGGTGTACAAGGGCATTAGCATGTGTCTCACTGAGTAGAAATCATTATGATTGATATGAATATGATGGGTGTATGTCACTTGATTTATGTACTTAACATTGGGTGGCATGTTCTGATTAATTAATTGGTGTAAATATTCCTGTAATGATGCAATCTAACAAGATAAACATTAATTGTGAGTATGATTGCTTTTGTGAAGGAAATGATGTGCTTTATACATGAGTCTTATGAATTTGAATGTGCCGGTATGGTGTGCATTTAGATGTATGTGTATATATATACCTTATTGATAGGAGGAAGGGACCCGTATGCTGGGCGGAGTGCGAAGACGGTGCTATATAAATATGTGTATATATTAGGAGGAAGGGACCCGTATGCTGGGCGGAGTGCGAAGACGGTGCTATATAAATATGTGTATATATTAGGAGGAAGGGACCCGTATGCTGGGCGGAGTGCGAAGACGGTGCTATATAAATATGTGTATATATTAGGAGGAAGGGACCCGTATGCTGGGCGGAGTGCGAAGACGGTGCTATATATATAAATATGTGTATATATTAGGAGGAAGGGACCCGTATGCTGGGCGGAGTGCGAAGACGGTGCTATATATATAAATATGTGTACGTGTGTGTGTATGTGACACTAGGGTATGTTGGAGGTGTATCGTTTATGACAATGTAATTGTGATACAAATGTGTATGTGTGTGTGTGTGACACTAAGGGTATGTTGGATGTGTATCGTGTACGACAAGGAAAACCCATCAGAATACAAGTTTAGCTGATTACAATGAATACCAATTATTGGGTAAAAGTGTGTATGTGAATCCGTGTATTACTTAGAATGTGATGCGTTATTGCATTATGATAAATATGATATGATTTATGTTATATAATTATGGCTTGTGATGCAAGTGTTATTTGAATGCATAAACTAAGTTTATGGCATAACTCTGGTGGTTAGTGGATTATAGCGTGGTATACAAGGCACGTGAGTAATACACACTATGTTCACATAAGACGAGAGAGTGTATTTATGTAACTCATAGACCTTATCACACGTAAAGATGAAAATCCAAGAAAGCAATTGGGGAATACAATCAGAAGAGTCTAATCGTCCTCAGAAATTGTAGAGGCTGAGACCTTGATTATCAAACTATCGGATGCCTCCGATTCTTGTCTTCTTACTGTTTCAGATTCCTTTTATTGCGTGTATATTCATACTCTTGTTGAGATATTATCTTTTCTTGATTATTACTACCTCACTCACTGAGCTGTCGAGCTCACCCTCCCACAGACTGATTTATTGCAGGTTACTTGGAGACAGGGGTCAGGGCTATGCTGCGCAGGGTTCGTTCTAAATCGATCCATCTCTTGTATTTTGGGATATTTGTGTTTGTGGATGATATATATGTGGGTCATGGGAGGCATGATTAATCTTGTATATCCATATGTGGAGAACCTTATGGTAGTTTCATTTCAAGTTGACATTTGAGTTATTGTTATTGAGTTGTAACAATAAGGAGTGTATTATCTATATAATGCCCATGATTAGTTGGAAGTTATGAATTCTGAAAGCCTATGAATGCAGAGATAGAAACTCTAGAGTTTATGTTATTTTGTTTCTCCATAAGTAGGCGATGTCAAGCCGAAAAATTTTCATGGTTGTGTGGATGATTTTGGATAAAGTTATATGGTTGGAATGAGAATAAGTAGGCTGATGTTAGCCGAAACATATTATATCTGTATTGGATATTATATCCGACCAGTAATTACAGAGGAGGTGCTGTTGAAATTTTTAAGAAATAAGGAAATGATTTGATTAATCGGTTTTATTAAGAGTATGTTATGCAAATTGAGGATTTATTAAACTGGGACCGTTACAATAAACCTGTTTCAACCACAAGTCCAGATCAAGTTCAAGAGCATATCAACTTTCATAAAATGAACAAAGTCCAAACTGTGAGACCCGAAGAGCAAATCGTTGACCATAGTAACATGTCTACTCATTCCATCAAGATGCCCTTCGAGTCCTTATTATTTTATTTTAATCAATTTGAAGAGTTTGAATATGAGAAATAGGTTGAGAAAGTTGTACATGTGCATGAAGCCTATAACTTGGATTATGATCCTCTGTGTCTAGATGAATTATGCTTAGATGATTTGGATACACATACACCTCATGTGGAGCCAGTTGAATCTTATTGTGAAGATAGATGTGATAATGATGAACTTTTGCTTCAGGAGAAATTTGAGGATGAATTTTCTAAGTTCTGTGAAAAGACAAGTATTGAGGAACAGAAGATATTATCCACTCATATGGAGAAAATGGAGCACACTGATCAAAATTGCGAGGATGCTTATATGGATAATGAGCCTTTGTTTCTTAATGAGCTTTTTACTGAAGAATGTGATCACAATGGTGAAAAAACATGTGTTTAGGATCTTGAGTTTAGAGTTCCCTTTGAGAAAATAAAACTCGATTTGAGTATCTTCACTTTGATGAGCCAACCAATGATCAAGCTTTTCAAACCTTGATTCAAGAATCTCTAATTGATCAAAGCTCTGAAAACCTATTTGAAGACGAACTCATATGATTGGATGAATCAGTTAGGGATGCTTTGGTCAGTTACACGCCTCCAAAGAAAAATAAAATGTTAATCTAGGTTTTGAGGTGATGTTTAAAGATGAGCTTAAATTCATAGGCAATCATATTGTGGACACACTAATTATGTTGTGTGATAATGATGAATTTATGAGAAAAAGTGAGAAGAAAAGAAAGAGGAGATGGAGGAAAGTGATGAATAAGTTAGAGAGGATGAAATCAAAGGTGATAAAAAGATTAACATCTCCAATTTGTTCCTTGAAAAGAACCCATTGGAATGATAGGAAGCGAGCTCGAGGGAATAGACCTAGAAAAATCTAGGTGTGGGAGAGTGTAAAGTTGTACATATGTACATATTTGTTTTATTTTTCATTTAGTTTTTAAGTCTTTTTATTTCTATTTTAGTTAGTTGAATCGATTTTAGTGTGTCTTTTATTTATCTCTTTCTCTAACCTATGTGCCGAGTTTATTATACAAGTGATATAGGATAAGTAAGGAGGCATCCACAACACATAGAGAGCATTTTTGTTGTTTCGGCAGCTGGGTTCTCTAGCGTACTGTGAGTATTTTTAATTATAGCATACTGTTTACATTTCTATACCTTTTGTATGCTTGGATTGCATGATCATCGTGATTGTGTGCATATTTTGAATGTGTAACTTACATATTAGATTCTTTTTATCTCTGTATTCATGTGTATCCATAAGGACATGACACAGTTTAGGTGTGGGGGGAGATTCACATCTTTCTTTTGTTTTAGGAGTCTTTTTGATTTTGTTTTGGTTTTAGGGTTTTTGCTTTATTTTCTTTTCTTTCTTTATCTTTATTTTATTTTAGGAGTCCAGTTAAATGAAAATTTTTTTTGAAAATTTTGAAAATTTTCTACAGATGATTAGCTAGTATGTGAGTGATTTAGTATTCATGAGTGAATTTTAAAGGTAAAATCAAGATAAGAGAGTCATTGGATCTTAAAATAAAGAGTAAAATCTAAAACGGACATACCATCTAAACTTAGTCTAAGTGATTGTTTACCCAATAACAATTACACTATTAGTTCATAGGTTTGGGATATTGATTACAACTAAAAAAAGATTTATTATATAGTAAAATATTATTAATAAGTCTTATCTTGTGACCTCAGTTGCTTGAGTAATTAAGTCCGTAGGAGTGTTTTTACACTTATTGCCATAAGACCATCTGGTTTGGGAGCATTTGCCCAAAACTCGCTACATGGGTAGCTGAGAAAACCTAATAGGATAAGACACCATAAAAATATAATAATTTTGATTATCAATTAGTTAGGTGTCTTGGCCTCAGGAAGCCTCAGTATCTATGAGAAAGATAGTTAAAAAGTGTTAAAAAAATGTTATCACAAAAAAAAAGTATGAAAATTGAAGTCAATATCCCAAGCTTGAGAACTACATCATGATCACGGGGTACATAGGATCTGAAACTTAGGACAGGTGGTGTAAAGTTTTGGATTTGAGACTTTATTTTATAGCCAATATGATATCTTGAATTGAGCTTTTACTTGAAAATGAAACTCATGGAAATTGATGATCTTGCTAGATAGTTAACTTGAAAACAAAATGATTTTTTCTTGATTTTCGGTTATCCTTATTTTACTTTTGTTTATTTCTTAATCTCAATTTTTTATGGATTTTGTGGGTGTAATCCACTGAAAACCCTCACGAGACAAAACTCGTCCTCTAGGGGTAACCTTGAGGTTTAACGGCTTGTTGCATATGCTAAATGTAACCGTGATTCCTACGAAAGTGAGTTAGAATAGTTTGATTTTTCTATTTGTTTGTTTTTAGTTTTTTTTTTTTATTAGTTTTGCTCGAGAACTAGCAAAATATATGTGTGGGGGTATTTGATCGGCACGATTTTACATCATTTTTATACTCCTAATCATCTATTATTTGTATATAAATAAAGTTACTCGGGTATATTTAATTGAATTTTGTAGAAAACAGGTAAAAGAAATAGAAAGAGGACTCCGATTACGTTCAGCAATTAAATCACGCAATTTGTAAAAGATTGTAGACGCGGAGTGGGACAGTGCATATCTGACACAGGACATTCTTCTAAGTTTGCTATCCAATCAGGTAGCCTCTCTATAACTCCTAAAAATATTGTGGTAATTATTTGTTGCTTTTGGAGATTAATTTTAATGGTTAGTAATTATCTAGTTCATAATTATCTTGTTAATAGCTGCATCATGAGTAGTTAGATTTCTGTAAGTACCCAGGGTAGATGAACCTAGCTAGACTTTCTTGTGATCAACGGTAGGTTTGTTATTTAAGAATGTATACTCACCAACTGACCTCCCACTTTTAGGAGATTATTTCTAGAGTCACTAGTTATTTGACAGGTTATGTATCAGGAGTTAATGGTCCATGCTTATGCTTTTATTATTTTTCTGCTTTTAATTTATTCTTCCATTTTATTTTTTTGATGGATCATATAACTAGATGATATCCTGTGCTTAGATCTAATGTTCAGACTTATTTTGCCTAATAGAAGTAAAAATTTGGTGAGTAACAACATACCGGTATGGAGATCGAGATTGACTACTCGATACTAGTTTAGGGGATTCGATTCTAAGTGCTTGACTTTTCTTAAATTGACAATTTAGTTTAGAACAAACTACCACAAAATTTTTGATCAATTCGCGTAGAAGTGTTGAAAACATAAGAACCATTTGTCCCTATGAATCGATCCTCAAGTGTTACATCGAACGTCCGTGCAGTTACAGTTATTTAAAACGGGAGACCGAAATCTCCCCATCAGTTGCGTGCGTCAATTACAATGATTTTGTTTAATCTAATTCTTCCTACACATCGGGAGTCATTTTGAATATCATGAAGAAGAAACTGTCGCGAGGGAGCATATAGTATGTGATCTGACACTTGTTTTGGCTTTAGACTGTCTCTATGGTATACTTAGGGCCTGTTTGTTTCATTACAAAACGTCGCAAGTCGTAAGTCGTAAAATGAGAATGGAAAAAATGAACTGTAGCAGAGAAAATATATTGTGTTTTACGGTGTTTGGTTGATAAAGTGGAGTGTAAATGGAAAAGTATATTGTGTTTTACGGTGTTTGGTTGATAAAGTGAAAGTGTAAATGATAAAGTATATTATGTTTTACGGTGTTTGGTTGGTAATGTAAAAGTGTAAGTGGAAAAGTTGACCACAAAATTAACTGTAGCAGTAATTTAAATATTATAAATACTATTAAATTAAATCTACTATTACAAATTAAATTGTATTAATAAATTTGAGATAAAAAATTAATAATCTTAATATTTTATTTATAACAATAATATTAATAAAATATTAGTAAAATTAGTAAAATATTACTACAATATTAACTAAATAAGTAATTATAAAATTTTAAGAAAATCTAAAGAAACTGAATAAAATTTTAAGGATACTAATAAAACATAAATATTAAAAAAATCTTAAGAAAATTAATAAAATATAGTTATAATATTATAATATTATAAAATACTTAAGATTATTATAATATTAAATTTTATGATAATAATATCGTAATATTATAAAAATATAAAATTAACAAAGTAAAATATAATTATAAATTTAATAATGAAATATTATTATGATATTATTATAATGAATTATTACAATATTAACATAATAAAATATTAACATAATTTTAAAGTATATTATAATATTAATAAAGTAATTATTTATATTAAGAAATAAATAAATTAAATATATAATTTTTATATTAAAACACATTATTGTTATATTAATAAAATATTAAATTTAAATAAAATATTAAGAAAATTGGTGTAAATATTAATAAATAATAAAGTATTAAATAACAATATTAAATTATATATTAAATTAAAATAATAAAATAGTAAATATTAAAACAATCTTAAAAATAATAAAAAACTAAAAAATACCAGTATAAAATAATTCGGTAAGAAATTAAACACTATTAAAAATATTAAATATATTAAATATTTAATAATATTAAATTATATATTGATTATCAAGTAACTGCTTTGGCACTACGAATGTATTACAAGTAGAATTTACATGACCACAAAATTAACTGTAGCAGTTGCAAGTGGGAAAATTTGAGTGTAAAAGTGAGATTTATATGACCACAAATTTAACTGTAGCAACTGCAAGTGGGAAATGAGACTTGTATTTTGCGAAATGTTTTGCAACGAAACAAACAGCTGAAAATGGAAAAGAGTTTTACGACTTGCGGTTTTGCGGCGTTTTGCGGGGAAACAAACAGGCCCTTAGTCTTCCCTAGAACATGGATCCTCTTCGTACTTATTTATATAATAATTATAGATGTATGGTTGTGAACTTTCTCCTCACTTGTGTTTTCTTCAATAACATTGGGGTTGTTTGTTTCACGTAATAAGGCTGTAAAAGACTGTAATTCGTAAATGATTTATAACCCAATTACAACTATGGTGCGTGTTTGGACCGTAATTCGTAAAAGACTACCGCATCTCAATTATCACTCACTTGCAACCCAATTATCACTCACCTACAGCACACTTACAGTAATTTTGTGGCCATGCAAATTTGTATTATTTTTTATATTAATATTAAATTTTCTTTATATTTAGTATTTTAGTATTTGTTTGCAATATTTAATTTTTTTTAAATCACCAAATAGTTAATTTGTGGTCAATTTTTTCACTTACGACTTCCACATTACAACAACCAAACACCGTAAAACACAATACACTTTCTCACTTATTACTTTATATTACCAGCCAAACACCGTAAAACTTATATGCATGTAACTCATTTACAACTGTAAAAGAGTTTACCAATTACGACTTACGAATTACGGCCAATTACGACAACCAAACATACCCAATATTTTGAATATACATGGGAGGGCTATAAAACAACATTGGGGCTGTTTGGATTTAAGGAAGTGGGCGGAAGTGAGGAAGTGAGAAGTGTCATTTTTCATTTTCGTTGTCCATCCTTTCACCATAAAAGGAAAATAGAAAAAATCCTTTTTTCTTTCTCTTTTCCCTTTTACACAACCATTTCCTCACTTCCAAGGTGTTACAGTTAATTTTGTGGTCATGTAAATCTCATTTGTAGTAAGTTGTAACACAAAATAGTTAATTTTGTAGCCATATAAATCTTACTTGTAATTTTATTACAGTCCAATTTTTTTCATAATTAATTTTTATTTTAATATTATTTTACGGCCAATTTTATGGTAACTTTTCCACTTTCACTTTTCAATACCAGCCAAACACCAGAAAATAATTACACTTTTTCTTATTACACTTCCTAACTACCATCCAAAAAATAGAAAAAAAATACAAATTCTCATTTTCCACCAAAAAAAAAAAAAAAAAAAAAAGAATCCTACCCCTCAATTTCTCACTTCCACCACTTTCGGACATCCAAACAGATAGTCAAAAACAGTCCTCCTTTGTGAGGTTTGCTGATGAGTGTAGAGAAGGACACAATTCCTGTTAAATTGAAAGTTGAAAAAGTCTTTCTCCACCGTTGCGTTTGATTTCCTAATATTATATAGGAGCCAAACAAAACGTTCTCCATCTTTTACCTCAAGGGAAAATAACATTCTCCTTTTTCTTTTCTTTTTTTTCTTGAGCAGCATGAAGCAACACATTTTTTGAGTTGCTGATCTTGGATCCCAATTCCACGACCTCCCCCCCTAAAATGTGTGGCAATTTCACCCCAGTTTCCACCCATTTTAGCGCCGTTTGTTTCGCATAAAACTCCGTAATTCGTAAATGACCTACTATCCAGTTACAACTACAGCGTTTGTTTGGACCGTAATTCGTAAAAGACTTACGTAACTCAACTAACACTCACTTGCAACCCAGTTACCACTCATTTACAGCCCAGTTACAGTTAATTTTGTGGTCATACAAATTTGTAATATTTTTTTATATTAATATTAAAAATTTTTAATATTTAATTTTTTTAATATTTATTTGCAGTATTAAAACTTTTAAAATCACCAAATAGTTAATTTTGTGGTCAACTTTTTCACTTACGACTTATACATTACAACAACCAAACACCGTAAAGTACAATACACTTTCCCACTTTATAATTTTATATTACCAACCAAACACCGTAAAATTTACATACATGTAACTCATTTACAATTGTAAAAGACTTTACCAATTACAACTACGAATTACGGTCAGTTACGACAACCAAACAGACCCTAAATTGAAAGCTAAAAAAAAATCTTTCTCCCCCGTTGCGTTTGATTTCCTAATATTATAGGAGCCAAACAAACCGTTCTCCTTCTTTTACCTCAAGGGAAAATAACATTCTCCTTTTTCTTTTCCTTTTTTTTTTCCTTGAGCAGCATGAAGCAACACATTTTTTGAGTTGCTGATCTTTGGATCCCAATTCCATGACCTTCCCCCTAAAATGTGCGGCAATTTCACCCCAGTTTCCACCCATTTTAAAGGACCCACCACCAACACAGAGGAAGCCCATCTCCACTGTCCGCAAACAAGCATAGAATGTCATCTTCCTCTTCAAACAAAGCGAAGCTCCGTCCACATTCACGACCAGACTCCTCTTCCCTTTATACGATCTTTTTGAAGCCAATTATTCACCTCTAATTCATCAGAGAATCCAAGAAAATTTTCCTTGTAAATTCATGCATCCAATCTTGTGACACCAGTAATTCCATCGGCCACTGTCTTATTTTCGTAATGTGGGGCCAAGGGTCATGTCGTTTGCCCGTACAACTGTGCTGTATTTCTGTATCCTCAGGCCCATCTTGTTGATCACGTGCATTTGGACAAAACATGAACCAAGTGGTTTCAATGCACATTTAACATTTTAACCACGAAATCAATCACTAATCACAGTTCTCATGGACATGGATTAGAGACGGGGCCAAAGAAATTATTACGAGGGGCATTTTGTATAAAACATGTATAGATGACTTAGTAAAATTTTGATAAAAGCATAAAACATGTATATATGTCTTACACTCGTGCATATAATGATGAGCCTTGCAACAAATTTTTTTTTGTCAGCGAAATCATGTTGTATCGCAAAATAGACACTAATAGTACTGGTAAGAGTTGGCTCAGTGATAAAAAAGATGTTGAGGGAGATTTGAAAAATCTCAATTTAAAGCCAAATTAGAGTCTTTGTTTTGTAGTAATAAAAGTGATCAAAAAGAAGAAGAATCAGCCAATCAAGAATTGGGGAGGTAATGCATGTTGGACCACTAGTCTTTTGTCCTCCTCGATCGTATATATGAATTTTCTTTTGGAATATTCTTTTGTGACTGATGCAAATATATTCGAATCAGTGAACCCCTGCTTGAAATAATTTTTATTTTCTTTTATTGAGGTCATTTCAGTGTTCGAAAAATTATATTTTATTTTTCTCTCTTCTCATGAAGTCAGAACCCTAATCTAAACGCTATTATACTCGAACTCTTTGACTCAAATATATTTAAAATAATAAATCAGATTAATTTTACTGAACTTGACTCAAGAGAATAATACATAAATCTCAATCTTTAAACATTGCTTGCGAAAATTTATTAGATAGAATCTCATATTTTACTCTCTTTTAATTCATTTCACTTGATTTCAAAAAATGTACTGCAAACAGCCACAAGTGAGTTCATAAGGAAGGTGAGCCCTACAAGTCACACTTTTTGCAATTCGAAAACATAGACTGTCGGACTTAAATAAACTTAAAAAAGAGTAAAATATGAGGTTTTATCTTAAAGAAGAGTTTTATGTGCAATGCACAAAAAACATGAGTACATGTTCTTCCGAATCCGGCTTGAAGTCCATCAAATATGGTCTCTTTACCATTATTCATGGATTACATTTGAAGTTAGGAAATTAATTCCACCTAGAAAAGCATCACCTTTTTTTTAATACTAACGAACTTCTTAAAGTCTTAAAAAGTTTGAACCTAGTTTTGTAAATGTTAAAAACTAACTTTAGTGATCAAAATCTGATCTCGTTCAAGATGATGACACATGTTTCTCACCTTCCAACTCTCTAAGAAACATCAGAATCCCCTTCAAATTCCCAACTATACACGATCTTCTCAAAACCTTCTTCACTCCGAGGTTCCCTTTGTTCCGAAGATTTTAACTCCAAATTAGGCAACTCTAACATCAAATCACCTCTGATCTCCGCCAAGTTACACAGTCTTATTTTCTTTCACGTTCGTAACGTGAAACGTCACTCAGTGCGGGCAGTTAAGCATAATGATATATTTTTCTGCATGCAATCCCAACTAATCAGCACCGGTGATCACAACTGTTACAACAAATCACCATGTGCAGATAGTGCAGTTACGAGACTCCCGCCTGCACCACAGCCTCCAGGTCAACAACTCAGTCAAGTATAAGTAGACCTTCTACTCCAACGAAAAAGGGATCAAATCCAATCCTGATTATATTCTGTTTCTAATCTGATATACCTTTTAGATTCTTGTAATTCTTGTAACCCGATAATTATAGTGAAACTCCTTCTCCTCTCCAAGATTTTTCCCGATTAAGAATTTTCACGTAAATTCTCTATATCTCTCTTTTCTATGTTGTGTTTTATCTATGCGCATTACCTCATTTCATTTTTCTCTTGTGATGAAAATCATCCGTTCAATCATTTATAGCGAAAAATCACTACCACACTAACACAGATTTACAAACTACACTCCACATTTTAACACAAGTTATCACATATAACCAAACTTTCCTTAAAAAAATTCTCATAGCTCTAAAGTAATGTTAATGTTTAATTTATCCTCAAACGTAGAAGATAAGAAACCACTGACTCTAAGTAGGGATTCTTTTGATTTATGGTGAATTAAAAATAGATTTATAAGTAGATTAGAAATATCTATTCATCTCTAATATACTTTTATAATAAATTTTCTTTTTTTATTATAATTAGGTGAAATTATATTGAATAAAGGAATATAAAATTGTCTTAATTTCTTTTAAATAAAATATAATTTAAATAATTATAAGTTATTTTAATTAATAAAACTTGTTAACTTTTTTAAATGGGTTTTTAGCATATACATATCCTTGAGTTTGAAAGATAACATATTTATCCCCTCTTATTCTTATTTGGTTATATATCCTCATGTTTTCAATTTAATTTGCAAAAATGTCTTTCCGTTGCTAGGAACTAAATTGATATTAGTATAAAGAATAAAATGACAAAATTACCCTTAACATCTCATCCTAACTCGGCTGACAAAGAATCGATCATACAATCGTCTCTCACAGTGTTTATATGAATCTACAAATACCAAAAAAAAAAAAAAAAAAAAAAAAATAATAATATAATAATAATAATAAATAACACAAGACCTACACTTCAAAACAATATGACTTAGACCTTCAACTATACAGTTCAAACAACCCTCTGATCTATAAAAATCAAGAATTTGGCATGCCAGTTTCATTAACTAGCAAATATTACTCAAGATATCATAAAGTTCTAATAAAAAATATATAAAAGAACAAACACCTAACCTATTACCATCACATTGTCAGGGGTTAATATCAATAAGATCAGGCAAATGGAAATCACTGTCATTAGGGGTCGACCCGCCCCGATTCGTCTTGTTCGACTCGTCTGAATTGTAGACCCATATTCGCCTCGCATCTGTACGGTCCAGATGGATTGACTCGTCCCGTACACGGAACGGGTCAGATTCGTCTGGTGACAAATTAGGGACAAATCGGGTCAGGAAAATTTTCTTTAATCCCCCACTTTTTTTTTAGTCCTATATTATTATATATCTGTGAGAGGAAAAAATTAGCTACGGCCTCTTATATTATTTTTTATTTTTTTAAACCCTCGACGGCTCAAAAAAGAGCCGTTACGGTCAGTCAAAGGGTCCAACATGGAAATTTTCAAAAAATAAAAAAAATTAAAAAAAATCCCAGACGGGTCCAACCTATCTTGGTGAATCCGAGTAACAAATTGAGTCAAGAGATCCGATTCGTTTCCTGATTCCTTGACCCGTCTCGTTGGATTCGCTACGAGACGAGTTGAGTCTTGTAACGGATTCGTTAGGCTAACGAGACGAATCAACCCGATTCGTCCCGATAGCTATCCCTAACTGTCATATTGGACAAAGACAAGGCTTAACCCAAGAAAGAACACAAAATTGCACAATCAAAACTACGAAAGAACTAGCCGAATGGTCGAGTTTGAGAAAATTGTCCTTGATTTATTGCGGACTGGACCGCTCGGAAGGCTGCCGAAGCGAGAAAGACAACAACACCACCACCAAAGATGGACATCATTGCGAGCTTTGATAATCAGAAGTGCACCCACATACAAACTAATGTGGGTGGACGCTCATATTAGATTTTATAAAATAATAGAATAGACTTTTTTTTAAGTATATAATCTGTTTTTTTATATTATTTTTACTAATATAAAAATATTTTGAGCTATAACTCAAGTGGTAACTTATAAATTTAATTTATTAGAGGTCTCATGTTCAAACATTGGTCAGTGCGATATTATTTTTTATTTTTTTATTTTATTACATTTATGTTTATACTGAAATTTTTGTCACATTTACGCTCATATTAGAAAACTATCTTGCTTCGACCACTGCTGACAATTGTGAGTTATATTGTTGAACGAGTTGGAGATTTGTATTTGTTGGAAATCCTGCTTAACAAGAATCAATCTGACAACTAATCAAGATCACTGAAATATCAACAATCTAATTGGCCAGGTCGGCAAATATCAGGTGGGAGGTTTTCCGTTCAATAGAACGTTCCTTAATTTAAGAACCACCTTTCAATTTCCTTCCTTAGTTTAAGCACCAATTAGACTGAATCTAAGTCAGTCACGATATACTGTAAAGTATATCCCCTGTATAAAGGACTTAATCCACTTATACAGTATTTAGAGTGAGGTACGCTTAGAGCGAATCTCCTTAAGACAATTACGTCCCCCGCACTGGTGCTAACGGGATAATGGACGCTGGTCTCCCAAGATACAACACTCTTTCACGGTATTTGGATAGCACTACCAAATCACCGTACGGTCGAACCGTAGTCAACCAGTATCTTCACAGGATCGTTGAAGCAGCGGTACAAGGATAAATTTCAAACGAATATTTGCCTTTACTCTTCTGGAGGAGCACCCACTGTTGAGGATGATGGAAGGTTGAAGAATATTCTTCTTCAGAAGTCTTAGATTCAGACAACAATTCTATAAAAGAATATGTTGAATTTTCTAAGTCTTCTTTCAGAATGACTTTTGCAGAATCTCCGTTGGAAGTCGCTTCGGAAACCGAGTTACGGATTTCCCACTTCCCTATTTGGAAGTCACTTCAGAACTCTACTTCCAAATTCTGAACGCAGAAAATTGAAGTTCAGAACTCAGAGAGAGAGAAGAGAAGTTTTGTTGTTGGTGTTGTAGATTGTATGTTTTTCAATTTAGAATTGGAGCCCTTTATATAGCCTTCCAGGAGTGCCCAACAGGTTCGAACCCAAACCAAAGGTCGCACCCTTTCGACCCAGCAGTCGCGTCTGTGGGCAGCCCAACAGTCGCAACTGTTGGCAGTCCAACTGACGCGGAGCGGTCTATTGGCGGGCGGATTGGATCCGGAGCGGAGCGGGTCCGGTTCGGGTATGCTTGCAATTCATACCCGCGAGACCCGATTCAAAAAGAACCAGGCCAGGTAGGGAACCCGAACCTTGACCCGGGCCCGAGCCCGAGCCTGAGCCCGCTGCCGCCAGCGGCGGCGCGCGCGCGCACGCACGCACGTGTGGGCGGGCATAGATCCCTCCCAATCGCGCGCGAAAACTCCAAGTACCCAAAGGGCACGCCCTTTGTTATCAATTTTCTCTATTTATACACCATAGGCTTCCATCCAATGGCCAATGTGGGACTAAATGCATGTAGCAACCTTTAGTCCCATTTGGCTTTGAATTAGGCAATCTTTGGACTTGAATATCTCATTCATTCGAAGTCGGAATTGAACATGTGAATATACCACGTTCATCACAAATGGAAGGAGAACACACTCCAACCATTATCCGGTTGATTCGATCAACGGATCTCACCATAATTCAACTCGAAGATTCACCATATTCTTCAATTCTAACAATCCCCCACAATGAATGGAGATTCAAGGAAATTGTAAGATCACCTAGAGGGGGGGTGAATAGGTGATGGCTAATCTAATGGTCACTTATGAACAAATAATGCGGAATTAAAACTAAGTTGACCAAATTAAACTTCTTTTAATTAAACACTTATGTATAACACAAGAGTGTTGCCGAATTCCCCTTGCGAGGCTCTGGACAAGCTCCTCTAGATTCCCCTTGAATGGGTTGAGGTGCCGCGTTGGCTCTCTTGGTTGAATACTAGTGTTAACAACAATCCCAAGCAAGTATGTATATCAATTATGAGCACAAGGGAATATATCATGCATATATAAGATGAACACAATAAATTGAATGCAAGATATAAAATAGAGACAAAGAGAGAGAGGGAAGAGTAAGCAATCGCAAACACAAAGGGTTTGTTTCGAGGTTCGAGCACACTTGCTCTACATCCCCGCCTTCGACACACGAAGGATTTCCACTATGCAAGATCCCACCGGATCTCTCCTCGGTGCCGTACACCTACAAACCCTCGGACTCCCAAGTCCCGTACACACGCAAGCCCCCTAAGCTTGCCGAGGCCGCACCTCGAACCACCAAGAGTTCACAACCGAACTCCAACCACAACGAGCACACTTGCCCGCTTCCTCAAAGTAACAAGAAAAATCTCTTTGATGATCACAACACTTGATCACCTAAAGAGCACTCTCACTACAACACACCTATAGGAATATCTAGTAATGGAAAGCTCAAGTGTGGTGTGAGAAAAGCAAGGAAAGAAAGCTATGGAGGAAAAACTCAAGAATCACTTTAACACTCTCTTGATAAAAACTCCCTTTTGATTGGAAATATTTGCTCTCAAATATGTGGAGAGAACTTCTGAAATCAGTTGGAAAAACTAGCTCAAAGGTCTCCAAAATCTTAACCTCAAAACAGATGACAAGATCCCAATTTATAGGCTGCAGAAAATAGAGCCGTTGGGAATCTGTCAGTGCTGTCGGTCGACCGCCGGTCGACCGGCCAACGGTCATTTTTCTGACCGTTGCAGCCACCGGTCGACCGGCTCGGTCGACCGATAACCTGGAATGAACTGTCGGTCGACCGGCCCGGTCGACTGATATTTCCAGAGAGCAAAGCTCTCTTGGTCGGTCGACCGACCCGGTCGACCGGCCACTGTGCTGACAACGTGCACAGGGCTGTGCACATCGGTCGACCGGTCAGGTCGACCGACATGGCCTGTCAGCCAGTCTCCAGGTCTGAAAACAGGATTTAAAAATCTTTTATAAAATCCTAAAAATACATAGAAATTCTACAAAAATAGTTTTACCAATATACTTGAAAGAACAAACATGCTTGCACAAAATCAAGACATGTTATAGATGTTTTGGTCTATTTTTGTAACTTGGAAATATTAGCTCAATAACTAAAAGGTATTTTTCCAAAACATGTTTTTCCCAACTTATTTTTCTAAATCTTCATCAAATACAAAAACAAGATATTTGAGTTCATTTTAAAGCATAGTGTGTATGGATATGATCCACTACACAATCAATAAGAAATATCTATGTTTTTGATATAAAGCTCTAATCAAGATTTTGTTTAAAGATATGAACTATGAAATACCAAAATCTAAGATAAATATTTTTCTAAATAAAAATTCTTTTCTAAAATGAAATCTTTATGAAAGCAATTTAAATCAAGAGTTCTAATCAAGAGTGTGTGTGTGATATAGACTTGAGCAATCCACCAACTATCTATCCTTTACATTTTTACTAAAACAAAAATACAAATTCTATACCTAGACCCAAGTCTTCAACTTCTTGAAGTCTTCCCTTGAAGCTTCACATCATCTTGACTTGGTCCAAGCTTGATCCAAAAACTCCTTGGATCACCACATGCAAGCTCCAAATCTTGTTCTTTTATCCTTTGTTGAGCTATGCACCTACTAAGATCTTGATCATGAATCTGTCACTAATTAAACACAAGATCATTAGTAATTATAACTACATGAGTTGATCATCATCAAAACTAGGGTGAAGGGCCTTTGGGCCAACAATCTCCCCCTTTTTGATGATGACAAAACTCATGGAGTTATATATGCATGGATTAAAGTAAAGCTTCAAAGAAGCTCCCCCTTAACTCATGCATAATAAATAAGCAATAGATATTCAATGAAGCACTTAAAAATGTATGCAAATGAATGCATGTAAAACAAAACAAATCTTTTATTTCTTGTGATGCATGAGTAAAAGCACAAGTCAAAATCTTTCTCCCCTTAAGTAAGGAACAAATACTTTTCCCCTTTAAGGAAATCATGCATATAACTCAAATACTTCTCCCCCTTTTTGTCAATCATCAACAAAGGGTTCAAAGTAAAAATACATCAAACAAATTTTCTCCCCCTTTTTGTCAAAAATAAGGAAATCAAGGAGGGTAAAATACAAATCAATCAATAAAATTTATATGCGATATAAATTCATGAAGAGGAAGACGTTAAGTTAGCTTCCCGACACATATACATTACATGAAAGAGGGATGACAAGCCCTAATTCACATAACGTATAATATGTCATGCATAAGAGGAGATGTGAAGCTCCCCCTACACACGTATATCATGAAAAGAAGAGTTGTCAAGCTCCTCAAATTATAATATACTCAACATGAATCTATATGTAGAAGAGATGTTAAGCTCTCCTTGCATATAGGAAATACAAATAAAAAATTTTGAATTTTTCTTTATCAAAACAAAATTTTAACTTTTTCTTAGTAACAACAAATTTTGAGATATCAATTGTAAAATAATCAAATTTTGAATTTTTGATACCAATTTCAAAACACAATGCATAAGCTTATTATGAAATACCAATTTAAAATCTAATTAAGCTTAGCATCAACAATCTTTGTGCTTTAAAGGAAATACCACTTGTAAAATAAGCACAAATAGATAACATATATGTATGACAAGATAATACCAATAGAAATTGATATAATTTGAAGGCATTCATACATACAATCAAAATATGGATATACACAACATGAAGTCATATTGATACCAATTGCAAATAACCAATGATACCAATTGAAAAGTAAGCATAAGTGTATACATCATATAATCTACCATATGAAGAATTCGAACTAGTTAAATGAACTTGTTTTAAGAACTAGTACGAGATCCTTCCATCAAGGAATAAATTAAAAAGTTTTTCATGAAAGATCAATGAAACACAAGGCACTAAAAACACTCTAATCCATAAAGTCCATTTAATGTTTTCAAGAGATGTGAGTGTACTAATGTTATGTGGAACATGGCATCATGAAAAATAGCAATAAAACTCAATATTCCTTTAAATTTTGAATTATCATAACTTTTTTTAAAACCTTGAAAATCATCAAAAAAAATTTTTATAAAAAAAATGTTTCATAATATATGTATGTTTTGTCAATACAAGAAGCATACATACATATCTCTAACACAATTGAGTCCATATATATAGATTTGCATGAAAGGCAAATGACTCAAGAGGTATCCATGTATATCTTAATGTTTTGGCAAAATAACCATATACATGAAATGAAATTACATGATCATAACATAAATCCAAAAGGGAATACAAGTTTAAGAATGTAATGATCATCAAAACTAAGCTTATACTAGCACACCTAATGGGTTCAAATAAGCATTCAAGTACACATATCAATAGATTTATTTGTGGTCCATAAGGTGTACAAGTATAAATCCAAGTGTTGACAAATACTAACATCTAAACTAATATTCAATACAATGAAGCATCAAAATTTTGAAATCACAAAAGAATTTATCCATAAAAATAGGATCATGTGCATCAATTGAAGAATAGATAACTAGTTTAAATGGATTTTTGACAAACTAGTTAAAGATCCTTCATAAATATGAAATCATATGTTTTTCATGAATAATACTAAATACATAAAAGTTCAAGCACTCATATTCCATAAAGCTCCAAATTATGTGTTTTCTTAAAGATGAGTGTTCAAAGGTTATGTAAATAGTATCTTCATGAAAATAGTCATTGAAGCCAAAATCAAATCATGACTAAAATTTTTATTTAACAACACACAAAAATCATTTGTATCAAAACAAATCATCAAAAAAAAATTTACATGGTATATGTATGAATTATACAAATCCAACAATATGCATACATATCCCAAATATTAAAAGAGTCTATTAAATGTTTGCATGAAGGCAAGAGACTCACGGGTATACATGTATATTTATTAGATTTGAATTAAACATGCATATACATGAAGTAAATCACAAAAATTGGCAAAACATGTATATATGAGAATTATCAAAACTAGATTATACATATGCATAAAGTGGATACAAGTGAGCATGAAGTTCAATTATTTAAGAGTCAATTGTAATTCACTATTTGTATATGTATACATACAAGTTTGATATATTCTACATCTAAGCATGTAAATACCACATGAAGCACAAATCAAGCAAAATCATGAACATGCTATGAATGTATGAAATAAGTAAAAGCATGTATATAAAAATAGGAGTTAAGAAATTGTTACCAACTTCAAAGCTCCAAGTATGGTGGTTGTCCCACCAAGCTCCTTGATAGTGATGCAACCAAGTGTATGTCCATCATGTCCATTGCAACCACTACCAAGGTACCAACCTTCTCACGTTTTGTGAGATCCCACACCTACATCAAAATCAAAAGGTGGGGGTTTTGGTACCCATGTTTTCTTGGGTCCTTTGGGGTTAGCATTGTTGTAAGGAACCCAAAATCTATTATACTTAGCAAAATATAAGTATGGTTTCTTATCAAAACAATATTTTGCTAGATGGCCTTTGCGGCCACAATGTGTACATATGTACACCTTAGCATGATGCTTATGAGTGTGATTGTGATCGTGATGTGCACCATAAGCATGAGCATGATGAGTATGATGATGTGCATGAGCATGAGGAACTTGTTTCTTTTGAAACAAAGATTCCAACTTAGAATGATTGAATGCACATGTGCTCAAATTAGAGCTCAAATTATCAATTTTATTTTTCAAATTTTTAATCTCATTAGTTGTGGCATGTAAAGCATGGTGAGATAAAGAATCATTTTTCTTTTTCTTTTGAAAAACATTATCCTTTTCTTTTTCAACAAATTTTCTTTTTAAAGATTTATTTTTTTGTAAAATACTTTCTTTTTGTTTTTCAACCATAGCAATATTATCCTTCAAAATAGTGTTCCCTTCACAAAGATCATTCAATTTTGAAAATAAGGAAACATTCTCATTTTTCAAATCTTTATTTTCTTTTTCTAAGCATGCAAGTTTATTTCTAAAAGAATCATTTTCTACATGCATGCAATCAATGTTCTTTTTCAAATCTTTATTATTCTTTTCTAAGCATGCAATGTTGTCTCTACATGAATCATGTTCATTATGCATGCAAGCAATGTCCTTTTTCAAAATTTATTTTCTTTCTTAATTATGTCATATCTTTCAAGCAATAATTGGCATAAAGAATTTAGCTCATCATATGACATACTAGCATCCTCATCATCGGATTCGGTATTTACCTCAAGGGGGTCATCCCCTTGGACCATGTAGCACTTGTTGGAGGTGTCGCTTCCAACATCCGAATCGCTCCCCGCATAGTATTGTTCATTTTCGCCAAGGGAGATGAGGGTGTTCCATACTACAAAAGCCATATCAATATTAGCAACCCTACATAAATAATCATCATTTAGGGTGCTCTTTAAAGCATGTAGGGCTTTTGTATTAGCCTCAAGATTCTTACCATCTATACAATAAGCATTATTAGTAGTGGCAAGATATACATTATAACCTAGGGCTTTTAGGAATAATGACATCTTAACTTTCCAAATGTGGATGTTAAGAATATCAAAGGTGGGTGGTGACATAAAGTCCATGGTGAGGTGTGTATGTACAATAAATATTGTGATTAGCCCAAATGTAGGATCTTTAACTCTTAGGTTGTGAGACCCTTATCAAGAGCACTAGCTCTGATACCAATTGTAAGATCACCTAGAGGGGGGGTGAATAGGTGATGGCTAATCTAATGGTCACTTATGAACAAATAATGCGGAATTAAAACTAAGTTGACCAAATTAAACTTCTTTTAATTAAACACTTATGTATAACACAAGAGTGTTGCCGAATTCCCCTTGCGAGGCTCTGGACAAGCTCCTCTAGATTCCCCTTGAATGGGTTGAGGTGCCGCGTTGGCTCTCTTGGTTGAATACTAGTGTTAACAACAATCCCAAGCAAGTATGTATATCAATTATGAGCACAAGGGAATATATCATGCATATATAAGATGAACACAATAAATTGAATGCAAGATATAAAATAGAGACAAAGAGAGAGAGGGAAGAGTAAGCAATCGCAAACACAAAGGGTTTGTTTCGAGGTTCGAGCACACTTGCTCTACATCCCCGCCTTCGACACACGAAGGATTTCCACTATGCAAGATCCCACCGGATCTCTCCTCGGTGCCGTACACCTACAAACCCTCGGACTCCCAAGTCCCGTACACACGCAAGCCCCCTAAGCTTGCCGAGGCCGCACCTCGAACCACCAAGAGTTCACAACCGAACTCCAACCACAACGAGCACACTTGCCCGCTTCCTCAAAGTAACAAGAAAAATCTCTTTGATGATCACAACACTTGATCACCTAAAGAGCACTCTCACTACAACACACCTATAGGAATATCTAGCAATGGAAAGCTCAAGTGTGGTGTGAGAAAAGCAAGGAAAGAAAGCTATGGAGGAAAAACTCAAGAATCACTTTAACACTCTCTTGATAAAAACTCCCTTTTGATTGGAAATATTTGCTCTCAAATATGTGGAGAGAACTTCTGAAATCAGTTGGAAAAACTAGCTCAAAGGTCTCCAAAATCTTAACCTCAAAACAGATGACAAGATCCCAATTTATAGGCTGCAGAAAATAGAGCCGTTGGGAATCTGTCAGTGCTGTCGGTCGACCGCCGGTCGACCGGCCAACGGTCATTTTTCTGACCGTTGCAGCCACCGGTCGACCGGCTCGGTCGACCGATAACCTGGAATGAACTGTCGGTCGACCGGCCCGGTCGACTGATATTTCCAGAGAGCAAAGCTCTCTTGGTCGGTCGACCGACCCGGTCTACCGGCCACTGTGCTGACAACGTGCACAGGGCTGTGCACATCGGTCGACCGGTCAGGTCGACCGACATGGCCTGTCAGCCAATCTCCAGGTCTGAAAACAGGATTTAAAAATCTTTTATAAAATCCTAAAATACATAGAAATTCTACAAAAATAGTTTTACCAATATACTTGAAAGAACAAACATGCTTGCACAAAATCAAGACATGTTATAGATGTTTTGGTCTATTTTTGTAACTTGGAAATATTAGCTCAATAACTAAAAGGTATTTTTCCAAAACATGTTTTTCCCAACTTGTTTTTCTAAATCTTCATCAAATACAAAAACAAGATATTTGAGTTCATTTTAAAGCATAGTGTGTATGGATATGATCCACTACACAATCAATAAGAAATATCTATGTTTTTGATATAAAGCTCTAATCAAGATTTTGGTTTAAAGATATGAACTATGAAATACCAAAATCTAAGATAAATATTTTTCTAAATAAAAATTCTTTTCTAAAATGAAATCTTTATGAAAGCAATTTAAATCAAGAGTTCTAATCAAGAGTGTGTGTGTGATATAGACTTGAGCAATCCACCAACTATCTATCCTTTACATTTTTACTAAAACAAAAATACAAATTCTATACCTAGACCCAAGTCTTCAACTTCTTGAAGTCTTCCCTTGAAGCTTCACATCATCTTGACTTGGTCCAAGCTTGATCCAAAAACTCCTTGGATCACCACATGCAAGCTCCAAATCTTGTTCTTTTATCCTTTGTTGAGCTATGCACCTACTAAGATCTTGATCATGAATCTGTCACTAATTAAACACAAGATCATTAGTAATTATAACTACATGAGTTGATCATCATCAAAACTAGGGTGAAGGGCCTTTGGGCCAACAGAAATGACACACAAAGAGACTGACTCTATTGTGAAAGGTACTTTAGAAAAGAAACTGCATAAGGATAGGTGAACTAGGTCTTGAACCTTCCATAGCGAAAGCTTTATCGGACTTACTGGCTAATCAGTGAACTTGGTCTTGAACTGTTAGCCGTTAGTGTAAGCCAAGTCAACAAGCTTCACACAGTGACTTTCCAAATCAACTTTGGTTCTCTGTTGTGTCCGTTTTGCCCTGGACATTCTTGATTTCAGAGAGTATCTTTAGGGAATAACAGCTTCCATAGAGATTCCCAAAGAGCCGACCCAACTCTATACTCACATAGGTGATGGACCTATTAAGAGTAGTCTACTCTACTCCACTTGTTTAGTAACAAGATATAGGCATCATTAAAAGCATTTAAGCTTATCCTTAATCCACTTGTAGAAAAGCACTTATGTGCACCTTAGGAATGGATTGGAGTCAAGCTCCCAAGTGCTTACTTGCTGAGTCAATCATAACTAGTTTTTCCTCTTGAACTTAGTCCGTGGGATCTCCAGTCGCTAAGTGAGGTTTCCATTAAGCTGACTCGGTAAGGTTAGGCTTTTAGACCTATTCCCCTCGATGCGCAGTTTATACGCTCTCCACTTAAACCTTTAGTAAGCGGATCCGCTAAATTATTCTTTGACGATACAAAGTCAATAGAGATAATTCCATTTGAGAGCAACTGCTTCACGGTATTATGTCTACGACGAATATGTCTAGACTTACCGTTGTATAAAACATTTTGTGCCCTAGATATAGCTGCTTGATTATCGCAGTGTATACATATAGCGGGCACTGGCTTTTGCCATAATGGTATATCTTCTAAGAATTGTCGAAGCCATTATGTTTCTTCTCCAGCCTTATCTAAGGCTATGAATTCTGATTCCATAGTGGAACGGGCAATACATGTTTGCTTAGAAGATTTCCATGATACCGCTGCTCCTGCTAGAGTAAATATGTATCCGCTAGTTGATTTTGATTACTCAGAATCTGCAATCCAATTAGCATCACTGTATCCTTCCAGTACAGAAGGATACTGTCCATATCTCAAGGCATATTCCTTGGTATGTGATACGTAACCCAATACTCGTAGTAGAGCGGTCCAGTGTAGATCACTAGGATTGCTAGTGTATCTACTTAACTTACTTACAGCGTAAGCAATATCGGGTCTAGTGCAATTCATTAAATACATTAGACTTCCGATAATCTGAGAATACTCCAACTGGCGTATTCCAGTTCCTGTATTCTTATGAAGGTGGACGTGTGGGAGAAAAGGATTTGTATTCTCTTTTATCCCATGATCCTTGAATCTTTCTATCATCTTATCCACGTAGTGAGATTGAGATAGACTGATTCCATCTGGTGTTCTAGTAATTTTAATTCCTAAAATTACATCAGCAACCCTCAGATCCTTCATATCAAAACTGTTGGATAACATTCTTTTAGTGGACTTAATAGTCTCAATATTAGTCCCAAGTATCAACATGTCGTCTACATAAAGACAAACAATGATACATGCATCTCCAACTGTTTTCGTGTAAACACACTTATCGCATTCATTGATAGTGAATCCATCTTTGATCATGACACTATCAAATTTCTCATGCCATTGTTTTGGAGCCTGTTTTAAACCGTATAAGGATTTTACCAATTTACACACCTTGTGTTCTTGGCCCTTGACTTTAAATCCTTCAGGTTGCTCCATATATATCTCTTCACTTAATTCACCATTTAAGAATGCAGTCTTGACATCCATTTGATGGATATCTAAGTTGTGCAATACTGCAATCGCAATCAACATCCGTATGGACGTTATTCTTGTTACTGGTGAATAAGTATCGAAGTAGTCAAGTCCTTCTTTTTGTCGATAACCCTTGACTACTAATCTAGCCTTGTACTTATCGATAGATCCATTGGGTTTTAATTTTCGTTTGAAAATCTACTTACACCCAATTGGTTTACTTCCAGGAGGCAAGTTTACCAATTCCCAAGTATGATTACTTAGTATGGATTCTATTTCGCTATTTATAGCTTCTTTCCACATTTGTACTTCTGGGGTTGACATAGCCTCTTTAAATGTTTGAGGCTCGCTCTCAATAGCGTATGCTATGAAATCTGGACCAAAAGATTTGAGATTCTAGATCTCTGACTTCTTCTTGGTTCAATTTTCGCATTTACAATTGGTTCCTCGGGGCTTTCGTCCCTGAACGCCATCTTGTGTGTTCTTTTCCCAGAAGTCTTATCTGCTTCCCGTTTGTACGGAAAGATGTCTTCAAAGAACACAGCATCTCGAGATTCGATAATCATGTTTACATGAATATCAGGTATTTCTGATTTATGAACCAGAAATCTGTAGGCACTACTATTCAAGGCATAGCCTATGAATATGCAGTCCATAGTTTTTGCTCCCAACTTAGTCTTTTTAGGTAATGGTGCCAGCACCTTTGCAAGGCACCCCCACATTTTGAGGTAATGGTAGGAAGGTGTCCTTCCATGCCATAACTCGAATGGTATTAGACCAAGTTTCTTGTGGGGTACTCTATTTAGAATATGATTTGCAGTTAATAGAGCTTCCCCCCACAAGTTCTGCGGAGCTCTAGAACTTACAAGCATGGAATTAACCATCTCCTTCAAAGTTCTGTTCTTCCGTTCAGCAATTCCATTCTGCTGAGGAGTGTATGGTGCTGTAGTTTGATGTATTATACCAAAACTAGCACATAACTCACTAAAATCATTTGATTCATACTCCGCCTCTATCGGATTTTAGAATCTTGATTTTCTTGTTGAGTTGATTCTCAACTTCGGCTTTATATGTTGTAAACATATTTATTGCCTCATCCTTACTGTTTAAAAGATACACATAACAGTATCTTGTACAGTCATCGATAAAAGTAATGAAATACTTTTTACCGCCTCTAGTTGGCATAAACTTCAAGTCACACAGATCGCTATGAATTAACCCTAAAGGTTCTGTATTTCGATCTATTGAGTGAAATGAATTTTTCCCCAACTTGGCCTCAACACAAACCTCACACTTGCGAATTTCTTCCAAGTTGAGTTTAGGAATATATCCCAGATTAGACAAGTTCTTCAAAGACTTGTAATTTACATGCCCTAATCTAGCATGCCACAAAATAGGAGACTCAAGCAAATAAATAGAAGAATTTTCTTTATTTATAAGCTTCGGGTACAAATACATAGATTTTTTATCTACCACTGCAACATTGGCTTTAAAAAGTCCATCAACAAGATAACCATTTCCCACATACATCCCTCCCTTAGTAAGTACAAATTTATCAGATTCAAAAACCATTCTAAATCCTTTCTTACTAAGTATTGATCCGGAGATCAAATTCTTGCGGATGTCTGGAACATGAAGCACATCGTTAAGAGTAAGCTCTTTCCCCGATGTCCACTTCAGGATGACCTTGCCCTTTCCTTCAACCTTTGAGACGGCTGAATTTCCCATGAATAGTTGCTCATCTTGCTCTAGTATTTGATATTCTGAGAATAACAATTTCTCAGAGCAGATGTGCCGAGTAGCCCCAGTGTCTACCCACCAATCCTTATTGTTGGTTGTCAGATTCACTTCTGACACCACAGCTGAAAGGCTTGGTGACTCATGGTCGGTCAAGTTTGCCTGTGGGTGGCTCTTCTTGTTTTTTTTGAGGCGGCTGCGACATTCATTCGCCTTATGCCCCTCTTTGTTGCAGATGTAGCAGGTTCCTTTGAAGCGCATGTTCTTGCCTTCTTGGACCTTGCCTTTGTACCCTTGGGAAGTCTTCTTCCGCTTTAAGCCTTTGGAAGTAGACGCTTTCCCCTTTGAGTCTTCGATCACATTTGCTTTTGCTTCGTAGGAGTTCTTGCTGCTCCTTTTCTCGGACTTTCTGTTGTCCTCCTCAATACGAAGCCTCACAATGAGATCTTCCAACTTCAACTCCTTTCGCTTGTGCTTAAGGTAGTTCTTGAAATCTCTCCACGCAGGTGGGAGTTTCTCCACGATAGTAGCAACCTGAAAGGTTTCAGGTAGGATCATACCTTCAGCTTCTATCTCGTGCAAGATAAGTTGGAACTCTTGCACCTGACTGATTACAGTCTTGCTGTCCACCATTTTGTACTTCAGAAATCGTCCTACGACGAACTTCTTGGTACCAGCATCCTCAGTCTTGTACTTCTTGTCAAGACTGATCCATAACTTCTTTGCCGTTGTGATAGGACTGTAGACATTGTAAATAGAGTCATCCAGTCCATTTAAAACATAATTTCGGTAAAGGAAGTCACATTGAGTCCATGCATCAGTTGCAGGCTCTGGTGGATTTTCCTCCAGGAATCTGGCCAGATGAAGAGTGGTCAAGTAGAAGAGCATCTTCTGTTGCCACCTCTTGAATTCTGTGCCATCAAATTTTCCTGGCTTCTCCGGCTTCGGGTTAGGAAGTGGAGTAGGCATCAATGCTTGTAGCATGTTTGGTGCCTTGCTTGAGCTATCTTGATTTGTCTCAGACATCTTCTGCAAGTTCAAGCAGAACAGAAGTAAGAAACGATAATTGTCTTAAGATTGTTGGAAATCCTGCTTAACAAGAATCAATCTGACAACTAATCAAGATCACTGAAATATCAACAATCTAATTGGCCAGGTCGGCAAATATCAGGTGGGAGGTTTCCGTTCAATAGAACGTTCCTTAATTTAAGAACCACCTTTCAATTTCCTTCCTTAGTTTAAGCACCAATTAGACTGAATCTAAGTCAGTCACGATATACTGTAAAGTATATCCCCTGTATAAAGGACTTAATCCACTTATACAGTATTTAGAGTGAGGTACGCTTAGAGCGAATCTCCTTAAGACAATTACGTCCCCCGCACTGGTGCTAACGGGATAATGGACGCTGGTCTCCCAAGATACAACACTCTTTCACGGTATTTGGATAGCACTACCAAATCACCGTACGGTCGAACCGTAGTCAACCAGTACCTTCACAGGATCGTTGAAGCAGCGGTACAAGGACAAATTTCAAACGAATATTTGCCTTTACTCTTCTGGAGGAGCACCCACTGTTGAGGATGATGGAAGGTTGAAGAATATTCTTCTTCAGAAGTCTTAGATTCAGACAACAATTCTATAAAAGAATATGTTGAATTTTCTAAGTCTTCTTTCAGAATGACTTTTGCAGAATCTCCGTTGGAAGTCGCTTCGGAAACCGAGTTACGGATTTCCCACTTCCCTATTTGGAAGTCACTTCAGAAGTCTTAGATTCAGACAACAATTCTATAAAAGAATATGTTGAATTTTCTAAGTCTTCTTTCAGAATGACTTTTGCAGAATCTCCGTTGGAAGTCGCTTCGGAAACCGAGTTACGGATTTCCCACTTCCCTATTTGGAAGTCACTTCAGAACTCTACTTCCCAATTCTGAACGCAGAAAATTGAAGTTCAGAACTCAGAGAGAGAGAAGAGAAGTTTTGTTGTTGGTGTTGTAGATTGTATGTTTTTCAATTGAGAATTGGAGCCCTTTATATAGCCTTCCAAGAGTGCCCAACAGGTTCGAACCCAAACCAAAGGTTGCACCCTTTCGACCCAGCAGTCGTGTCTGTTGGCAGCCCAACAGTCGCAACTGTTGGCAGTCCAACTGACGCGGAGCGGTCTATTAGCAGGCGGATTGGATCCGGAGCGGAGCGGGTCCGGTTCGGGCGCCGGCGCCGGCCGGCCGGCCGGCGCGCGCGCGCGCACGTGTGGGCGGGCATAGATCTCTCCCAATCGCACGCGAAAACTCCAAGTACCCAAAGGGCACGCCCTTTGTTCTCAATTTTCTCTATTTATACACCATAGGCTTCCATCCCATAGCCAATGTGGGACTAAATGCATGTAGCAACCTTTAGTCCCATTTGGCTTTGAATTAGGCAATCTTTGGACTTGAATATCTCATTCATTCGAAGTCGGAATTGAACATGTGAATATACCACGTTCATCACAAATGGAAGGAGAACACACTCCAACCATTATCCGGTTGATTCGATCAACGGATCTCGCCATAATTCAACTCGAAGATTCACCTTTATATTCTTCAATTCCAACAGTATTACCCCGCAAGTATGAGCTAGTCATTCAACTCCTCCCCCACAGTTGAGGACTAATAAGTGTTCTGTTGATTAAATGCTTGAATGGTCAAATTTCTTGCTTATTGCAGTCATAAAGAGATGTTAAGAGTAATTTGATATATATATTTATACTAATGTCTGTTTCCTTCTTAATAACATAAGGATATTTTCACAAATTAAGTAAAAAACATGAGGATATATCAGTAAATAAAAGAATAAAGGGATTCAATGATATATTTGCTAAAAGTCCTAAGATTTTTCATCTCACAATCTCTCTCCTCCACCACCGTGCCATGTTTCAGTACAGTAGCTAAAACTTGTTAAATTTGAATGTAGAGTTTAGTCAGTGAGACTCCGATGTTAGAATCCTAATATAATAAAGATTTATACCTTTGACGTGCCCAAAACTGATAAAGGATAAAATTACAAACATACATCACAAAATTTCAGTCAATAAACGAATTTAATAGGGACTATTATGCACAGAACCCCTTGTGTCGGGAGGAAAAGCGCCCAGGGTCACGAAGGGGACCGCAGCGGATCCATCTTCAACAGCGTGGTCCCCGCTACGAGCGGCCTGAGATCAGCTGCCACTCTCGATCTGACCTTCCGCTGGCCACCGCGACGTGCCGGTCGTAGGACCGCTGGAAAGAGGCAAGATACGCGCCCTGTACTAAATTAATCGCAATTATTTTAATTATTATTTTCCATTATATATAGGGTTGCGTCGATCTCTGGTTCTCTGCAGAGTAGATCCCGCAACTCTTTCTCCTGCTCTCTCTGTGCGTTCCGATCTCTCTCTCTCTCTCTCTCTCTCTCTCTCTCTCTCTCTCTGTGTTGCGAATTCAATCTCTGAGGTAAATTCCATTGGCCCTTTGGTTCCAAATAATTTTGTTTTTGTTTGATTATTATCTTTCTTTGATATCATTCTCATTTCATTATTGGTGATAAAATTTGTTGTGGTTGAGAAAAGAATCGCAAGGATTTAAGACCAATAATGGTTTACTATTTAGATTTTTTTTTTTTTTTTTTTTTTTTTTTAATGGTGACACCCGGAAGATGTGCTTTTGGCCGGTTCTTAAACTGGATATATCTCCCTTTTCTCTTCTCATGTTGGATCTGGGTTTGTTGAGTTTGGAATGATTTTGTTGAGCTATTTTTTTGGAATTTATAAAGTTTTTTTTTGTGTGTGGCAAATGTGGGTTTTGGAAAAGCTCAAGAGGTAAATTTTGCATCTTTGTTTCCTAAATGATCGAATAGGCTGCTAGTAGTGGGAAAGTTTGGTTTTTTATGTTGGTTTATTACCTTGTAACGGTTCATTCAGTTGTGGAGTACTAACATTATGTAGGTTTCTTCATTGTCTGATTTCTCGGTGCCGTGGAGTACTAACATTATGTAGGTTTCTTCAGTGTCTGATTTCTCAGTATTTAGAGCTCCTTTTTCTGTATTATGAATATTTGTGATGATGTGTTGGGTGGTGAGATTTTTGTTATTGAGCCTGGTATAATATGAGATAATTCCTTTATGAGCTGTATTGTTTTTGCTGGATTCTGCTTTGAGTCAGGAATCAGTCTGTGTGAAGGCAAGGTTCTCAAATGATAAATATTTCTGTTTTATGTTTATTTTAATTCATCGAATTTACATCACATGGTTTATCTTATCCTGGCAGCAAGTGGTTCCCATATTTTTTCCACTTCATAAACGGAGGATATTTTTAAAATTTATCATGCATGGATTTATGTTATCATGCTCTATATCATCTTAAATTGATGTTTGGTTGAAGGTTTTTGTTGTTTGATGAATACATTTTTTTAAATTGTTGGATTGGAGTTAGAGCCAATGGTAGGTTTATTGCTTTGATTTTGCATTAAAGTTCATGTTTGTTTATTATGTTGGTTTCAGAACTGCTATTGATTGTTTCTCATTGTTTCTTGTGTATTATCTTCCTTTGCAAGTTCATTTTGTTTACATAAACTCCCCTCCTTTTTTTTTTCACATTGAGGTATGCCTTAGTTATTTTCATATGTTATACTTTATTCTTTTCTTGGATGTTTACATTATGAAAAACATATTTTCTTATATTTTCTTATTTAGCATAATAATCACCTGACTTTTTTTTGTATGTGTGTGTTGCGAAAGATGTGGGGTTTGAAATGGACATAACTCTATGACCAGATCTAGAAGTGATAATGTATAAAATAAGTGTTTCTCTCAGATTAGAAATTCCCTATGGACAAAGAAGGCATATATCTGATGAACAGAGATAAATCCCCTTCCTTACCTTAGAGAGCTTTATTGAATTTTGCAGGATGGGCAGCAGCGAGAACAGCGGAACCAACTATGGGGAGTACACGTATGCAAACTTGGAGAGGGAGCCCTACTGGCCTTCTGAGAAGCTGAGTATCTCCATAACCGGAGCTGGAGGTTTCATTGCCTCTCACATTGCAAGACGTCTAAAGAGCGAGGGGCACTATATTATCGCTTCAGACTGGAAGAAGAATGAACACATGACTGAGGACATGTTCTGCCATGAGTTCCACCTTGTTGATCTGAGGGTCATGGACAACTGCCTTAAGGTCACAAAGGGAGTGGACCATGTGTTCAATCTTGCAGCTGACATGGGAGGAATGGGGTTTATCCAGTCAAACCACTCTGTTATTATGTACAATAACACCATGATCAGTTTCAACATGCTCGAAGCTGCTAGAATTAATGACGTCAAGAGGTTTGCATTTTCTCATTGCATTTCTTGAATATTCATATAGGTCCAGAAAGGTCAGCTATATTTCCTTCAGGTTGTGTCTAGTTCTAATTTTGTCTGCTAGTAGTGATGTTACTTAAGCCTGCGAATCCCCAGAAAATAGTTTACATGCTATACTCGATGAAATCTATATGAAGGCATTTAGTTGAGGAACCATTACATTTGTGTTTGCTACTAGTGATGTTACCTAAGCCCGCATATCCCCAGAAAAAGTTTTACCTGCCATATATCCTCTATGAAACCTATCTGAGGGCATTTAGTTGATGAACCATTATACACATTTGAGTTTTATGAGGTGACATGTACATGACAATGCAACATGAAATAGTACGTATAATAGTTGTAGATGCAACAGAGCAAAAACAAATATAGGATGCTTGGTAGGGTAAAGTTTTTTAGGATATAAAATGTGAGACATATTAAATAAATTTACGGAGTTTTCCCTTAAAACTGTTATACCATATTAAATGCATCAAAATTATATATTTTTTTACTTAGTGCTTTCCACATATACTGGTTCTTTTTAAATTGAAAATGGCCGTAATAACTGTTTAATTCTGAGGAATCTTGTTCTCATCGTCCTAACACCTTCATTATACCTATTCAATATTGATTAGCAATCGTGTCTCACTCCCAAAATATAATGACATAACTTCTTGATGGAAAGAGTCACATGAGCAAGAAATGGCTCTTTTAGCGGAAACCTGTATCCTATTTCGAATTCTATTAACTCAAGGTATTTTTATTCTTTCCTTTTCCTTTAACTTAATTTAATACTTTTGTGATCTAATTATGCATGATCCATCTGCCATGGTAAGCATGTAGAGGAAACCATGTTATGTATTTGGCTCTCTTGATAAAAACAATGTTAACTATCCACACGTGCACCGGTAGGGGTATAGTTGTAAAGAGGAAGTTTAGAACACAGATCAAGGTTTGTTCCCTGGAGGGGGCATGCAGCAGACACCGACATTCCAATGTTATCCAGATGTGCAAATGTAGAATTTTCACGTCTGACAATTCAACTTTGTATACATCTATACGAGCCAAACTACAAGTGCTGCTACTTAGAACTTTAAAATTATCCACAAGTGCCACAAGAGCAAGTGTAGAATGTGTGTCTAACAATACAACTATCTGAGAACTATCTATATATTATCCAAGCTACAAGGTCAAAATATAATCATTTCATATAGCGATTTGTGCAAGTAATAATTGACATGGAATAATTATATGTAAGAATTTTGAAATGCATGTCTTAAGTTTTCCTTTCACTGAGTAATCAATAAAACACAAAAGAAATGAATGCTATGTTTAGTAATAAATGATTACACTAACTTAAAGAAGTCATCCCTGACTTTAAAAAAGTTTCTTTCTAACTGCACTCCTGATTTTGGTTAGTTTTTTCTTTTCTGATTTGTACTTTTGAACCTTGTGAGAGTTGTTTAGATAAAGATGCAAATGAGTTCTTGATGTTGCATAACATCAACAAAAGAGTTTCATGGTGCTTATGTTTCATAAAATTAACTCGAGGGCATGAATCATGAAACATCTCCTGATAGATTACCCATTAGGCCCTGTTCTGTTGGGATAAATTCATTTTTGTTATTGTGTGTTTAATGTCTCTACGTCCTCTCTCTTTATAAAAAGTGCCTGGAGATCTCACCCCCCCCCCACCCCCACCCCCACCCCCCCCCCCCCCCCCCCCCCCCCTCAAAATAAAAAAAAAAAAAAAAAACCCAACCCCCCCACCCCAAACACACACACACACACAACACACACACACACACACACACACACACACAAAAAAAAAAAAGATAAATCACTTTCTGCAATTCATTTAATAACATAACAAACTTTTATGGTAACGTTTACGTAAATCACATTCGTTTAGAAGATCTATCAACTTTTTATGCAACTTTTATGGTCTGCTTGTGAATCTGCGTAAATTATAGAATCCTTGATACAGTTCTTCAAATGTGTACTTTTCTCAATGATAAAAAATCTTAAAATTGATGACGTGCAGGTTCTTCTATGCGTCCAGTGCTTGTATCTACCCTGAATTCAAGCAGTTGGAAACTAATGTGAGCCTGAAGGAGTCTGATGCGTGGCCTGCTGAGGTTTGTTGGTCTCAAGCAATTGAGAATTTAGCAACTGTATTTCTTGGGATCTAGTTACGTGCCTGCTGTGTTACTTACCATTACTTTCTCGTATAGCCTCAAGATGCTTATGGACTGGAGAAGCTCGCAACAGAAGAGCTTTGCAAGCATTATACAAAGGACTTTGGCATTGAATGTAGGATCGGGCGGTTCCACAATATTTATGGCCCCTTTGGAACCTGGAAAGGTAATTGACATGTGGAACTCATATTGAACATGCATCAGACAAGAAACTTCCTTGCCGTGAAGAAACTTCCTTGCCGTGATGTTGCTATTTTGCACGTCCATAATCTATAATTTCCTGTGTGTATGTCGTGTCACGTGATGGCATGTCCATGTCCATGTTATTAGGTTGATAATTCTGAAATTTCAGTTGGTCTACTTGTTGACTTAACATGATCTCTAAGCTGAGGTTTTTCTCCAGGTGGAAGGGAGAAAGCCCCAGCAGCTTTCTGCAGGAAGGCTCTTACTTCTACTGATAAATTCGAGATGTGGGGAGATGGACTGCAAACCCGCTCTTTCACCTTCATTGATGAATGTGTCGAAGGTGTCCTCAGGTATTGTTATCAAAATGAGACACTCAGTATTTCATTTATTGCAACTGGCTATAACCAATAAAAGAAATGGAGCAAACTTTTCATTATGAGGCTATAGTTTCTTTCTTGAATACTGATTGTAAAATATTATGCATGTGATGATCTAGGCTTACAAAGTCTGACTTCTGCGAGCCGGTGAACATTGGTAGTGATGAGATGGTTAGCATGAATGAGATGGCGGAAATAGTTCTAAGCTTTGAGGACAAGAAGCTTCCCATCCACCACATTCCTGGTCCAGAGGGTGTTCGTGGTCGCAACTCTGACAATACTCTGATCAAGGAGAAACTGGGTTGGGCTCCAACAATGAGACTGAAGGTACCCCATATTATTTGAAATACTTGCAGCTTCACCATGTTGAATGGCTTCTTGAACTCTTTATTACTTGTTGAATTATTCAATTTTTTCTTTAATTTCCACAGGATGGGCTGAGGTTCACATACTTCTGGATTAAAGATCAAATTGAGAAAGAGAAAACTCAAGGTGTTGATCTCTCGGTTTATGGGACGTCCAAAGTGGTTGGAACTCAGGCACCAGTCCAGCTAGGTTCGCTTCGTGCTGCTGATGGAAAGGAATGAAGCTGATGAAAGTGGTATGTCTTGTGGATTCTAGAAGCTGGTGTTTTGCTATAGGTGTTTGGTAATGAAGGCAAGGAGTATGGCTGGTGTTAGTCTGGTAAAAGAGTCGCATTAGAATATTTCAAGGGGGGCGGTTTTGTTCCCTATGCATTAGTTATCCTTTTCTGATAAGAACGCGCACTAGTTGTCTCGTATGGGTTTTGTCATAGGACAATATGTAGTAGTCTAAAAGTGCATGCCAAAGTGTTGTTATGCCTGTCCTTTCTATGTATGGCATACGAATAATAGTATCAATAATATATGCTTGGGTATTCTTATATTAAATTGGATACTCATTCTTGGCATGTGATTTTTAACTGATCTGCATCTCTTTATTGTGATGTCTGAAAGTTGCCATTCTAGTTACCATTAATTAAATTTTGAGTTGATGACTATGTGGTGGTTGGTGAATGATGAAGCTTTCCCAAAACTTCTATGTCAAGAGGAAATGTGGAAGAAAGAGTAGACAACTATGTTTTCTAAACATGGAAGCATATATCATGTTGGAGTTGGTTATTACATATAAATTTCCTCTGTTAGCATAATTTCCTTCAGAAACAACCATGGAAACCCTTCAGTTATGCACTTTCTCTACAGATATGTTACCATCTTTTGTTTCCCCCTACATCCCTATCGGTATCTCGGATGGATTTTATATAACGGCGAAAAACAACAATAAATCCTTCTTTTGTTGAGGTAATATCAATTCTATGAGAATGACTTCCCTCTGGCATCTGTTTTAGGCCTTGTCTGTGCTCTATACAACAAGGATATGGACCAAAAGAGCAAGTTGCACGTAGTAGTAGTTGCACTTCAACTTCAACTGATGGATATCCAAAGAGCACCACCAATTTAATTGGATTACATTTTGAATTTTTAGCTAAGGATGCAGGGCAGTAGAAGAGGAGCAAGTTGTGAGTGCTGATGAGTGCGGACAACTTCAAAAGAGAAGACAATAGTGAAGAGTGATGGGCAAAATCTGTGAATGCTGAGGCTACTGAAGAATACTTTGATATGGGTTTGTGAGGCCTGAGAACTGACCCCAAAAGGTTATTCAAGTATGAAGCTGGACCACTAACCACAGGTGTTAGTTTCTTGACAAGAACACTGATACTTTGTGGATCAGTAGATGTATGGGAGTGACAGTGAACTAGAATTAGAGCAGTTGCACCTTGTCCCCATTCTACATAAATTCAAATATTAGAAGTATCTCAGAAATCTTTTGAATTCCAGCCATTGACATTTTCATGTTACAATTTCCTTACATTGCTCTTATAGATTTCTATACTATGCTACATAATCTAATTTCAATAATCTCAATGTCATAATTTAGTGATATTTTTTACTTTCAGCTCTCAGTAGCCATTAGGGTTCAGGAATTTCTTGATATTTCTCTCTTTTGCATTTTATCTAGGAGACACCAATTTTCCTATCACTATGTTTTTAAGAAAACAATGGTGCTGACATTCTCTTCAAGATAGAAATGTAAAATATGAGTTGGAATATTACCTGTTCTTGAACATTCTTTTATTTATTGAGTTTCTTGTGGATATGTTTTTGGTTTCTTTTTTTTTTTCTTTTTTAATTTCGCTTGGGCATAATGCTAGTCTTGTTTAAGAACACATCCTTGTCAGTCAGTTGATTGCTGCATTAGCAAAAAGTTTTATCTGATAAATTGCTGCATGACTTTTATCTGATAAATCCAATCTTTTCGATATCTGCATTATCAAAAAGTTTTTGTGTTTTTCTTTGTTCTTCTTCTTCTTCTTCTTCTTCTTTTTTTTCACTTTAGAGAAATTATTGATGCTCTTTCCTTTTTCTTCTTAAGTGTGTTTCTAAGGATTAGGAAGTCAAAATGCAGGAAAATCATCTGGGCGTCTGATTGGTCCAATGCTGTAAAAGATTATGGGCATCACTGGTATACTTTTTAGGTTGATGATGGGGCAAGGGTCTCTGCTCTCTGCTTAAGTTTGTTCCAACTTCACAAGCCCAAAGTTGTTACTGGATCGGCTTAAATCCATGGAACTACTGAGATATTAGGACAGTTGGAAGAATGAGGTCAAAACAGAAAGTGAGCAGGACGCCGAGAAGTCAGGCGAAGATACCGGATTGGACAAGATCGGGCACAGGTGCCAGAATGGACATGTAACCAGTCTACTCCGCATTGAGAAGGAAAGACGTCTGCTACCATCCCTTCTGCTTTTAGGTAATAAGAAAGGTAGTCAGAGCATATATTTGAAGCGTAATGACTTTCTTCAATAAGGTCAATGATCTTGTGCTATACTTCGGTGATCTCTTACCTACCGAGGCAGCTAACTCCCATCATGTCTCAGATCACATTCTGTGAATCGAAATGAAAGCCCTTCTTTTTTTTTTATTTAGAGTAGAAAAATAGATTTTCGGTCACAGACTGAGGCAAATCGGAACTGGGCTGGAAAGCGCCCACGTGCTCCGACTTCGTTGGGTTTTACTAGAATCCGTTGTTCCAAAAGATTGGCTACTATCATATAATAGGATGATACATGACACATTTACAGAGCTAACCCCTATCCAGCGTCTGGCAGAACGTTTGGGGCTTCAATCCTGACTCTTTATCCCCATGTCAACCCAGGCTAACAGAGTGCACCTGGGACTCGGGGTGGCTATGTTCACATAGGTGTAGTTAAATTTGGTTGAGTCTCTCGGGAACTACAAGCTTATATTGTAGTCGCTTCAGTTGCTGCAACTGACACGTGCTACTCCTATTACTCTTTTTTTTTTGGGCTGCCTTGTGGAGCTTTGGAAAGGAAAAAGGGTCATGTATCCATGATAAAAAAAATTCCTTCAATGGAAAAGGGCGAATTGCCGTTTCACAGCCGCCCTTCTATAAAATTTATATCGGTGCTTTCACCTAACATGATCACGAACGAAGATAGAGAATCAACATTGCTTCTATGATCTTAGGAGTGTTTTCCATTGCTTTGAATGTTGGAAAACTTTACAAAAATTCAAAGAGAAATTACAAGTAATAAAAAAGAAAAATTATAAGAATTATCTTCTGAGATTTTTAGGGATGTGTGCCGGTGGAAGTCTAGTCAGCGCGAAACCAATTTGTTCTCTTGATAATGCCAGCGATCGATCGAGTCTTCGAGTCTTCTATTTAGGAATCTCTTTCTCGCTTAGTTCCGAAAATCCTTCGAGAAAAGAAGAACTTGAGGGTATTAACACCCTGAATGAGAAATAAAGTTCTCTAAGAAATTTCGGAAGGTAGAGAGTGATCTCTTGTGAAAATCAATCTTAGCAAAAATCAGACCTTCTCTCCATTTTTTCAGCCTTAGCCCAGAAAAATCAGCCCTGCACCCCTCATTGTAATGGGCTATTTATAGGCTTTATGGGCGTAACTGTTCTCCTGAAAACTAGTAAAGTTTGCATGTTTAACTTCGCAACCGAAGCTAAAATAGCTTCACTGCGAAGCTAAGCACAACTTGTGTGAAGCTAGAGATTGCTTGTTCGGTTAATCAGCCAGCTGGCTATAAATCCCTTGATTTTCTCCAACTAATTGAGGGATTTCTCCTTATCTTCTATAACTAATTGAGTAAAAAGATCATAACAATTAACTGCCTAAAAAGTGATATCAATCAAATTAATCTATTGCTGATATTTAAATGGTAAAAAATGACCAAAAAGAGCTTTCAGCGGAACTAAGCTTCATAAGAAGCTAGAAAATAAGCTCTCAACGGAGCTACAAAAGAGATTCATGCGAAGCTAGAAGATGAGCTCATAGCAGAGTTATTCAGAACTTGCAGCGAAGCTAAAAGATAGCTTTTAACATAGCAAAGGAAAAACTTCAGGCGAAGTTAAGAAATAGGCACATAGCGAAGCTACTCCCAGCTTGTTGTGAAGGTAGAACTGAGCTTGCAGTGAAGCTAAGTGTTAGCCTCTTGGGCTTTCTTCTGAAGGCAATGCTTGGTTCCTGTCTGCTTCACTGGATCAGTAGAGTTCAAGTCATTGGTTTGTCCATTAGGGATGGACATGTCTTCAACCTGTCTGTGACTTGTCTTTTAAAAGTGTCGACAAGTTAGACATTGTTCGGACCGGTTGCAGAGCTGCCCTGAGAGTTTATCTTTTTAGAGTGTCAACAAGGAGCACGGGCGGCCATGGCCCAAACGAAAGTCAAAAGACCTCTAGATCATATTTTGATTGGACATGTAAGTTATATTCGTACTGATTTATAATGTAGAATCATAGGAGGAATTCAATCACTACTAATTGGTATATTTATGTATGCATTAATGATGATAGATGCATTCACCATTGTTTAGCATTACAGCAAACTCGTATCAAATATATAGCAGATTTGGGCGCTATAGCCAAATTGAATCCTATTTCAGCTTTTCTCCATTACAATGTCCTCATATGCTGGAGCACCCTTCTTTTATCAAATCTCAGGGACATAGTCTAATCATGAGGTAGTATTTTACCATAGTGTTGGATTCCAAGTTTTTATGGCATCCTTCTTTTGTTACCGAGGTCGACCCAAAGCCATAATGTCTTAAATAGGCTCACATGAAGGTGAGGTCTGATACATTTTGTATTGGATATCAGTGTGGAAAGAGGCACAAGCTGCTATTCAAGGAGAGTCAGACGAGATCATCTACTACTTTATAGTTGATGCACTCCAATGTCATCACTCTTCGCACTCCTTTCACTGGGTCCTTTACATTCTGTTCATCCCTTCTCTTACTACTAAGTTACTCTCTATCCTTAAAAGGACGAACATGGCAACAACAAGAGTGGAAGTTCTCCTTGGCAAGAGAAATTTTAGCATTCGACCATATCTGCATTTTATTCAATAGAGATGTTCCGACCGGTGCCCTTTCTTCCAATAGTACTATAATTCCTATCCCTATCCCTGGATTCCCTTTTTTGGTCTAGATGCTTGAGTTTGAATTCACTAGCAAGATTCCAATTCGGAAGGGGGATGAGGAGCAGAGAGTTAGAGTTCGAGTTCGCGGCAAAGGTACTACACCAGTTGGGGAATAAGCAAGCAACCAATGCCGATCCTTTCCTACCTCATTATCGGGTGGTGGTGCGAGCTTAAGATGTCAAAATCCGCAAATTTGGGGCCTATGTGCTATACTCCATGGATAAGATCAAATTGATAAAGAAAGCACTGTAAAAATCAATTAGCTAGTTAACTAAAAGGTGGACACGTGTCCTCTCCATTTGCGAGTCTCTTTTAAGCCAGACAGACTTCTTGCTTTCATTCTGAGTCCGAGCTATTGAATTTGGAATAAGGTCAGCAACAGTCTTGCGACGAACAACATGGTCACCAAAGACGGGTTCCTCTGAGTGTCAGATCAACAATAGAATGCTGACTCCGCATGTGGTTTAATGGTGTAGGGTGCAGCGAGTGCACGACAAAGCTGCTTTGCCTGTAACGCTTTAATATGAACTTACAGGTCCCTTATTCTCAGTCGTCCATCATAAAGCAATTTTCACATTGTCGAATTACCTGGACAGATGCGAAGCCTTAGTATCCCTACCATTGCCAGCCTTTTTTTTTTGCGGGTACTAAGAGTCCTCTCATTACCAACTAGTAGACATATCAACATCTGGCTTGGTCTTGTCAATATCAACAATGAGAAAAAACAGCCAAACGAATAACGAGTGTCACCGACCCCCCTTTAGTATACAACCACTACTGGAGAAAAAAATATATAATTGGTCGCCTTGAAAAATATATGTTTTTTTTAAGGATTGGCTACACATATAAGCCTCCCTAAATGGATGCCATCTTTAAGCGCTACCAAGCCCTATCTATCCCGTGGAGTAGTTCTGACACTTCTCCTTTTGCCCGTGTAGTTTTTTTCCTTTCCCCTTTATGGGAACCTTTTCTTTATAGTTTAATTGATCTGACTCGACTCTAGTTGCTAGCGATCCTATACTTCCAATCTGGGACTCGCCCTATTGAGGGTCAGACCCCACACTCGATTTGAACATGGACCGGTACCACCGGTCCCGCCAGGTACTTCACAGTGACGACCGCTTGTGCAACCCCCCTTCAATTCCTTTAAGTTTCATTCTTGCGAACGTACTCTCTAGGCGGGATATTTAATGCGTTAGCTACAATATTGCACATGCGACCGTCATAGTGGTAAGGATAATCTGACTAAATCTCACCAGCAAGTGCGCCAAAAGTGGGAGCCCAATGTCAAATAACTTTTGTGGAACCTTTAAGAGTGAGCCACAATGAAAATAGGGCTTTTGGCTTTAGTAGAGTAGTCGAAGTGAACTTTTAGTTGATCTAATTCCTTTTCCTACATGGGGTCAAGGATGGTCTTTTTTGACTTGGTCGCCGAGCAAGCGCATCCTGCCCTACACAAATTTTCGTTCCAAAAAAGAATCCTGCCTAGTGAGATTGAGTTCAATGAATATGCACAACCATGTCGAGTTTGAATTACCATCTGATAAGGCAGATCCACCTGTTAATGTGTTCTCCTGAAGCATGTGCAAGTTCCCAGCTGTGTCTTCTCGTGGTAGCTTTTTTTTTTTTTAATTTCAGAGGTTTTTATGAAATTTCATGGGAGTTTCTTGTATCTTTTAAAATTTTTGTAATTTTTAAAAATTGAATGAAAATTCATGATAGTTTCTTGGAATTAAGCCTAGATCTCTCTATATCTAAGAGCAATCAGTTCAATAGAACTTGAGGTAACAATATTCAGGCTGAACCCTTCACCCGTACCCCCAGGCTGACCCTAAAACTTGGACCCAATCAATCCGTGTGTCCATTGTGTAAACGTGGGCTGGGCTGGTCCCAGGCCTCCAGCTAAACTACCTCCATAGGTATTGAATCCCTCGTTATTGGATTGGACCTCTTTCTACCGTTAAGCCCGGTACTTACAAGTGATAAGGTACCAGTGTGATATCTTTGAAGAGAGAAGAGAAACAAACACTCATGGGGTTTGCCTCTCTGTGCCCTAGCTGATATCTTCAGGTATCTGATGGCTTAATGGCAAGATGTACGGTTGGGCTATGGTAAGTCACAGACTCCTAGGTCGGGCTGCGATTTTTACCCGGAAACCCTGAGTCGGACGTGGAACCGATTCATAATCAGTCTCAAATATTCATAGGTAGGATACGGATATAGAAAAACTGGAAACGGTTCAGACCCACTACCAGTTCTAAGAGGCATAATACACAACTACTAGCATTTTACCCGTCTACTCGGTCCTGATATGGTCCTGAACTGGACCCAAAGCGATCCAGAAGAAAGACATCGATTCAAGTATTCAAGAAGAGGGTATGGATTTAGAAATCCAAGCGACCCAACCCGCTCCCAGCCATGCTCCAAAGCCTACGGGCCTAGTCAAACGACATTTGTTAAGAAAAAGAAATTGGTCTATTTCTAAAATCTTCACATTATCCGATAAGTTATCAGATATGATTTTGATAAATGAATTAAAATATCTGATCATGTCTAAATTGGTTTATCAGATAATTATTTGGTACCCCAACCATAAACTGACTGTTTTCTGTTTGGTCATAACTAACAATGTGACTAACATTACTCCGAGTCATCCCACCAAATCTAACCAAACTGTACCTAATTACATGATAATCAACAAACAAAAATTAGGTAAAAGTTTCAATTTTATAAGGGTTGTAAATTTCTAGTTTATGTTTGGGAGGTTGGACTGTAACGTTAACATCTAATTGATGTGAACTATATGGTCCTCATTGTGAAACACACGCTTTGATAGATAATTAACTGGGGTTGTTGCACATTAACATCAAAGATATAAGATTATGTCTTCCCATTGTTCTTGATCTAATTGGTGGTTGCTTTGAAATTATCCTCTTAGATCTTTGTCACAATTAAATTGGCATCACACTTCAATTTTTAAGTGTGAACTGGTACAAAACTAGAAATAATTTCCATTTTTAAGTAAGAGAGTTACTGTGCTCAGTCAAGGGCAACAAAGGCAGCTGTCTGATGAACTATCTAAAAGATTCAATGGACAATTATTTGGTTGGATTGGCAAATGGGAAAAGAAACAATGTTGCATTAAAAAGAGGTGTTGGGGTTGTGTGTCGTATCTGATTTGGCATTCATATTGGCATTGTGTTGGTTGAAGTTGTGCTAGGAATTGTGTGTCCAATTGTTATTGGTTCAATTATGAAGTTCTCTACCAAGTTTAGGCCATTTATAGTGAATTCATTTAATGGTGTAAACTATCATTAAACGATGGATAATACTGAAGTTTCTCAAAACACTATAAAAGCACTTCTCATGGGGAGAGTGTGTGTGTGTGTGAGAGAGAGAGAGAGAGAGAGAGAGAGAGAGCTTCACCAATGATCTCCTCTTGTTATGTGAAAGTGAGAGATGGATGTAAAACAATGAGATAAGAAAAGGAGATTAAAAAATGTGAGCTCTCTTTTATAATCATCATAATATCTTTTTTTTTATAGTTGTAGTGGTCAATTTCTCGGGGAATTTAATTACACTCAATTTGTAAGGGAGAAAGTGGAGCAATGTAAAAACTAGAGAATTTATTAGAGAAAAAATCCCGATAAGAGAGAGATTTCACTAAATCAAAGAGATTACAAGAAATTCTCAGTATTCTATTACGAATTCAATTCTTTAGGATCTGATCCCTTATAAAGGAGGAAAGGATCGACTTTTATAGCTGAGGGGTGAAGAGCTGGGTGATAGTCTCCTAAATTTCTACCTACGGATCTGCCCACGATTGTAACTATATCTAACGCCCCAGTTGCAATTGGTTTGAATAATGCGTAATTGTCGGGGTCGTGTTGCCCGGCGAGAATTGAATGTTCAGATCCGCATACATAACCCCACGTGTTTAGTGGTGGTAGCTGCCTTGGCAGCCGAGTGGTTAAATGAGATCTGCTGGATAAAACTTGGATCCGTGATCTCACGATTCGCTATAACTGTCAGGTGTCACAATCCGGATCAGTCGGTCATGTTTTGACCACTACAATAGTTAATTTTTCTCATATCAGTATCGTGCAAAACAAGTGGAAGTTCCTCAGTTGAACCACGTCTTCAATTTTTTTCTTGTGTTTGATTGTTCACATTGTGTGCTTACTTTTCTATCTTATGGTGGTTTGAAATCACAGGTGAGAGGATCTCTATCCTCAATGATTAGCATGCTCAAATATCTGTAACAAAAACAAAATGCTTTTGTATCATAAAACACAGAAATGCGTTTGATGTCAACTTTTGACTTCTGGTTGTCCTTATGTTACCCACCTTGGATACTCTCTCTCTCTCTCTCTCTCTCTCTCTCTCACTCACACACACGCGCGCACATTCAGGGGCAGAATCAGGTGTAAATTTTGGGGTGGCCTGCAATTTTTTTAACATATACTTATGAATTATATGCATTTCCCGAAAGAATAAAACAGTATTCTCCACTAAATCAGAAGTGAAACTAGTAATAAATTTGCTAAAAGAAAATCAAAATAGAAGGAGTCTAACACAATATCTGAAAAGAACAAAAATAAAAATAAATTTAAGTCAATATTTGAAAAAATGGGCCGGGCTATAGCCCGGCTCAGCCCACCACTGGGTCCGCCACTGCACACAATTAAATGATAAGTTAAAAATTAACAGGATGCTATCCTAAAATGCATTGCATTCCATTTGGATTAAGAAAGCAATTTAAGGTTCAAGTACATTTTGACTATGCCCAATTTGGAACAAAGTGAGGAAGCATCAAAGCAAGATTGAGTTGAGAAATTGCTTCCCCATGTTTGTTTACTAAAAGGAAAGTGAAAGCTAAAGAAAAAAGTAAAGTGAAAAAAAAAAAAAAAGATTGAGCACTATTCCCTTCCCCTTCACCAAAAATCTTTTGCCTATGTAAAAGTAGCTAAAAGAAAAGTTTTCTTTCTTTTTTCCCCTCTTTCATCTGCTCCTTTTTTGTCTTTTCTAAATGAGATTCAGGCTTCGTCAATGGGATTGATATTGCTAATCTTAGGGATTTGGGGGAAAGCTTATGGGTTCCTTGCTTGGCTACAAGAATTGTAGAGAATATTTGCTCTTTACTAAAAGAAGAAAAATTAAAGGGCAAAGTGCTTATTCTTGTAAAAAGAAAGAGGAAGGATTTTATCACAAGTACCCTCACTTTTGACAAATTATGGATTTCATCTCATATCCTGCTTATTTCCATACACACCCATTTGTTTGCTTGCTTGCATTGTACATATACCCCTCCATCAGTCATTAAACTTACAAAGGATGATTTAATGAATTTGATAACTGAATGTAATTTATAGGGAGAAGGCTGTGAGGCCCGGGCACAATAATCTGATCTGAATCTGACTCTAGTCTTCAGATCTAGATCCTTGAAATTATATCGGGTATATTTTGTTGAGGCATAGATTCTAAAAATCAGTCTAATTTCTTATTGAATTTAGGTTTTTTGTATTTTGTTCCTTCTGATGTTATGTTGAGGAATGGTTTCCCTTTGATACCGCAAAATTATGCTCATGCATCTGCTACGAGAGGATGTAATGGTGTGGCCGAGAATTTTTAATTAGCAAAAAAATTAAATCGTAATCAAATTTGAACTTGCGACTTTTCACAACTCACTGTCACTTCTTTGCTGATAATCCCAAAAAAAAAAAAAAAAAGTAAAAGAAAATTAATTATTACCACCCAAAATGGCTCTGCAGTGGTCAGGAAGTCCCACGCCAAACATGCTGCAGCCGTCAACTCGGGGAGTTAAAAAAGAGCTGCGTCGCGATGCATTTCAGTTTAAATTCAATCACAGTGGTTGGCCTACCATCGTCACCCTACGTGGTCTTAGCCTCACTAGGGCTGACGATTTCAAATCATTAAAAAAAAAGAAAAAAAGAAAAAGAAAAATAAGATTCTAAAACAAAAACAAATATGTCTGTAATAATGATGCAATGCAGACAGATTAAGATACAAGAGAGAGATTCCTCACTCGCATGTTGGTGATGGGTATCAATCTAACACTATTCTATTCAAGTGTAATTTTAAAAGCATACGCCCCCCTCTAAAATGGTTTTTGGCATATTTGTTAAAGAAAGCTTGCATTTTGCATCTACGCACTTTTATTTATTTATCTTTTTTTTGTTTGTTGTGTTCAATTTGGGGTTGCCCCCCACCACAAGCAAGTATTCCATCAACACTAGCAAGTATTCTGTTTGCTGTTACTCAAAGTATATAGAAAGTTTTGGATTCAGCAAATTTAGATTTATTAGTTTTATTGTTTGAATTTTTATTAGGGTCTAACTATCATGTTACTCGTAACAGAAGTTGTTACAATCGAAAGTTCTACCAGTATTATATAATAGATTTCCAAACTCAATAATAGAAGGAATTTCAGTCTAGACATAATAATACACTGTTACAGGCTCATCATGCGATGAGAGAACTCAGAAACGTTTAAGATGTTATGCAACTCGTGAAGTCTTAGTAATAATCTACATGTGTGGTAGAAAAATCTAGGATGTTAGCAAATCATTCACGAAAGGTATTCATCCCTTGATAAGAAGTTTTCACACTTTATTAATGTTATTTCATGATGCTTTGCTTTCTGATTCCTCACTCTTTTTGTAAGTCTGCAAGCAAAATTTTTTAAATTAAAGAAAAAAGAATAAAAAAATATGTAACTTATAATGATGGGACAAGGCATATCATTGTCTCTTATTAATTATAATTATTTATCTAATTACTCTACCATAATAAAAACTCGTGTAGAGTAAATAGTATGAAGCCAATCTTAAATGTGCTAGTAAAAAATCATGAAAAGATCATTTATCACAATCTATATCTGTGAAATGCTTTTTTACTATATAGATTTGTCCATATAAAAAAGTTAATTCAAAAGAGATTAATAAAGATACTCTATCTATGACGAGGAGATTTCAACTCCATCTCATCTCACCTCAGCTAAATATTCAAAGTTCAAACGAAGCTTGTAAATTTGTGAAATTTAGACAATTCAGATTTTACAAACACAAATCTGCTTCAGTCTATGCCAAAACTCACATCTTGAGGGTCACAAATGCAAATAACTCCCGTACTCAATTTTATCTGAAAGCGACGAGGATGATGAGTGACAGTCCTGTCGTTTTCCCGTGAACAAGAATTCTGCATTACTCTCTCCCCTTTCCCTTCCCTTTCCCTTTCGCGAACGCAATACAATACAGTATCAATCGCCTGACACCAAATTAGGGGTGGCCATCGGGGCGGGCCGCGTCGACCCGCCCCGACTCGTACTGTGCGACTCGTCGGAGTCGCACAGACGGGTTGACGGGTCAACCCGTACCCGCCCCGTTTAGGGGGGGTCCAAACGGGTTGACCCGTCCCGTGGTCACGGGACGAATCCGATTCGTCTCGTGACGAATCACGGGACGAGTCGGGTCGGGAAAAATTTCCCCGACCCCCCCCTTCTTATTTATTTATTTTTTTTTAGTCCAATAATTTTTAAGAACGTTAGAGGGGAAAATTATTCTGCGCCCCCTATATTAAAAATTTTTTTGTTTTAAACCCTCAACGGCTCAAAATTGAGCCGTTGGGGTGAAAAAAGAGGGTGCCACGTGGCACCCTCTTTTTTCACCCCAACGGCTCAATTTTGAGCCGTTGGCCCATTAAAAAAATAAAAAAAATAAAAACCATAACCTCTAATCCTCTATAAATACCCTCTACCCTCATTCATTTTCATCTCACATTCTCACTTCATCTCAACTCTCTCTTCTATTTTCATCCTCTAATTCACTCTTATTCTCTTACAATTACAAATCTCTACCAACTTTCAGTCTAGTCTAATGGAGCCCAACTGGAGTACTGGCGGTTCCTCATCCGAAGCCGGTGGTAGCTCTTCATCAACACACAATCCGTCAGCTGCCGCACCTTACACACCGATGTTGGCGGTAGCTCATCGTCAGCATATACCGCTTACCCACCATACAGCTATGCTCCACCAACATCCGCATTTGCTCCCTATCACAGTTCGTCAAGCTATGCATTTGACTACAGGTGGTTTTGCACCATATACACATGCTGCATATGCCAGTGATAGTGGTACAGGTCGGCATTCTATTTCCTTCCCTCCTCAATATGCCTCATATTCTCAACTTTTAATGTCAATATCACCAATGCACGCACAATCTCTGGCTCCTTTTTTTACTGAAACACAAGAACAACACGATACACAACCAACACAGCATGACACTATAGTTCCAGAAACACAACAACCTGAACCAACTAGCACAAGCACAAGCACAACCACTAAAGAAAGAGCCAAAACTTCTGCAGTGTGGAACCATTTTGTCTTAAAAATTGTTGAAGGTAGAAGAAAGGCAGAATGTAAGTACTGTCATCAACTATTTGATCATAAAGAAGGATACGGTACAGGTGTTCTTAATAAACACTATGAAAAAAAGCATGCTAAAAGTCATGGTTTACCACCACAACAACAAGCACAAATATTAGCTGATTCAGGCACACTCTCCACTTGGAGATATAAGCCTGAAGTAAATAAACATAAGTTAGCTGAATTTATTGTTCGAGCAGAACTTCCATTTTCTTTTACTGAATCAGATGCATTAGTTGATTATCTTAAATCTGTTTTTGCTCCTGATTATAAGAGAATTAGCAGACAAACTATAACTAGAGAAATTGAAGATTTATTTGTAAATAGAAAAAATATTTTGAAGGCTCTTTTTACTAGTGATGCTAGAAAAATTTCATTAACTTCCGATATATGGGAAGCTCTTAATCTTATTCATTATTTATGTGTTACTGCTCACTTTTTTGATGATGAAATTGGATTTTACAAAAACGTATTTTATCATTTTCTAAATTTTCTGAGAAACATTCTGCTACAAATGTAGCAAATTCAATTTTTCTTACTTGTAGAAATTATGGTATAGATATAAAATTTTTTCTATTTCTTTTGATAATGCAAGTGAAAATACTGCTTCAATAAGACAATTGAAAACGGTATTAGATCCAATTTTAAATGGTAAACTTTTTCATGTTAGATATGTTTGCCATATATTGAATTTATATATACAAGATGGTCTAAAGCTCTTAGACAAATATATTTATAAGTTAAAGAAATTATTTTACATATAAAACACAGTGGACCTAGGAGACAATATTTTAAAGGTTATTGCCGACAATGTGGACTAAAGGAAAAACTGCTCCAACCAGATGTGAAAACTCGTTGGAATTCAAGCTACTATATGATTAAAGATTGCCTTCCTTTTAAACAAGCAATTCATTTTTACAATAAATGAATGTTCATCTCTTTATATTAGTGATGAAGAGTGGAAATTATATGAAAATTTTTGTAGTTTTCTAGAAAAATTTGACACTGCCACAAAAGCACTTTATGGTACGTATTATCCCACATGTAACTTAGTTTTTTATAATCTTAATGAAATTGCTCAAGTATTTGCTGCATATAGAGATGATGATAGTCTTGAAGAGGCTATACATGATATGGAAGAAAAATTTCGAAAATATTTTGAAAATATGCCTTTTTTATTTTACTTAGCTGCAATTATGGATCCTAAAATTAAAATAGATAATTTAAAACTTTTATTATCTAATTTTATTTTATATTTAAATTATGAACAAGATATAGATAAATTACTTTTAGAAATTAGATCTCTTTTAGAAGAAATGTACTCATTGTACAGAGATGAGTTATTTCCACCTTCTTCTTCTGAATTTAGGGCACCTACACCATCACAAACTTCTTCTACTAGTCTAGGTAAAAGATTATCTAATTTTAAAAGTATACTTTCCTCTAATACTAGAAAGAAACACTCTTCAGGAGCAGGTTCATTTGATGAACTTAATTTATATTTGAACACAATGCCTGCTGAAATAAATGAAAATGATGATGAACCATGAGAAACATTTGATGTTTTGTCGTGGTGGAAAGAACAGAGAAAACAATTTCCTATTCTTTCTACCATGGCCCGAGATATACTAACACCTCCGGCCTCTACAGTAGCGTCCGAGAGCGCGTTTTCTGCAGGTGGTAGAGTTTTGACACCCTGGAGGAGCAGGCTGACGCCGAAACACTTGGAGATGGCAGTTTACTTAAAGGACTGGTTCGATGCAGAAAGACGCACACAAGGAAAAGCTATTCTGGATGAAGAATTTGAACAAGACGATGACGAATAGAGAACCACTAGAATTTTTTATATACATTGTATGAGATGAGCACCAGAGTTTTGTTATGTATACGAGATGAGTTTTATATACATTGTATATGTGATGAGCAATGTATATGATTTTTTCATATTAATAAAATAATTTGCCTTACAAAAAACTTGTAATTAGTGAAAATCAATTCTATTTTTTTTATAATTTTAGAAAATTTTTAAAATTTTTTCCTTTTTTTTCCTATTTTTTTCCTATTTTTTCCTATTTTCTTTTTAACTTTAAATTTTAAAATTTATGAATTATCGAATTAAAAAAAAAATAGGCGAGACGGGTCCAACCCGTCTCGTCGAATCCGGTAACGAATCGGGTCAGGAGACCCGATTCGTTACCCGGGATTTCAACCCCGTCCCGTTTAACCCGTGACGAGACGGGTCCAACCCGTCTCGTCAGGGATTCGTT
>JAVJIF010005128.1:0-192292 GCA_038442645.1 Agave tequilana
AAGAAAGCGAAGATGAGACTGTCGCTGAAGAGGAGGAAGAGAGGAAAGCGATACAGAAGATGAAAGCATGACTCTTGACGACGAATCTGATTACGATGGTGATGACGAGGATTAGAAGTTTAAAAAATTGTATTTTGTTTTTTTTAATATATATAAATCAGTTTTCTAAGGTTAATTGTGTGAATTACATTTTTTACTACTATGTCTGGTTGAAATGCTGTACAATTGTTACAAACCTTCATTTTAAATATTTTACGCTAAACGAATATACTGCGACCATGGACGCAGTTAATAATTATATTACTTCACCCGTATAAATTTTTAAAATGATAGATTGCGACTTTGGTCGCAGTTGCAGGGACGCAGATTAATAAATAAACTGCGACCTTGGTCGCATTGCTGGTCTTTAGTCTTAATCAACACAACACTGCTACTTGGTCGCAGTTGCTAACCGTAGTCTTAATAAAATACAAGCGACATTGTCGCAGTTGCTGGTTTTTTGACTTAATAAAATACACTGCGACCTTGGTCGCAATCGCTGGTCTTTATTTTTAATCAACAAAAACACTGCGGCCTTGGGCAGTTGCTGGCCGCAGTCTTAAAAAAATAATCTGCGACCTTGGTCGCAGCTGCTGGTCTTTAGTCTTAATCAACAACAACACTGCGACGAGGTGACACGTCACCGCAGAAGTTGCTTAGTCGCAGTCTTTGGTCGAAGTGTCGACCCTGATCGCAGTTGTTTCTGTTTGCAATGTAGTCTTATGCGACCTTAGTCGCAGTGTCGTCTCTGGTCCAAGTTGTTTTGTTTGCAATGCATGACTGCGACCAACGTCGTAGTTTATTAAAAAACAAATATGATTTTTATTTATACCAGGCATTTATCTCCAGGCATGTGAAAATGATACAAAACGCTCTCTTATACAATAAGATGAGTGTTATAATACAGCAGTATAAAGAAGACTAAACATCAAAGACGCTCTCTTATACAATAAGATTGAGTGTTACAATACAGCAGTACAAAGAAGACTAAACATCAAAAGACGCTCTCTTATACAATAAGATTGAGTGTTACAATACAGCAGTACAAAGAAGACTAACATCAAAAAGAGCCCTTGTGACTAAGAGCAGTGGTGTTATTGAGGTCTGGTGGCAGCAGAATCTCCGATTCCACTGACCCTCCAAAAGTGGCGGGATACAATCCTTCGTTTATGAACATCTCTTCCACCAGAAGATTATCCAGTGAGCATGGAGTTTCCTCGATGTCACTTCTGGGGTAAGAGAGGAGGTTTTGAGACTCACAGGGTATGCTACCACCACTATATCCACCACATCCCCCGCCGCCATACCCACTCTGACCATCCCTTGCCAGCAAGCTTGACTGTGCATTAAGTCCGAGGAGATCTTGGAGAGGGTTAAGTCCTCGCCAGGGATCATGACTTCTTCCCTTGTGGACGACGAGGACCATGACTTCTCCCTTGTGGATGATGAGGTCTATGACTTCTTCCCTTGTGGACGAACATCGATCAAGTTCGTCCATAGGGTCATCTCATCCATGGAGGCAGGCCCCTGTTAGAGACTTTGAAGAAGGCGGAAATTCTCAGAGCAATTGCTCTCGAAAATAAAACAGTTAATTATGGGCTGTTAAAGGGAGAGGGTGGCCCTATTTATAGGCAGCCCATAATAACCATAATTAATGGTTCATTAATCAGAACCGTCGGCTTTAATGGTCTCCAACCGCAAGCGCCGGTTTGACATTAAAAGACATTAACGCCTAAACCCAATGAAGAGCCGACGCGTAGACTTGACGTTTAAAGATCTTATAAAAATCTTTATGACAGGCTGCGTCTCTCGGAGTGACTCCAAGTCGCGTCCCCTCAGCAAACTTTTCATTTTCATTTAGATTCAAAAATGACTTAATCAAAAATAACACTTAATAAAACAACACTGCGACCTTGGGCGCTATGCATGTTTAATATAAAGTAAAACACTTACTTAACGTACTGCGACCTAAGTCGCAGTCCATGTAATGCAACCCTAGATTGCAGTTGCTGGCCATCTTTATCAATAACAACACTGCGACCTTGATCGCAATTAACCATGTACACTGCGACCAAAGTCTCTGACTAAGGTCGCAGCTTAAATGTACACAGCGGACCAAAGTCTCTGACTAAGGTCGCAGTTTAAATTAAACTATAAAGTAGAATTTTATCGCAGGCTGAAAAAATTGATCTGAAAAGATTTTATATTTTGAGAAAAAATTTTATCGCAGGCTGAAAAGTAGAAACTAGATCTTCATAAAAGAGGTAAGGAAATAGGGCGAAAAGTAATTTATATACAATAACCGAAATCCTATAAAGAGCGGCAAAAAAGGGGAAAAAATAATAATAAACAATAAGGAAAGTTTCGAAAAGGGGGTATTTGGTAATTTAACTTCTTCCTAAAAGCGGGCCGCAAGTTAGTGGGGTGACAAAATTGAGCCACGTCTCCGCAGGCTGATATACATTTCTCTCTCTCTCTCTCTATATATATATACATATATATATATTATATATATATATATATATATATACATACATATATATATATATGACCTCGAAATTGAACAAATGTCTCCGAAATTTTTCCGATATCCGCAATCCGACTTACATTTTGCCTTCCAACATTAGGCCGACATCCGACATTTAGAACATTGACTGTGATTAACAAGCGGACTACTCCAGTGATTCTTACAAGTGGAGAGGATCTATTTTCACGCATCTCTCTATATTGGAGATCTCTCTAGTGAAGCTTGTATTTTAATGAAGATATTTCAGTTCATATTTTTATATTTTGAAAGGTAAATTAAAATCCATTAAACAGAAACACTATTACAAAATGTTACGACTCCCTCATCTAATCAGAACTAACTTTGAATAGTTTAGAAAAGGGGGAAGGACCTTGTCGTCACCCTTCACTGAACCATCTAAGAAGTAATCCCAGAAAGAATAGAATTCTTAGACAGGTACATTTACATAGAATGGCATCATCAGGGCCTGAAGGCCACTGGCAGCATTGAAGAAGACTGTGCACATCCTCATAAAGATTTCTGAAGTCAAGGATTTTGTTTCTTGATACCCTTTCAAAGACTCTAGCATTCATCTCCTTCCATATATATGCCACATTGCAGCTTTTATACTGTTTTAGACTGTCTTGGCCACTGCAGCTTTATATTTCCTTTTGATAATCAAGACTTCGCAAGAAACAAAGCCTAATTGATCAGCACCCAAGCCTAATTGAGCTTACAAAGGGATCAAATGTATGATGAAAACTGACAGGAAAAAGAGAGATGGTCTCTTGTTACTGTATCAGACGCACAACATGCATGTATCAGTACTCCAATAGCTTTCAGAAGACACCTGGTTAACAATTTGTCATGGACAGCTCTCAATGCACAAATATACATTTTTGGAGAGAAAGATTAGGACCAAATGACATTAGAGAGATGTAAAATTGTTACCACCCCTCTCTTTAATTGCATCCCAGCCTGATGAGGAAGTGCAAATGCCAGAAGAGGAAGCAGTCCATGTCCAATAGTAAGAATTAGAATTAATCTAAATTTGCTGAATATCATCCTATACCTGAAGCAAAGGGTCTGTTTGGTTGTCGTAATTGCCCGTAATTCATAAGTCGTAATTGGTAAAATCTTTTACAGTTGTAAATGAGTTACACGCATATAAGTTTTGTGGTGTTTGGTTGGTAATATAAGTTGTAAGTGGGAAAGTGTATTGTAGTTTACGGTGTTTGGTTGTCGTGTAAGTTGTAAGTGAAAAAATTGGCCACAAAATTAACATTTGGTGATTTAAAAGTTTTAATATTGCAAAAAAAATATTAAAAATGCTAAATATTAAAAAAAATTAATATTAACATAAAAGAATTTAATATTAATATAAAAAAATAATACAAATTTGCATGACCACAAAATTAACTGTAACTGGGTTGTAAGTGAGTGGTAATTAAATTGTAAGTGAGTGGTAGTGAGTTGCGTAAGTCTTTTACGAATTACGATCCAAACAAACGCCGTAGTTGTAATTGGGTTATAAGTCATTTACGAATTATGGAATGTTACGCCTTTTACGGCGAAACAAACAGCCCCAAAGATTGATATTTGATACTTGAGCACCCAGCTGCCATTCTCAATAATATCAGAAACATGCCAGATTTTGCAGGAATCTGGAGTAAATTGTAAACCTGAAAATTCCAGCAGAGAGCAAATAACTAGCTATTATCAAACCGTAGGTAAGTGTCCTCCCTATTGCTATAACCATCAGCATGTTCCACATTGCTGCTTCCCTACTTTGGATGAGAACTTTCAGTTCATATTTATCTAGATAGCATTCTTTATATTCATTTTGCCACAACATGCTTGTTTCAACTATTTTCTGTGTTTCTTTTTTATAGATCCTTGTTTCGGAATGGAGTTAGTTTTTCAAATAAGATTTTCTTGGAGTCTTAAACCCTAAAAATTTGAAACTACACTCATTTTAGCAATAATTTGTGTTAGTCAAACTTTAGTGAAACTCCAGTATATATATGCTTTTGGTAATTATTTAAGCGAATTTGGATATACAGGTAATGAAATCTCAGTTTCATTAAGTTAAACTGAGACTCCAATTTGCACACATACAAATTCCACCAAGTGAAACTCCAATTTTGCTAACTTAATGGTCATTCATGCACCAATAAGAGAATGAGAGAAGCATCTTGGCTGAAAAATTCTAGTAAGACTGAATTTCCTTAACCGAGGTTATCTAGATCTTGAAATCATCCAAATCTTAGTTAGTGTCAATTTTTGTGGTTTAAGTTTGAAAGATCACAGAATTTCAAGTTCTCTTACTTAATATCGTAGCAAAACAGAAAATTTGGAGTTGATAAAACTCTTTTCAAACATATATTGTCTCTTAAACCGGATTTCAATACTTCACTTTGACTTGATTTTTAATAACTTAAAAGTTTGCACTGTTAGATTTACAAAGATAAATCCTTTTTGACTCTCAAAAACTACATCGTTACTGAATTATCAACAGAACAACATAATCCAAATTACATGAATTCATGAGAACGTGTCTCCTTATATAAACCATACAAGATCACATACTGCTAGAATTCTAAATACTTCAAATACTAGGAAGCACGGACACTTCTATTTAAAACGTGGTGTCAGGTACCATGTCGCGCACACTTCTATTCTAAAGCCGTGTTGGATACCATGTCGCGGACAACATTTCTAGCCGTATCATTGTTGTATTGTGTGCCGCATCGTGTCGCATCCGTGTCGGTGTGTCCGCGTCAGTGCAACACAATTCAAACATTATTTCTAAAATATAATATACCTATTATATCTAACATGCACTTCTACAAATCCCAATTTCAATTTAACTAAACTAAAACTCTAGTTTAGCAAACATGCTTACCAAATTAGGCCTAAACATAAAAGGCCAGGATTAGCAGGAGATCTAACACAGTCGCATATTTCTTTGCAGTGAGCAAAAAGTTTGGAGTTCAAGTATTACTATTAGTAGGGTATAGCCTATTCAAAAAAAATAGAAAAAGATTTAAAAGAAAAAAAAACAAAGAACTACACTGCTCGGGATTTAGTAAAGAAATGACATATTTACAATGAGACTTTAATTTCAATGATATTATCCAACTAATTGCAGATAAAGAAATCTTATAAGCAGTGTATTATATATCAGATATCGGAGATATACTGGTCGAAAAAATTATATACCGGATACTGGGTGATATATCGCGATATGGTATTAAATACTGGTTGATATAACAATAGTCAATACATATAAGACAATATTAAACGAAATAAGTTATTATCCAAATATCATATAAAAACATCATTAAAATATCACAATGAACATAGAATAAAATAAAACAATCTCTCAAGGAAAAAATATTATCTAAATAATAACTATATCAGCCGATATATCGGATATTTCATCTCAGATATCGACCGATATATCGGCCACGTGGCGATATATCGGCCCATATTAGTCCAAAATGATATCTAGTAAATTTTTGCGTTATCGTATCATTTTGAATAAAATACCAGTATATCGGTCGATATACCGGTATATCGGCCGATATTTAAAACAATGCTTATAAGTTACCTTAAACAGCAGTAGGAAAGTTGTTGAAAAAAGAAATTTGATGAAATTCCTCAAGTTTCACCAATTAGATAAGGGACAGGGCATGCTCTCTATCTCCCTCCTCCATGAGGACTTTCAGGGTGATGGGAGAAAACACCTTAGAAGAGACCATATTAATCCCCCCCCCCCCCCCCCCGGTTTTATTGAACTCTCACTTCCCAGTTGCTATATTAAGATAATCTCACTATTGAGTTTAAATAAAGGAGACATCCTGAGCTAACAAATTCCATGTAGTTGACAGAAATCTCACGTCCAATCAATCAATTCTAAAGTTCCTCCATATCTTGTATCAAATGCTTAAGATCATAAAATGTGCTCAAGAATCTATCTAATAACATACTTGCAATGTTATTATACTCAAATCATATGCTCAATAAGTTCAATGTCTCAAGGAACACATGTTACCCTCAGCTTCATTTTAAAAATGTTACAAAGTGATGATGGATTATGTTCTAACATATAAATATGGTTAGATTAATAAAAACATGGTTGGCAAAATTCAACTGTAGTTGAGACCTAAAGCTCTTGGGCATAAAGTGAAAGCAACTTAGTTGACTCCTAGTGCAACACAAGGGTCAATGGGAAAGCAGAGCAGGCCCATGGCATCAGATTTGAAGTGTGCAAGGCATTTGAACTTTAGCAAATGTGTTAGTTCTCAAGTGGTTTTCACCAAGTTGACTCATTAAGCTACAAGAAGGATTATAGACTATGATGTAGCTCTAGGTTTGTTGTACATGGGGAGAATATTTGATCTTACAGAGCTAAGAATTGATGTTGTTCTTTTTTGCTTTATCTTGTTTCTGAGAGACTGGATAGATTCCCTAATTCTTTTATTATCTAATTACAACACTTACTACTCCACCTAGCTCCAATTCGCACTTTATTTTCTTGTATTGCTTCTACTCTGATTCATCTGACAGTATCGTGGCTATGTGTTTTACCAATCTTGCCATCCAAAGACTAAGAGTGCAATGATTTCCAAAAGCAAGGCTGAATTTTCTTTTCCCCTTATGAGAAACTATATGCAAGTCTTTTCTTAAATTTTCACCGATTTTAATGTTGAATGAGCTTTTTTTTATAGACTATATAACTGAATATAACTGAATGCAAGAGAATAATACATGTACACAAACACCCGTGCATTACACACACTAAGATATGACCTCACATTTCTCTCTCTCTCTCTCCCCCCATTTGAGTCCAAGATGTACAATCCAGATGGCATGATTCATATTTAAATTGATGATACTGGGTTTAGCTTTAGCTTTCAAAGTGTACGAGCACCAAAAGAAATGACCAAGCGAAAAAAATTGGGAGCACTATGAAAACCTCAATGGTTCAACTTTGAATGGCACAAAGAAAAAAAGAATAAAACAATGTATATTTAGCTTAAAATTCTTCAGTGATGCTCGGAACATACCCTTGGTTCCTCAACTCCCAGCTGAGAACTTCAAGCACTGCGTCCAACCGGTAATCATAGGCCTCTGCGGTCAAGAACTTTGTTACGCCACCGCCTTCCCCCTCGACCCAACTGCAGCCGGGCGGCTTCCTCATTTCCCGACCCCTCATCATCACCCTCATCCTCACCACTCCATCACACCTCCGAGCCTTTGCATATATGTTCGACATCAAGACGTAGTTCCCAGCATTCTCCGGTGGACCGGTTCCAACTCCGTCAGTTGCCTCACGGCCTGCTCGCCCCACCTCCACGTTCGAGTGAGTTCGACAAGCGCTGAGAAGCGCTCCCAGAGCCCAGAGTGCCGTCTGAACTCAACTGGCATTTCTTCAGTAACCAATCTGTATGCTTCATCTATTCGCCCTGCTGGGCCAAGCAAGTCTACGAGACACATATAATGTTTGGCTGCTAGAGGGACACCATATTGATTCCACATTGACTCAAAGTACTGCCTTCCTTAATCCACCATACCTGCGTGGCCACAAGCAGTGAGGACTGAGACCAAGCAGATGCTGTATGGCTTCAGACCAGGTCGAATCAATTCGTCGAACACTCTGGTAGCATCCTTCCCGCGGCCGTGGATGCCGAATCCAGATATCATAGAGATGTTGCATACCAAGTCCTTATCCCTCCACCTACTAAACAAGTCGCTGGCACTGTGTAGGTCTCCGCATTTGGAGTGCAGGTCAATTAGGGCAGCGACCGTGTGGTTGTTTAGTAGCTCAAAGCCATGGCGGTCTACATAGTCTTGAATCCAGCGAACCAACTTCGGCAACCCAGATTGGACGCAGACCGAGACAATGCTCGCGATGGTAGTCCTGTTGGGCTCTACATTGGTACTAATCATCAATCTAAAGAGATCTAATGCCTCGTCGTTGAGCCCAGCATTCGAGCATGCAGCGACCATAGCATTCCATGTTGCCACATCGCGACGCCCCATGTCGTCAAACACTGATCGATCTGCCAACAAATCGCCGCTCTGGGCAGGGCCTGTGATCATGGCAGTGCACACAACGGGTTCATTTTTAAGCGCGACTTGCGCGTTAAATAGCCTTCCGGCACAGCCCATTTGATCGCATTTCACATAACCGGCGACATCTTGACCCATGTGAATGTGTTGCGGTCTGGCATCCGCTCGAACAAGGACCGAGCAGCGTCCATGTCACCGGCCTCAGCATATCCGGCGATCATTGTGTTCCACAATTGAATATCCTTGATACCGGTCGTTTTACACATTTTATCGAACATTTGACGTGCTTCGACCGGCTTGCCGCACTTGCTGTACAAGTCTACTAGCGTGGTCTGGACTCACGCATCAAATTGAAACCCGTACTTAAAAGCATAGGCATGACCCTGAACTCCTTGCCTGAACCCTGCTCTAGCATTCCCGCAAGCTTTTAGGACATAACATAGTGTGATGTTTAAAGGCTTTATATCTGAAGTCCACTGCATACGAGCATACAACTCTATCGACAACTCTCTAATGCCAGAGCTGTAGCCTCGAATCAACGCGGTCCAAAGAAAAGCATTGGGATTTGAGACTGCGTCAAACACTGCCCGAGCGTGCTCCAAGTTCCCGAGCTCGGCGAAAGCCCTGACCAGTTTCGCGATGACGAAGTTGTTCTGGGTTAGCCCGACCGAGACCACGCTTGCGTGGGCCTGTTTGAGCTGGCGAGCACGAACGCATCAGTTTATTAGCTCAACCGCTCGCTCTTCCTCAGCTCCGGTGAACTTGATTATAGTATAGATGCTGTCATTGCTTCTACTCCCACGTTCGAGGTGTATTTCTCTCTTAAGCATTTCGTCGAGCAGAAGGCAGGTGAAGCAGATCCATGCTCCAATGACCGTAAACTTTATGTAAACATTACCGAATACAGTGGCCAAGTTGATTGAGCAGTATATTTCTGCTGGCACGCCTGAGAACTCGCTGAGGCTCTTCGCACGTGCAGTGTTGCGCGATAAGTTCATGTACGGAACGGACGCAGGCACGCGCGCAAGTAATAAAAGTCTGGGCCGCCTTAGATATAGAAATTCAAACAACAGCAATCAATTTCTACTCTAATTGTAAAGATATCCTCGCACGCAACCTGTTCGATGAAATTCCTGCAAGAAGCTCCGTGTCATGGAATGCAATGGTTGTCGGCTACTGCGCTTATGCCGCTGCCGAGGACACATTTATTCTGTTGCGTGAAATGTAATCGCAGCCCATTGAACCAACCGAGAGAACGGCGGTCACGTTACTCTGTGCTTGCTCCCAACTCGAAGACTTAAACCTCGGAAGTGCAACCCACCTGTTAACAAGATTGCTGCATTGGTACGGAGTTGGTATATATGCATGCCAAATGTGGCTCGTATAGTGCATCTAAAGTGTTCGATGAAATGTGGGATAAACATACTGATGTGGACGGCGATGGTGTCGGGGCTAGCAAGGCATGGGAAATTGAAGGAGGCTTCGGAGATGACCATCACTTGTATGTTGTGGCTGTTGTCATGCTGGGCTTTTAGAGGAGGGGTTCAAAACTATTGATGCCATCAAGACAGACAAAGGTTTGGGCTCGAGCCAGCAATGCAGCACTATGTGTGCGTAGTGGACCTGCTCGGGTGAGCCGGTTTCGTTGAGGAGGCAAGGGAGGTGTGAGGAGAATGCCGAGTGAACCGGATTTGGTAATGTGGAGGGCATTGTTGAGTGCTCGCAAGGTCCATGGTAGAGTGGAGATCGGCGAGGAGGTTGGGAAGAGGTTGTTGCAGTTGGAGAAGGTTAGGAAGAAAGCAACCGATGGTGGTAGGAGTTGCGAAGATTTTATTGCGTTGTCGAATGTATATGCTTGGCTGAGAGGTGGGAGGATGTGGAGATGGTCAGGGAAGTGATGAGAAAGTATGGGGGTACAGAACAAAGCTTGACGTAGTTCTGCTTGCATTGCATGAGATAGATAATTTACTGTAGATTCAAATTGATGCAAAGCGTCTTTTTCGATGAAGATTTTTGAGACGAAGCAATAGTATAGAAATCACTGGGTATTTGCAGTATATGAAACTCTCAACAAAGTCTATAATTAGAACCTACCCTGTATCACAAAGTGTCCACTGGACCAAAATTAGTCAGGGGGTAGCTCTTGTGTAACTTGAATTGGCATCTTTATTTTATTTTTTTTATCTTTTTATTTTCTGATTCCTTATGCATGAATCTTGAATCTTTGTATACACAGACGAACAGACTAATGGAATGCACAATATGTTCCCCTCAAATCTTAATACGGCTAAACGGATAATGATAGGCAGTGTTTAAAACCTACCTTTAACCAAACTATGTATGTTATTAACTATGAGATTAGCAAATGCAAGGCACCATGACATAATGTTACAACAAAGAAATATAGGGACTGATATCACAAAGTTCAGAAGAACTTTGCAAAGGCAATTCGGGAGTCCTTTGGGTCATATGTGATCGAAGCGGAACCAGCACTTTAAAACGTGTATTTTATGAAATCAATGAAATTATATGTATGCTAATATTCCCTCGATACTTTCGTTATAGCATTGGCTCAACGGGTCAAATCCACAGGGACGGGAGGCGATAGAAGCATTAACAGTTCTTATTTACGTCGGTTGTTAACAAATTCTTCTTTGTTAAAGAATTAGAAAAAAGATAAAGAAAAGAAATCCAGAAATGAGAGGAGAAGGCGAAGAAAACGATGATGTGAAATGATTGCACACATTTATTACATTATTCTTTATTAGATTCCACATTTATCATGTAATGAATCCGCTAAATTCCTTATCTTAAATGTCTATTTTGCAGAAGATAATCATGAGGAGAAAGAGGATAAAATCAAATAAATATCAGTTAAATTCAGATTTAACTAGATCTATTTGGTTAGAGGAGGATGATCCCAAATCCAGTTGCTTAAATTCAGTTTTGATAAATCAGGTGGTTAAAGCTAAAGATCAACCGAGTATAACGTCAAATACAGAGTTCAAATCCAAAGGGATAAATGGATAAAGAGAAGATCAACAGATGAGATGAAGCAATTCTGACTCAGATTCTGGCTGGATACATTTTAGTATTTGAATCATAACTTTCGCTACAAGAACTCAAATTTAATGATTCAAGATGATCCAGAAAGAGGACTTAAAGGGATACAACTCTTAAGTTGATCATTATTTCTAATTCTGTCATTTGATAAGTTATATTTAGTAATCAATACGCCAATAAGCTGCAGATCAGAACTGAATATCCACATCAAATCAATTTGAAGATAAGGGAAGGATTCAAATTCAGAAATAATCATCTTCCCTTATCTTCATACTCCTCTACCCTCTGTATTTCTCCTGTAAATACCTGCTATCTCCTGTGAATTTAGAGATAAGGAAAGGAATTTTTGCTGCAGTGGACATATAAGTGGCTCTGGACTCTGTTCAAGAAAACAGAGCTCAGAAGCCCTCAGATTTGCTATATTCTTGTGGCAATCTAAGTGAACTACTAACCTGTATCTTCTGCAGATTGGCTGAATTGCATAATTTAATCTCTGTAGCATTTATTTCCTTAGTTGACTCACTGTATATACATTTCTAACACAACAGTAAAAAGTTGATTGTAAATGCTAAAATTGATTTAGACTTTGTATTTAGGCATGTGTCTATTTCATTACTGTTGAAGAGTGCTGGAGCCAAGGTATGTGTGCATAGTATTTAGTATAAGGTTCATTCTTGTATGAAATATTGCTTGAGTGTTACTCTTTTTCTATATACTTGTACACTGCACTAAATTGATTTAAGGGCTTGTCCCATAAACAAGATAAGGTGGGAAAGTCATTACCCTCTCTTAGCCCACAAATAATCTCCTCACTCACTAACCCAAGCCTAATAAAACTAAGTAGATGTTAGCCCTAGGGACATCTCGGACTCAATTAGGAGATTATCTTAAGGGGAAAAGTATTAGAATTTGATTCCTGCCAAATCAGTGTCTAAGGAATGAAATTGAGGGGCGAAACCCTGAAGGCTGGTGGTTTGGCCTAATTAGGCCCGTCGCTTTTGCGTGGATACCTCCCACCAATCTTGCCCTGACCTGACTGATTAGCTTGTGGTCAAAGTCTACATTATACCTCCCGTGGACAGTCTAACCAATTAGGAGTCATTTAGGTCTAAGGTTTACCATAACTTAGGTTAGGTTTTCTTCTTTTTATTTGTTTGTTTTTTTCTTTGTTTGTATTTGACATTTCTTGTGTGATATGGCTCATAATAACAATTTTTCCAATTATAATGAAAAATACATATTACACACTAACCTCTTTTTCGGATATTACCAACTCGGCATATCATAACTTTAACCAACCTAGTGTCCCGGATTGGTCTTATCCGAATCAATATAATCCATACCCCCAATCTTATAACTATAATTTTCAAAATAATTTTAACTCTTCACAGAGTCAATGGGAATTCACCTCTCCCGAGTCTAATTTTCAACCAACTTGTCCTCCTTATCCACCTTGTCCACAATATTTCCAAAATTCATACTCAGTTCCACCACTTCAAAATAGAAAACTTTCAATCTTGAAAATGAGTATGCGTGAGTCCAAGCAACAATTAAAAAATCTGACGGACTCACAATTTCATCACAATTTTCAAAACAACACTTCATCTTTTCAAGTCCAATCGCAACAAAATGATGAACCAATCAACTATGAAAAGATGCTTGAAGCCATGACTCAGGCTCAAATCGCTCATAATCGTGACATAAATATGATGGTCCAAACTCTCCGTTCTCACAGTTTGACCATTTCTGATGTCGCTAACCATTCTGTTAGAGCTGAAGATCATGTTGTTTTAGAAAATAAGATTCAACTTCAGTACAACCATTTGAACTTGCCCAAACTCTAAATTTTAAAAATGACATTGACAGTTTGACAAGTTATCTCTTTCCTGAATTGAACTTGAGAATGAATATTATCCTGAACCTCAACTTAGTGATTCAATTCTACTTCCTGATTCAATAATGACTCGGGTGTCTTCACCTGATTTCAATCATTTTCTCGAGTCAACATTGGATCCTGTGTAATTCATGATGAAATTGAATTGCCAATCTTTTATGATCATCACATTGAACAGACCAATTTTATACCTTTGAAAGTCCCATTGACAAATTGACAAGTTCTCATTTTTATGAAATTGAACTCAATGAGAAATGTGACATAGATTCTCAAATTTGTGATCCAGTTCAAATTTCTGAATTAATATTGACTCTTATTTTGTTACCCGACTTGAGTAATATTTTAGAGTCAGTTTTGATTCCCACACCTGTCATTCTTGAACTTAAATCACCAATATTAAGTCACATTCCTTTGTGGGGAAATGAATGTGGGCTTGAGTTTTAACTTCTTGATTTGGACCCACTTCCTGAACTAATTTCGACTCCTGAACCTTTACTTGACTTAAATCACTTTCCTGAGTCTGTATTAGTTCTCTTATTTCTAAGTCCAACTCAATCAATCCATCTTTTCACACTCCATTTTGGGACAAGGCGGTTGACAAAATTGACTCCGAAATTAATTATGAAATTTGAAAATTAGATCGGGTTAAGTTTTTTAAAAAAATTTCATATATACATCATTTTAGTGGGTTATATAAAAGAGATTTCTAGTGGGTTCCTCTAAACTTCACGAAAATTCGATTGGGCCGCATTTGTGGACCAATCAGACCACCAACGGAACCACCACCTTACGGTAATATTTTCCTTCCCTTTCTTCTTTTCATGCATCTATGCATTAATTCATACATTGAAGATAATGCATGAGATAGGTGTGGGGGAGGGTCTAACATAACTTAGGTTTTTTTCTTTTTATTTAAAAAAAGAAGAAAAAATTAACATTTTCTTTACTTTTAAAAACTTTTTGAAAATAGAAATAATATTTTGACATATTTTTTGTAATAAATTAAGTCAATTTTAAGGAATAGGATAATCATAATTAGGATTTCTTATACTTGGTCAAAATAAGATTATTTATTTGATTTTTAGGGTTAGGAAAATAATTTGTCAAAGTAATTTAGTCTTGATCTTTACCTTGATGAAATATGCACACTTTATACACTTACACACTTAGGGTTCAAAAACAAAGATTCTTATGCCTTATTAAAATATATATATATATATATATATATATATATATATATATATATATGTGTATGTATGTATGTATGTATGTATGTATATTTATGAAAAATAAACAAATCTAATTATTGATTAGCTAGGTGCTTTGGCCTAAGCAAGCTTTGGTATTTATGAAAAAGATGATTAGATAAGTTTGAAAAAAAAGAAATATAAAAATCTCCTGATTAAGCTAGGTACTTGTGTCTCATAAAGCATAAGTATTCACGCCTAAAAACGGTTCATACAATAAAATCCTTAGTTTTGTGGCCTTGTTTGCTCGAGTCCTTAAGTCCTTGGGGTGTTTCTCACCAGGTGCCCTAAGACCGTTTGGTTTGGGAGTCATCGATTAAAGGCTCGTTACATGGGCAGATTAGAAAGCCAAATAGAACTAAGAAATAATACCACCAAAAATAAAATAAATATATATATATAAATAAATAAATAAGGCATAAGAGCTAGAGTTAAAGAATCTTTAGTCAAAACTTCACGGAATCTTTAGTCAAAACTTCACGGTCACGAAGGTGCATATAACTTAGGGTAAAATAATAGACTAGATGAGAAGCACAATTTGACTCCTTACTTTGATTGATTACAAATTTTTGAATAGAGACTAAGTTTAGGAATGAAAAATTCGATTTTCCTATAACTTATAGATTATTAAATCTTACAATAATATTTCAAATATTTTTCTTTCAAAATGTATTTTCAAAATATTAACATTTTTCTCTTTCTTTATAGATTTTGTAGGTGCAATCCACTGAAAACTCTCACGAGACAAAACTCGTCCTCTAGAGGCAACCTAGAGGTTTAACGGCTTGTTGCACAAGCTCAATGCAATCGCGTGACTTGCGAAAGTGGTCTAATAATTTTTGGTTTAGTTTTGTTGTTTTGCTCGAGGACGAGCAAAAAATAGGTGTGGGGGTGTGATTGCACACATTTATTGCATTATTCTTTATTACATTCCACATTTATCATGTAATAAATCTGTTAAATTCCTTATCTTAAATGTCTATTTTGCATAAGATAATCATGAGGAGAAAGATGATAAAATCAAATAAATATCAGTTAAATTCAGATATAACTAGATCTATTTGGTTAGAGGAGGATGATCCCAATCCAGTTGGTTAAATTCAGTTTTTGGTAAATTAGTTGGTTAAAGCTAAAGATCAACCGAGTATAACGTCAAATACAGAGTTCAAATCCAAAGGAATAAATGGATAAAGAGAAGATCAACAGATGAAAAGAAGCAATTCTGACTCAGATTCTGGCTGGATATATTTTAGTATTTGAATCATAACTTTTGCTAAAAGAACTCAAATCTGATGATTCAAGATGATCCAGAAAGAGGACTTAAAGGGCTACAACTTTTAGGTTGATCATTATTTCTAATTATGTCATTTGGTAAGTTATATTTAGCAATTAATACGCCAATAAGTTGCAGATCAGAACTGAATATCCACATCAAATCAAGTTTGGAGATAAGGAAATGATTCAAATTCAAAAATAGCCAATTTCCTTTATTTTCATGCTCCTCTACCCTCTGCATTTCTCCTATAAATACCTGCAATCTCAAAGGCAAATGGGGGAAGGACCACGCATAGAGTAGAACTTAGGCTAATTTGTAGTTTGTAACTTAGGTTTTTAGTTTTCTTTCATGTAATTTTGTTTTATTTATGTAACTAAGAGGAGAGGATACTTTCATGGAGGAATGAGAGCAAGCTTGTACTGAAGGTGACATCGGTGTAAGTGATTTTTTCTTCCATTATTATTTGAATCGAATCGAGGTTTCCTTTTCTTTTCTATTCTTATTTTTGTTCGCTTCCCTCTTTTGTGTTTATGGATCCAAATGAAACCGATAACCTCGAAGTTGCCTTATCCTTGCAAGTGCCGTTAATGGCTTATAGTCATGGATATCCATTTCTATGGTAGCATAGCTCGCCCCTTCATTTTATAGTATAAATCGGGAATGGGGAAGATCTCATCTGCCATGCTTCGCTCGCCTTCAAGTAAAGGTACATCGTCGGTACGAGTAAACGGTAAGCAGGCGCCGAAGAGGTAAGTATATTTTTTAGGTTTTAGCTTTTCTTTCTTTTCTAGTAACTTTTAGTGTAGATCACCAACACCATAATTACCCAAATCTCTTTCACTCTTTCAATTTTTTTGTACATATCACTTCTATTTTCTCCATCTTCTCATTCTACCACTTTCTTCCTAACTTGACTTTAACTTCATTTTTCTCTCTTTTTTTAAGAACTAAAGAAGAATTTTTAATCATTAATTGTAGCATAAAAAAGAACTTGCTTAAAAAGTTTCCATCGCTTGTCCTTCCTGCGGATCACGACCCGCATAGCCACTTGCTATAGTGATAGTATTGAGTACTTGCACTCTTTATCTTGTGGTTCTGAAATTCTATATTTTTGTGCAGGTCTAACTCAATCATGAAAATAAAAGAGAAATAATTTTGAATTGGTAAAGCAAAACAAGAAAGTAGAAAATGAGAGAGAAAAGGAAATGAAATAAGAAGAGGTTTTTGAAAAATGATAAAAGAGTTTGGAAGTTGACTTTTAAAATAAGATAAAAGAAAACTCATGAATACTAACTACTAATTGCTCTACTAATCATGCTAACCTCTTAGTGATAGTTGCCTCACATAGATCCTTGGTCATCACTAATCCTTGATTCCAAGAGATGATGCAAAGCATGGCTCATAAGATTGTTCTTTTACATTCAAACAACACATCCATACCACACAATAAGTTGCAAGGTACTATTAGATCATCAAAATCGGTTAGAGGTAAGCATGAAATAAAGAAGACATTGCAAGTTAGCAAGTTTGTGGGTTAGATATTAGAAATGTTAGAATGTTAGAATCCATCTTCATGAGCCATCAATGGATCTTGCAAGAGCAAGGCCTTATAGAGGCTATTAGATTCATGTAGATTATTAAGTAAGTGGTTAGATGGTTAGTAGTTAGTAGTTAGATTGCCATGAGAAGAAAAATTAGCTAAGTATCATGTAGAAGATGGAGAAGATTACAAAGGAGAAGAAAGGAGACACCTTTACATAGATTGTCACCATCTATTACATCAATCTCTTACTTTCTTTCTGAATCTGTCAGCCCTAATATATGATCAAAAAACGAAATAAAAATATAAAAGAAAGAAGAAGAACACATACACTACACTACACTACACTAAAAGATAGAAAACCTAGCCTATTTTCAATCTGCTTCCGTTCCAGGCCTCTATAGGGTTTTTATAGGCAAAAGAGACTTCTAGAACTCCTATAAGGGGACTTAGGTCCCTAGTTTGGCGAGCATATTCGCCTCGTTTCGGGGACCTTTCAGATGTGCTGAGATTCGGTTATTTTCGTCTAGATATTTGTTTGACATGCGCAAGGGTTTAGGTTAAATGCATCTTCTAGAAGCTCCCTTTCTTGGCCTCCAAGAAATCCGATTTAATTACCCGAAAAGGGTTTAATTAAGCTCATATTACGCTTTTGCCCTCCTTATCTTGATTATCTATAAGAGAGACTAAAATACGATTTGGATCGACATTTTATTCATATATCAGTAGAAAAATGCGATATAATATTGCAGAACTGTAGACTAATCACAGCCCCACACTTATCTTTTACTCGTCTCGAGCAAAACATGAAAAGAAAAACTATACTACAAATATTATTACACCACTTTCGCAAGTGATGCGATTGTACTGAGCGTGTGCAACAAGCCGTTAAACCTCTAGGTTTCCCCTAGAGAAGGAGTGTTGTCTTCTGAGAGTTTTCAACAGATTGCACCCACAAAATCCATAAAGAAAGAAAACAAATGTTAGTATTTTGAAAACACATTTTGAAAGAAAGACAAGTTTTAAAATTTTTGCAAAAATATAAGCGATCTAAGATCATAAGTCCATCAAAAATTACTCTTCCTTAAACTTAGTCTATATGCAAGATCTTGTCTTCAATTAAGGTAAAATTCAAAATTGGATTGAATATTTTATCTTTCATAAAACCTAGATAATATGCACTTTGTGATAGTGAAGATTTCTGGGATTTCAACTCCAACCATCAAGCCATTTATTTTAATTTTTTTCTTTTTTCTTTCTTTAGCTTTCTTAGGTTTTCTAGTTTACCCAGGTAGTGAGCCTTTAACCGATGACTCCCAAACCAGATGGTCTTAAGGCATCGATGAGAAAATATCCCTCGGGTTTAAGAACTCGAGTAAACAAGACCGCAAAACTAAGGGGAATTATTTATTTCTTATGACCACCGTTAAGAGTAAATAATCATGCTTCTTGAGGCATAGTTATCCAACTTAATAAGTGATTTTTTCTTCACATATATCATATATTTTTTCTTTTTCTTTTTTACTTTATGGCATTTAGATCTTTGTTTTCATCCAAAAAATGTGTAAGTGTGAAGTGCATAATATCCAAGGAAAAAAATTCAAGATAAAATTATCTCTCCAATTTATCTTACATACCTTATAATCTTAAACAAGATCCATTATTTCGACTAGGTTTAAGATGTCATAATTAAGGCTTCCTTAATTTCTAAGATCATCTTAATTTTCTTTAAAAATAAATCAAAATTCGTCTCTTATTGTAAAAAGTTTTTAAAGAAAGAAAAATCTTATACAAAAGGGAAGATTTATAAGATTTTTATAAGTAACCTAAAAGAAGTAAAAAAGAAAGAAAATCTAAAAAACTCTATGTTAGTAAACCCTCCCCCACACTTATCTCATGAATTGTCCTCAATGCATCGTGAATGTATGTATGCATGAAACAAATAGAGAGAAAAGGAAAAATCATCTCAAGGTGGTGGTTCCGGTGGTGGTCTGATTGTTCCACGAAATGAGGCCCAATCCAATTTGCGTGGAGTTAGGAGGAACCCACCATAGACCTCTATAATACAACCCATTATTATGATGTAAACATGGATGATTTTTATTAAGAATTTTACCTCATCTAATTTTCAAATTTTAAGAAATAATTTCAGAGTCAATTTTATCAACACCTTTGTCCCAAAATGGAGTATGAAAAGATGAAATGATTGATTTGAACTCAGGAAGCATAGAAACGACTACTGACTCAGGAATTTGACTTAAATCGAGTAAAGGTTCTGGAGTCGAGGTTGGTTCAAGAAGTTAAAATTCTAATCCACATTCATTTTCTCACAACGGAATGTGACTTTCTAAGATAGGTGATTCAAGTTCAAGAATGACATGTATGAGAATCAAAACTGACTCTAAAATGTTAGTCAAATCGGGAGCAAAACAGGAGTCAATATTGATTTAGAAATTTAAACTGGATCATAAATTTGAGGATCAAAGTCACATTCTTGTCTAAGTTCAATTTCTTTGAAAGAAAAACTTGCCAATTTGTCAATGGAACTTTCAAAAATATGAAATTGGTCAAGTTCAATTTGTTGATCATAAAAGATTAGTGATTCAATTTCACGATGGATTGGCACAGGATCCAATGTTGACTTGGAAAAAGAATTGAAGTGAGGTAAATATGATTGAGGTTAGAACCTGCACACAAAGATATAGAATTTCAGATTTTAAAATTAAAGAGTGCAGGTTACTCAATTCTACCGCGATAGCAAGTGGCTATGCGAGTCGTAATCCACAAGGAGGGACTAGCGATTGAAGCTTTTCTAGCAAGTTCTCTTTTATACTACCATTAATGGTTTCTTAAAAAGAAAAGAAAATTAAATTACAATGAAGTTAGGCAGAAAGTGAGAGATTGGGAAGATGGAGAAACAAGAATTAGATATGTACAAAGAAATGAAAAAGGAGTGATAAAAGAAGTGGGTGCTGTTGGTTTGGTGATCTAAACTAAAGAAATAAAAGAAAAGAAAGAAAAGATTAAAGAAATATTTACCTCCTTTGGTTGATGACTTACCTAGAATTCTTGCATGTTCTACCTTGCTTCGGAAGCGTTCAACGCATAAGGCATAAGATCGAGCTCAGTCCCCATTCGCATTACATCATCAAGACGAACAAGAATGAAATGATACGGAGTCTTGAGGAGGAGAACATCATCATGAAATATCGTTGGCACTCACACAAATATTGTTATACTGATGCTTCTAGATCCACTTGAATTCTCATCATAACCAAAAGATGAAAAGTAGAAAGAAGAAGAAGGAAACAAAAGTAAAGACAAACATAAAAAAAAAGTTATCTTTTATTACTTGCATAAACGATGGAAGAAAGGAGAAGGTATATCGGTGTCACTCTCAACATAAGCCTCTCTCTCTCTCTTATTTACATGAATCTCAGTCTAAACTATACTTACAAAGAAATAAAAATTACATCAAAAGAAAACAAAAACCTACACTACAAAGAATGAAAAATTGGACTAAATCCTATCTCTGCTTGGTCGTCCTCCTTGCCTTTGAGATTGCAGGTATTTATAGAAGAAATGCAGAGGTTAGAGGAGTATGAAGATAGGGAAAGCTGACTATTTCTGAATTTGAGTTCTTCCCTTATCTCCAAACTTGATTGATGTGGATATTCAGTTCTGGTCTGCAGTTTGTTGGCGCGTTGATTACTGAATATCACTTATCAAATGACAGGATTAGAAATAGTGATCAACATAAGAGTTGTAGCCCTGTAAGTCTTCTTTCTGGATCATCTTAAATCATCAGATTTGAGATTCAGTAGAGAAAGTTATGATTCAAATACTAAAATGTATCTAGTTAGAATCTGAGTCAAACTTGCTTCATCTCATCCGTTGATCTTCTCTCTATCCATTTATCTCTCTGTATTTGATATTATCCTCGGTTGATCTTTAGCTAACCAAAATGGATTTATAAAAATCTGAATTTTATCTATTTCCATTTGGTGTTATCTTTCTGATTTGCTCTGATCTTCAGCTGAACATTTGCCCAAATCCTTGATTTGTTCTAACTAGATGTGGGATCATCCTCAGCTAACTAAATAGATCCACTTAAATTTGATTTTAACTGGTATTTATTTGGTTTAATCCTCTTTCTCTTCATTATTATCTTTGCAAAATAGATATTTAAGACAAGAAAATTAGCAGATTTATTACACGATAAATGTAAGAGTGTAATGAAAAGAATACAAAATATATGTGCGATCACACCCCCACACTTATCTTTTGCTCGTCCTTGAGCAAATCAATAAAACTAAATCCAAGATTATTAGACCACTTCGCAGGTTACGCGATTGCACTGAGCATGTGCAACAAGCCGTTTAAACTTCTAGGTTTCCCCTAGAGGACGAGTTTTGTCTCGTGAGGGTTTTTAGTAGATTACACCCACAAAATCCATAAAGAAAGAGTAACAAAGAGTTAGTATTTTAAAAAGTATTTTGAAAGAGAAAATTATTTGAAATATTATTGTAAGATTTAAGTAATCTATAAGTTATAGGAAAACTGAATTTTTTATTTCTAAACTTAGTCTCTATTCAAAAATTTGTTATCAATCAAAGTAAGGAGTCAAATTGTACTTCTCATCTAGTCTATTACTTTACCCTAAGTTATATGCACCTTGTGACCGTGAAAATTTTGACTAAAGGTTCTTTAACTCTAACTCTTATGCCTTATTTATTTATATATATATATATATTTGGTGGTATTATTACTTAGTTCTATTAAGCTTTCTAATCTGCTCATGTAACGAGCCTTTAATCGATGACTCCCGAACCAAACGGTCTCAGGGCACCGGGTGAGAAAACACCCCAAGGACTTAAGGACTCGAGCAAACAAGGCCACAGAACTAAGAATTTATTATATGAACTACTTTTAGGCGTGAATACTTATGCTTTATTAGGCACAAATACCCAGCTTAATCAGAGGATTTTTTTAATATATATATATTTTTTCTCAAACTTATCTAATCATCTTTCGCATAAATATCAAGGCTTACTTAGGCCAAAGTACCTAGCTAATCAATATTTAGATTTGTTCATCTTTTTTTTTATAAGGCATAAGAATCTTTGTTTTTGAACCTAAGTGTGTAAGTGTATAAAGTATGCATATTTCATCAAGGTAAAGATCAAGACTAAATTACTTTGACAAATTATCTCCTAACCCAAAAAATCAAACAAATAATCTATTTTGACCAAATATAAGAAATCCTAATTTTGATTTTCCTATTCCTTAAATTAACTCAATTTCTTACAAAAAATATATCAAAATATTGTTTCTATTTTCAAAAAGTTTATAAAAGTAAAGAAAATGTTAAAATTTTTTAATAAAAAGAAAAACCTAAGTTATGTTAGAACCCTCCCCCACACCTATCTCATGCATTGTCCTCAATGTATGAATTAATGTATAGATGCACGAAAAAGAAGAAAGGGAAGGAAATATTACCTTAAGATGGTGGTTTCGGTGGTGGTCTGATTGGTCCACGAAATGCGGTCCAATGACTTTTCGTAGAGTTCGGAGGAACCTACCAGAAATCTCTCTAATATAACCCACTAAAATGATGTATACATGAAGGATTTTTATTAAAAATTTGACCTCATCTAATTTCCAAATTCCATAATTAATTTCGGAGTCAATTTTTTCAACCACCTTGTCATAAAATAGAGTTTGAAAAGATAGAATGATTGACTTGGACTTTAGAAGTATGGGAACTAATATCGACTCAAAAAAATGACTTAAGTCAAGTAAAGTTCAGGAGTGGATATTAGTTCAGGAAGTGGATCCAAATCAAGAAGTCGAAACTCAAGTCCACATTCATTTCCTAACAATAGAATGTGACTGATGGGGAGATTCTGTCTCCTCGTTTTAAATTACCGCAAGTGCACGGTCGTTCGATGTAGCACTTGAGGGTCCGTCCACAGGGACAGGTGGTTCTTTTAGTTTCAGCACTTTAGACGAATTGATTAAAAATTTGTGGGATTGTGAGCTATGTGAACTAATTATAATAAACGAAAGGTCAAGCACTTAGGATCGAATCCCCTAAACTAGCATCAAGCGATCGATTTTGGTCTCCATACCAATTTGTAATACACACCAAATCTCTATGTCTAAGAGGCACATTAATTCTGAACACTAGATTTAAGCACAAATTATTATCCAGTTACATGGTCCATCAAAGGTAAATTAACTAAATTAAATAGATAGCATAAATGCAATAGACCCTAAGCATGGACCATTAACCCCGATACATAGACTGTCAAATAAGTAGTGACTCTAAAAATAATTTCCTAAAATTTATAAGTCAATTGGTGTGCATACAATCATAAATAGGAGAACGACTCGGTCCACAAGAATTAAGTCTAGGTTCATCTCCCCTAAGCGCTTGCAGTAAAATTACCTACTCATGTTAAATTATTAACTCAAAAATGATCTACATAAATAATCAACATGAAAAACTAATCTAACAAATTGCAAGAAATAATTAATCAAACTAATTAACTAATTAATTAAATAATTAAATAATTAAACAAAACAATAAACTAAACTTACCTGCTACATGCCTGCGTCTTCAGAATGGGCGCCAGCAAAGAGAGAGAGAGGCAAGGCCTCTCTCTTTTGCCTTTTCCTTTTCCTTTTTTTTTCTTCTAGTGCTGGACGCCTTGCAGGAGGGCGCCCAAGCCTTTGTCTCTCTCTTTTTTTTCTTTCTTTCTTTCTTTTGATCTGGTGCTAGGCGGCTCTGTCTCTCTCCTTTTTCTTTTTTTTGCTTTTTTTTCTTTTTGATGATGGAGTTGTTGTGATGCAGGGAGAAAACAGAGAGAGTCTTTTGATAAATCAATCAAAACAAGAACAAAAATAATAATGTAAAAGAGAATTTTATGCAGAGAGGAAGAAAATGAAAGACTCACAATTTCAGATCTAGAAAATGTACGTACAGGTAAAAAGAAGAACAACCCCCCTCTCAAAACCCTAGCCTTGGCTATTTATAGACTTAGGGTTTTGATATTTTACATAGAAGTCCACAACATTTATTTAATTATACAGAAGAGCTTTCAATGTCAAATTGCACTAAAACCCCTGAACTTTATAAAATTGCATTTTTGTTCCAAGTGAATTCCAGCTTCTCCGAATTGACTGTAGATTTATCTGGTGTTTGTTTTGAGCATGGTAGAGCAGCACTAGTGCCAAGTATCCCATCTCGCCTTCAGTCTCCTGTTGCACATCTTACAGTCTCCAGAGCACGCTTTTGTGGTCCAGTTTCCTTTTGATAGCTTACTCTGCAAAACACCACTAAAAATACCCGAGCAGCATTATTTATAGACAAATGATAGATAAATAAGGGCATGAAAATGTGACAAAATCGTGCTGATCAAATACCCCCACACCTATTTTTGCTAGTCCTCGAGCAAAACTAATAAAAAGAAAAAGGAAAACTAAACTACTCTAACTCACTTTCGTAGGAATCACGGTTGCACTTAGCATGTGCAACAAGCCGTTAAACCCCTAGGTTACCCCTAGAGGACGAGTTTTGTCTCGTGAGGGTTTTCAGTGGATTACACCCACAAAATCTAAGAAAGTTAGAGATTAAGAAATAAATAAAAGTAAAATAAGGATAACCGAAAATCAAGAAAAGGAAAACAAATCAAATTTTTTTTCTTTTTTTTTGTTAACTAGGTAGCAAGATCATCAATTTCCATGAGTTTCATTTTCAAGTAAAATCTGAATTCAAGAAATCATATTGGCTATAAAATAAAGTCTCAAATCCAAAACTTTACACCACCTATCCTAAGTTTCAGATCCTATGTACCCCGTGATCGTGATGTAGTTCTTAAGCTTGGGAATATTTAATTTCAACTTTCATACTTTTTTTTCTTTTTTTTCTTTTTTTTCTTTTAACTATCTTTCGCGTAGATACCAAGGCTTCCTGAGGCCAAGGTACCTAGATAATTGATAATCAAAATTATTATATTTTTATAGTGTCTTATCTTATTAGGCTTTCTCAGCTACCCATATAGCGAGCTTTGGGTCAATGCTCCCAAACCAGATGGTCTTAGGGCAATAAGTGTAAAAACACTCCTACGGACTTAATCACTCAAGCAACTGAGGCCACAAGACAAGACTTATTAATATTTATTTTACTATATAATAATCTTTTTTCTTTTTTCTTTTTTTTTCTTTTTGATCTGGGCTTGGGCGCCTGTGCGCGTCCAAGCTTTCTTTTTTTTCTTTTTTTTTTTCGGTTGTAATCAATATCCCAAGCCTATAAACTAATAGTGTAAGTGTTGTTGGGTATATAATCACTTTGACTAAGTTTAGATGGTATGTCCATTTTAGATTCTAATCTTTATTTTAAGACTTTATGACTCTTTCATTTTGATCTTACGTTTAAAATCTACTCATGGATACCAACTCACTCACATACTAGCTAATTATTTGCAGAAAATTTTCAAATTTTTCACAATTTTTTTTAAGACTCTAAATAAAGAAAGAAAAGAGAAATAAAGTGAAAACCCTAAAACTAAAACAAAACCAAAAGACTCCTAAAACAAAAGAAATATGAATCTTCCCCCCACACCTAAACTGTGCCATATCCTCATGCATATACTTGAATACAGAGATAGAATGAATATAGCATGTAATTTACACATCCAAAACATGCACACAATCATGATGACCATACACTCCAAGCATATAAAAGATATAAAAATATAAACAGTATACTAGAATTAGAAATACTCACAGTGTACTAGGAAATCAAGTTGTCGAATCAACGAAAATTCTCCATGTGTGTGGTGGATGCCTCCTTTGCTTATCTTGTATCACTTGTAATAAACTCGACACATAGGTTAAAGAAAGAGATAAATCAAAGACTCACTAAAACAAACTCAACTAACTAAAAGAGAAATAAAAAGACTCAAAAATTAAAAGAAAAATAAAACAAATATATACATATGCACAACTCCACGTTTTCTGCACATCTAGTTTAAACTATGTCAGTTCCTTCCCCTTGATCTTTTTCCACTCTCAAAGTGGGTTTCCTTCATCGACTTTTACTTGTAAATTAGAACCCTTTATCATTTCAGCACAAGCTCCTTTAAACTTGATCATCACACTCTTTTTCTTTATCCTCTTCCTCTTCCGCTTTCTTCTTTTCAGCAAGTTAGAAAGAGGACTCACTTCCGCAACATTAACTCCTTGCCCAATCTTATTATCTTCACTTTCATGTGAGCAAGCTTGATCAATAGCTAAGAATTTGTGTTCATCGTCAAATATCTCTTCAAAACGTTTATCAAAGAATCCTATGGAGAATGTGTGTCCATCCAATTCATCCAGGAGTAAAAGCTCATCCTCAAAGATCTTTTCAAAGCTTTGTTCGTAGTATTTGCAACCAAAATTTATTGACTTGTTGTCAATATGATCGTTCGCCATTTCTTGAATCAGGGATGACACATGATTAACCTGTTGATTTATTTCATCAAACATCCTGATCTCTTCCTCACATAGCTCGTCAAAACTTTGGTGAGTACACCCAAAGTCTGAATCTATATGATCATCCTCGAATTCATTTGATCGACTTTGAATCATATTTACTTCAAAGAATTCAGTTGATGGCTCACTTTTTTGCCTTTCAAGGTTGAAGATATTCAGATCAACTGTCATATTTCCAAATGTGAGTTTCATTAAACCGCTACGATAGTTGATCAAAGCATTCGAAGTTGCTAGGAAGGGTCTACCCAAAATCACAGGAATTTGCCCTCTTGGGTTCTCTACAGGTGCAGTTTCAAGGACGACAAAATCAACTGGAAAGATAAATTCACCGACCTTAATTAGCACATCTGCAATCTCTCCTAATGGAACTTTAACTGACCTGTCAGCTAGTTGTAGAGTGACTTTTGTGGGCTTCAACTCACCCACCCCTAACTGCTTGTAAACCGAGTAAGGAAGCAAATTTACACTTGCCCCTAAGTCTAATAGCGCCTTGTCAATAACAGTTGTTCCAATTGTACAGGAAATAGTTGGACATCCAGGGTCCTTATATTTTACTGGAACGCTATTCTGGATTATTCCACTGATATTTGCTGCTAGAAAGACCTTCTTTGACGTTTGATGTGCTCTCTTCTTAGTGCACAAGTCCTTCAAAAATTTAGCATAGGATGGGACTTGTTCAATAGCGTCAAGAAGAGAAACATTCACTTTCACTTGCTTGAAGATTTCTAGAATCTTCTCCATTTGCGCCGTGCGTTTCTTTGGTTTTAATCGGTTAGGAAATGGCGCTGGTAGCTCATAAGGAGGCTCAGTGATTTGCTCAGTTTCTTTATCTTCAGACTGATCTGAGCCAGAAGATGATGGATTAGCCATGGGGAGAGAGGAATTGGTTTGGTCAGGCATTACCACCTGATTGTCAACTTTCTTTCCAGATCGCAAGGTATGAATTGCATTGATTTGAGCATGACTGGACGAATTTGCTCTTGTATCTCTGGGATTAATCTCAGGTTGGCTGAGAAAGGTCCCTTTTCCCTTTCACTCATTTGAGACGACATCTTACTCATTTGCAGCGTGAGTTGTTGTATGGCTTGTTGATTAGACTGCAACATCTAATTTGTCGATTGCATATATGAGTTGAAGTTCTTCTCCATGGTGTTTAACTTTTGATCACTCCCAAATCCTGGTGGTGCCATTGATGGATTTGCATATGTTAGAGTGGATTGTGGTGCCACAAAGGCCGGTTGTTGTTGATACTGAAATGCGTTTGGCCTCGTGTACTGTGAACCACTTGGTTGGGAGGTACTTGTTGCCCCTCCTTGATATCCTCCTCCTTGATATCCTCCTCCTTGATTCCATGAAAAGTTAGGGTGATTCTTCCACCCTGGATTGTATGTTGGTGCAAATGGATCATTCCTTTGTCGCTGATAAGTGGCGTTTAACTGTTGTCCCTGACTATTCATTAGTGGGTTTGGAAGGAATGGGCAATCTTCCATGACATGAGTTGGAGATTGATAGTTAAAGCAACTTGGTACAGAGGTCTGATTCACTTGATTGAACTGCTGAGGAGGAGTCCCCTTGCTTTCCAACACTTCAATCCTTCTCATCAGTGCGGCCATCTTTGCTTCAGCTGCAATGGAGTTTTCGATCGAATGTATGCCACTCCTCGATGTGGTGGTTGAGTTTGTAGTTGGTGGCTTCTCATTAAACCCTTCCCACTGTATTGTTTTCTCTGCCATCTCTTCGAGGAATATCCATGCATCATCATCTGTCATCCTCATGAAGTCACCGTGGCTCATGGATTCAAGAAGAGTTTTCGAGTTGTAATCAACACCCTCGTAGATAATTTGACAGAGACGCCACTTTTCTATGGCATGATGAGGACATTGAGCTAGAAGGTCCTTAAACCTTTCTAAATATCTCCAAAATGGTTCTTTGTCCCGTTGTCTGAATTGATTGATCTCAGATCGAATCCTTGCAGTCTTGTGCATTAGGAAGAATTTGTTTAGAAAAATTGCAACAAACTCTGCCCATGTAGTAATTGAGTTTGTTGTGAGGCTGTAAAGCCACTTTTTTGCATTGTCCCTGAGTGAGAAAGGGATGAACCTTAGTTTGACTCCATCTTCACTCAGCTGCCTAATTCTCATCATTGCGCACACCTCCTTAAATTCATTGATGAACATATATGCATCTTCAGATTCCAGTCCGGAGAATTTGGGGAGCATGGTGATATATTGTGGCTTCAACTCGTAGTTGTTCTCAGTGGCTTCTGGTAATCTGATGCATGACGGTTGTGATGATCGAGGAGGGTAACATTGGTCCATGAGGACCATTGGTGGAACAGGGTCAGTCATCTTGATCTCGTTCGTATCTATGCTGACAAGACGTCCTTTTGAGTCGCGTTCCCAAGCTGACATAAATCAGCGTAGGAATTGAGTTGGAAAATGTGATGCTTGGGTAGCACTGAAATTTTTTTCATTAAATTTTTTTATTATTTTTTTCGGTATACGTGCTAAGATTAAAGAGGACACCAGTCCCCGGCAACGGCGCCAAAAACTTGATGGGGAGATTCTGTCTCCTCGTTTTAAATTATCGCAAGTGTACGGTCGTTCGATGTAGCACTTGAGGGTCGGTCCACAGGGACAGGTGGTTCTTTTAGTTTCAGCACTTTAGACGAATTGATTAAAAATTTTGTGGGATTGTGAGCTATGTGAACTAATTATAATAAACGAAAGGTCAAGCACTTAGGATCGAATCCCCTAAACTAGCATCAAGCGGTCGATTTTGGTCTCCATACCAATTTGTAATACACACCAAATCTCTATGTCTAAGAGGCACATTAATTCTGAACACTAGATTTAAGCACAAACTATTATCCAGTTACATGGTCCATCAAAGGTAAATTAACTAAATTAAATAGATAGCATAAATGCAATAGACCCTAAGTATGGACCATTAACCCCGATACATAGCCTGTCAAATAAGTAGTGACTCTAAAAATAATTTCCTAAAAGTTATAGGTCAATTGGTGTGCATACAGTCATAAATAGGAGAACGACTCGGTCCACAAGAATTAAGTCTAGGTTCATCTCCCCTAAGCGCTTGCAGTAAAATTACCTACTCATGCTAAATTATTAACTCAAAAATGATCTACATAAACAATCAACATGAAAAACTAATCTAACAAATTGCAAGAAATAATTAATCAAACTAATTAACTAATTAATTAAATAATTAAATAATTAAACAAAACAATTAAACTAAACTTACCTGCTACCTGCCTGCGTCTTCAGAATGGGCGCCAGCAAAGAGAGAGAGAGAGGCAAGGCCTCTCTCTTTTGCCTTTTCCTTTTCCTTTTTTTTCCTTCTAGTGCTGGGCGCCTTGCAGGAGGGCGCCCAAGCCTTTGTCTCTCTCTGTTTTTTTTTCTTTCTTTCTTTTGATCTGGTGCTAGGCGGCTCTGTCTCTCTCCTTTTTTCTTTTTTGCTTTTTTTTTCTTTTTAATGATGGAGTTGTTGTGATGCAGGGAGAAAACGGAGAGAGTCTTTTGATAAATCAATCAAAACAAGAACAAAAATAATAATGTAAAAGAGAATTTTATGCAGAGAGGAAGAAAATGAAAGACTCACAATTTCAGATCTAGAAAATGTACGTACAGGTAAAAAGAAGAACAACCCCCTCTCAAAACCCTAGCCTTGGCTATTTATAGACTTAGGGTTTTGATATTTTTATATAGAAGTCCACAACATTTATTTAATTATATAGAAGAGCTCTCAATGTCAAATTGCACTAAAACCCCTGAACTTTACAAAATTGCGTTTTTGTTCCAAGTGACTTCCAGCTTCTCCGAATTGACTGTAGATTTATCTGGTGTTTGTTTTGAGCATGGTAGAGCAGCACTAGTGCCAAGTATCCCATCTCGCCTTCAATCTCCTGTTGCACATCTTACAGTCTCCAGAGCACGCTTTTGTGGTCCAGTTTCCTTTTGATAGCTCACTCTGCAAAACACCACTAAAAATACCCCGAGCAGCATTATTTATAGACAAATGATAGATAAATAAGGGCATGAAAATGTGACAAAATCGTGCTGATCATGACTTAATATTGGTGATTCAAGTTTAAGAATGACAGGTGTGGAAATCAAAACTGACTCTAAAATATTATTCAAGTCGGGTAACAAAAAATGAGTCAATATTGAATCGGGAATTTAAACTGGATCACAAAATTGAGAATCTAGGTCACATTTCTCATTGAGTTCAATTTCATAAAAATGAGAACTTACCATTTGTCAATGGGACTTTCAAAAGTATAAAATTGATCAAGTTCAATATGATGATCATCAAAGATGGGCGATTCAATTTCATTATGAATTGGCACAGGATCCAATGTTGACTCGGGAAAAAGATTGAAATCGGATGAAGACACCGGAGTCATAATTGAATCAGGAAGTAAAATTGAATCACTAAGTTGAGGTTCATGATCATGTTCATTCTCAAGTTCAATTTCAGGAAAGGGATAACTTGCCAAACTGTCAATGTCACTTTCAAAATTTGAAGTTTGGACAAGTTCAAATGATTGTTCTGAAATGAAACCTTGTTTTCAAAACAACATGACTCTTCGGCTCTAAAAGAATGGTTAGTGACATCAGAACTGGCCAAACGGTGAGAACATAGAGTTTGAATCATCATATCTATATCATGATTACGAGCGTTTTGAGCCTGAGTCATGGCTTCAAGCATCTTTTCATAGTTGATTGGTTCATCGTTTTGTTGAAAAGACGAAGTGTTGTTTTGAAATTGGTGGTGACATTGTGAGTCCATTAGATTTTGTGAATTTTGTTTGGACTCACACATACTCATTTCCAAAATTAATGGTTTTCTATTTTTGACTGGTGGAACTGAGTATGAATCTTAGAAATATTGTGAATAAGGTGGATAAGGAGGACAAGTTGGTTGAAAATTGGACTCGGGGGAGGTGAATCCCACAACTCTGTGAAGAGTTGAAATTATTCTGAAATTATGATTATAAGATTGGGGGCATGGGTTATATTGATTCGGATAAGACCAATCCGACACACTAGGTTGGTTAAAGTTATAATATGTCGAGTTGGTAATATACGGAAAAGAGGTTGGTGTATAATATAGATTACCATTAAAATTGGAAAAATTGTTGTTATAAGCCATATCACACAATAAAACACAAACAAAGAAAAAAACAAACAAATAATCAAACAAAAAAAGAAAAAATTCTAACCTAAGTTAGGGTAGACCTTTGACCTAGACGACTCCTAACTGGTTAGCCTGTCCATAGGAGGTATAATGCAGACTTTGACCGCAAACTAATCAGCCAGGTCAGGGCAAGATTAGTGGGAGGTATCCGCGCAAAAGCGATATGCCTAATTAAGCCAAACCACCAGCCTTTGGGCTTTCGGCCCTTATCCCCTTCCTAGATACTGATTTGGCAGGAGTCAAATTCAAACATCTTTCCTCTTAGGATAATCTCCTAATTGATGTCCCTAGGGCCAATGTCTACTCATTTTTAGTTAGGCTTGGGTTAGTGAGTGAGGAGATTGTTTGTGGTCTAAGGGAGGGTAATGACTTCCCCACCTTATCTTGTTCATAGGACAAGCCCTTAAGATTGATTTAGTGCAGTGTACAAGAAAAGCAACACTTAAGCAATGTAAACAATCCAAAAGTATTCTTATACTAGATGCTATGCACACGTACCTTTGCTCCAGCACTCTTCAATAGTAATGAAAAATGTAAATGAATTAGATACGTGCCAAATGCAAGTCTAAGCCGTTTTTAGCATTTAACAAACATCATTTTACTGTTGAGGTTAGAAAAGAAGTACAGTGAGTCAAACAAGGAGATAAATGCTACAAATATTTAAACTATGCAATTCAGCCAACCTAAGAAAAAAATACAGGTTAGTAGTTCACTCAGTTTGCCACAGTACTGTAGCAAATCTGAGGGCTCTTGGCTCTGCTTTCTTGAGCAGAGTCTAAGGCCACTTATATGTCCACTGCAGTAAGAATTCCTTATTATTAAATCTGTATACCAAAAACCAAGAAGAAGGTTAACCAAAAATGTAAACTTTAATGAGAATTACTTACCGTCCCTCCCCGGCAACGACGCCAAAATTTGATTGAAGTTAGAACCTGCGCACAAAGATGTAGAATTTCAGATTTTAAGATTAAAGAGTGCAAGTTACTCAACTCTACCGCGATAGCAAGTGCTATGCAGGTCGTGATCCACAAGGAGGGACTAGCGATGGAAGCTTTTCTAGCAAGTTCTCTTTTATGCTACCATTAATGGTTAAAGTCCTTCTTTAGTTTCTTAAAAAGAAAAGAAAAATAAATTACAATGAAGTTAGGCAGAAAGTGAAAGATTGGGAAGATGGAGAAAAAAGAATTGAATATGTATAAAGAAATGAAAAAGGAGTGATAAAAGAAGTGGGTGTTATTGGTATTGGTGATCTAAACTAAAGAAATAAAAGAAAAGAAAGAAAGGATTAAAGAAATACTTACCTCCTTTTGTTGATGACTTACCTGGAATCCTTACATGTTCTACCTTACTTCGGAGGCGTTCAACGCATAAGCCATAAGATCGAGCGCAGTCCCCATTCGCATTACATCATCAAGACGAACAAGAATGAAATGATACGGAGTCTTGAGGAGGAGAATATCATCATGAAATATCATTGGCACTCACACAAACATTGTTATACTGATGCTTTTAGATTCACTTGAATACTCATCATAACCAAAAGAGGAAAAGTAGAAAGAAGAAGAAGGAAACAAAAGTAAAGACAAACATAAAAAAAGTTACCTTTTATTGCTTGCAGAAACGATGGAAGAAAAGAGGAGGTACATCGGTGTCACTCTCAACATAAGTCTCTCTCTCTTACATGAATCTCAGTCTAAACTATACTTACAAAGAAATAAAAATTACATCAAAAGAAAACAAAAACCTACACTACAAAGAATGAAAAACTGGACTAAATCCTATCTCTACTTGGTCGTCCTCTTTGCCTTTGAGATTGCAGGTATTTATAGAAGAAATGCAGAGGCTAGAGGAGTATGAAGATAGGAAAAGCTGACTATTTCTGAATTTGAGTCCTTTCCTTATCTCCAAACTTGATTTGATGTGGATATTCAGTTCTGATCTTTAGTTTGTTGGCGTGTTGATTGCTGAATATCACTTATTAAATGATAGAATTAGAAATAGTGATCAACATAAGAGTTGTAGCCCTTTAAGTCTTCCTTCTGGATCATCTTGAATCATCAGATTTGAGATTCATTAGCGAAAGTTATGATTCAAATACTAAAATATATCCAGTCAGAATCTGAGTCAAACTGGTTAGCCTGTCCATAGGAGGTATAATGCAGACTTTGACCGCAAGCTAATCAGCCAGGTCAGGGCAAGATTAGTGGGAGATATCTTCGCAAAAGCGATGGGCCTAATTAAGCCAAACCACCAGCCTTTGGGCTTTCGGCCCTTATCCCCTTCCTAGACACTGATTTGGCAGGAGTCAAATTCAAACACCTTTCCCGTTAGGATAATCTCCTAATTGAGTCCTAGATGTACCTAGGGCCAACGTCTACTCATTTTTAGTTAGGCTTGGGTTAGTGAGTGAGGAGATTGTTTGTGGGCTAAGGGAGGGTAATGACTTCCCCACCTTATCTTGTTCATAGGACAAGCCCTTAAGATTGATTTAGTGCAGTGTACAAGAAAAGCAACACTGAAGCAATGTAAACAATCCAAAAGTGTTCTTATACTAGATGCTATGCACACGTACCTTTACTCTAGCACTCTTCAACAGTAATGAAAAATGTAAACGAATTAGATACGTGCCTAAATGCAAGTCTAAACCGTTTTTAGTATTTAACAAACATCATTTTACTGTTGAGGTTAGAAAGGAAGTACAGTGAGTCAAACAAGAAGATAAATGCTATAGATATTTAAACTATGCAATTCAGCCAACCTACAAAAAAATACAGATTAGTAGTTCACTCAGTTTGCCACAGGACTGTGTTGGCCCAAAGGCCTTCCACCCTAGTTTTGATGATGATTAACTCATGTAGTTATGTTTACTAATAATCTTGTGGTGTTTAAGTTTCAGATTCATTAACCAAGATATTAGTTGATGATTAGCTTCAGCAAGGAGTTTAGAAGCTTTTCATGGTGATTCCAGGACCAAAGCATCAAGATCATACCTTGCCTAGCTCATGGATCACGGTGTTTGTGGATCGAGTCACCTTGAAGATGAAGATCGTCAAGAAGACTTAGGTATCCACAGTTTAGTGTGTTTTAGATCCATTTGTAAAGATAAGAATAGTTGATATGCTCAAGTACACAAACACACACGTTTTATGTTTGGTTTTTAGTTTTCATGAATAGTAGATCAAAACAAGTTTACTTTATTTTTATGTATATTAGATATGTTCTAAATATACATACATGCTTTAAACTTGTTAGACAAACTTATTTTGACTATCCTATTCATGTTCTTGAAAAATCAAGTTTGATAAAAATACAAGTGTTGGTTTTTGATAAAATTTACAAGACACAAAAATGAATTGATATGTTGATATATGTCTTGAAATTGTTATCACAAGTTTGTGTTTCAATACAAAATGTTAAAACAAGTTTTATGGAATTTTCAGAAAAGATAAAAGATTTTTCAAAAATATTTTAACATGTGTTTTTCTGACCCAGGTTTGTGCTGACAGGCCAGGTCGGTCGACCCAGACGGTCGACCGCACCAAGGGCCGGTCGACCCGTGAGGTCGACTGACGTACACAGACTTGTGCACGTCTGGCAGACACAAACTCGGTCGACCGTCAGGGTCAACCGGGTCTGAGAGCTCTGCTATCTATTTGTTTGGGTCGACCGGGACGGTCGACCGTGTTTGCCCAACGGTCACATTTCTGACCGTTGGCGGTCGACCCGGCCGGTCGACCGGTAGCCTGTCAGGCTGCCAGCTCAGCCTAACGGCTAGTTTTCTGATGGGCCTATATAAACCCCAATTCTTTGGGATTTTGGCTAAGGTTTTATAAGAGAAAAATTTCCAGTTTTTCAGAGTTTAAAACAAGTTTTCAAAAGAGTTTTTGGGCTTTAAACTTCTCATCTTTATTGTTTTGGGTTTTTGGAAAATCAAAGAAACTAGGGTTTTGGGAGATTGTATTGATTTTCATTTTCTATCATTTACAAGAGATTTCCCAAGTAGTTTTCTTTGTTGCTTGTTTCCAAAAACACCTTGTTTTCCACTTGAGCTATCTTCTATCCTAATCTATTTAGGATCCTTGTTTTGTGGAAAAGAGAAAAAGAGAGATTGGTTTGTGGTTGAAAGAAACCACTAGTTGTAAACCCTCCTTGCTTTGTGTATCCCTCTTTGGTAGAGGTTGATCGGAGTGGTATTGGTTTGCTCCCTCTAGTGAGCGGTGGAGTTGGTGTTTGTAACCCTCTTCGGTAGAGGTGTTGTGGTTGTATTGGCTACGGGCCTACCCCTCGGTTGTGAGGTGGTTGTTTGAGAGAGGAGTTCGGTACTCCATTGTTGTAACAAATCCTCTTCGGTAGAGGTTCCCTCGGTGGGAGATAGTGGATTGGAAATCCTACACGGTGGTGTAGGCGGGGATGTAGAGCTAGGGGCTCGAACCTCGAAACATATCTTGTTGTTAGCGTTTGATCCACTTGTCTCTCTAACTCTCTCTCTCTTTATATTGTGCAAAGCATCATTCATAACATCATATCATATTTGCTTGTGTTGAGCATTATTCATATTGTCATATCATTCATATTGCTTGTGTTGCCTTGCATATACTCATATTGCCTATTCATCTTATATGCTTGGTTGTTTGTGTGTGCCTCACTTATACTTAACCACAAGAGCTTCACATAGCACCTCAACCCATTCAAGGGGAATCAAGAGGAGTTAGCCCAGAGCCCTTCACGGGGAATTCGGCTACACTTGTGTGTTGTATTAAGTGTGTTGCAAGAATAGTTTTAAGCTTTCGCATTTAGAGCACTTAGTTCACTAGATTAGCACTTGCACCTATTCACCCCCCTCCTAGGTGTTTTTCAATTAGTATCAGAACTAGTGCTCCTGATATTAGGCTTAACATCCTAGGAGTGAGATCCATTTGATTGCTAATCTATTGTTTGCATTTGCTTGTTTGCACACTCATATAGTTTATCATGGACTTCATGACCCCACCTAGCTTTGACCCTTCCAACATTGTTGTTTGGAAGTATAGGATGTCATGTACCTAAAGACCCTAGGTTTGCATGTCTTTCTTGCGGCCACCAAGAAATGCTATCGTGGAGATCGCATGCATATAGGGGCCAATGCACAAGCCCTAGAGGCCATTAGAAGTACATTATATAAAGAATATTTTTTACTTGCTTCTAACTTTGATTCCGCATTTGCAGTGTGGAACATGTTGACAACAACCACCACCTCCAAGCTTCAATTGCCAAATCAACCGGAGGAGTCTAGTGGAGAATCCGACTCTCAATGCTTAATGGTCCAAGGGAATGACTCCCTTGAGGTACATTCAGAATCTCAACTAGATAATGATGTTTGTGCTAGTTCTTCAAATGATTATGTTGATCCCATGCTTTGAATGAAGAACTATCTATAGTTTGTGAAAAGTTAATAGAAAAATATAAGATTTTGAAAAAGAAAAGTCTAGAAATTGAAAAAGAAAATAAATGTTTGAATTCTAGACTTAATAATATTTTGCAAGAGAAGGTTGAGGTCTATAATGAAAGGGATTCATTAAGATCTCAATTAGACCTTGCACTAAAAGAAAATGATTTTTTAAAACCTAAAAATGATTGCCATGTTATTTTGAAGAAAAATGAAAATTTGTCTTCAAAAATTGATTTTGTTTTAAAGGAGAATGTTGCTTTGAAAAATAAGATTATTTCAATTTCAAATGATTTAAATGTTTGTTAAAGAAAAATATTGTTTTGCAAAATAAGATGGATGCACATGTTTGTCATGCAAGCGTAACTTCTTCATCTAGTCTACCTAATGCATGTACCTCTTCTTCTAAGATTAATGATAATATTTGTATGTTAAAGAAGAGAGTAGATTGTTTGGGCTCCACTATGAGCCAATGTGCCATGAACCACTCACGTTTGGAAACCTTGGTTCGAAAGAAACAAGTTCCATCCTTTATGCATGCACACCCTCCACGGCATACACATGCTCCTCACGGACACCATCACACGTATGCTCATGTGTACACTTGTACACATTGTGGACGTAGGGGCCACCTTGCTAAATTTTTCTTTGATAGATTACATCATAATGTAAATTTAGCAAATAAGTTTGTTTGGGTTAGAGAAGGGACTAACCCCCATGGACCCAATAAGAGATGGGTACCAAAGACCACCCCTAAGATTTTTGATGTAGGTGTGGGCTCTCACATGACGTGAGAGTAGCGGTACCTTGGAGTGGATGCGTTCCGAGCTTAAGGAAATCATTTGGATGCATCACTTTCAAGGGAAGTTTGGTGGAGAGGACCACCATATTTTTGGAGACAAGGAGAGTTGCTTCTTCGGTTTTGGTAACAATCCTTTACTCCCATTTATTACATACATGCTTTCATAATTAAAATTTATAGCATGTTTTGATGTTTAGTGATTAGTATGAAAATGCCATGTTAATTAGATTCTTGACATACATGTATAGTATTTGAGACACCCATGTTTAATATGGATTATTATTTTGTGTTCTCATATTTGATTAGCTATCATGTACATCATAAATCTAATAACATGTGGATATTCATAATAATCATATTTTTGCTTATCATGTTGATTTTTATCTTGTTTTGATGCTTCATGTGTTGATTACATGTTTAGATATTAGTTTTCATTAAGACTAGGACTTATACTTGTGCATATAGTGGGCCACAAATAAATCTATATATGTTTGGGCTTGATTGCTTATTTGAACCTATTAGATGTGCTAGTATACTCTAGTTTTGATGATTCATACATTTTAAAACTTGTATTCTCATTTTCTTGAATTTGTTTTATGATTGAGTGTTTCACTTCATGTATATGTTTGTATTGCCAAACTTTAAGATATACATGTATACCCTTGAGTCATTTGCCCTTCATGCAAATCTATATATGGACTCAATTGTGTTTAGGGATATGTATGTATACTTATTGTGTTGACAATTCATACATATACCTTGAAATGAAATTTGTTTTGGTGAAGATTTAGTTTTTCTTGATTTTGTGTTTAATTGTTTAACTTCATGTATATGTCTATCTTGTCCAAACTATTAGATATACATGTTTATCCTTTTTGAGCCACGTGCCTTAATGCATACATTTTGTGGAATCGTTGTGTTTTGGATATGTATGTACGCTTTAGTTTGTATAAGACATACATATACCTTGAAGATTAAATAATTTTAATGTTTTTCATGTTTTCATTGTTTAAGGAATAATTGAGCTTAATGAAAATTTCATAATGTCATGTCACACATTACTTGTACACTCACCATTTTTTAAAATATTTCTCATGAGTATGTTTTTCATGAGCATGTATGGACTTTATTGAATATTGAGTGTTTTTAAGTGCTATGTGACTTACATGTGTTTTATGAAAATTAATTTTAGTTTATTCCTTGCTTGAAGGATTTCGTACTAGTTAACAAAATTTTTTCATTTTAACTAGTTCGTTTTTCGTTGTGTTATGAGGTATACACATGCTATTTATTGTTATGTCAATTGGTATCATTGAACTCTTTCAATTGGTATCATTTTGATTTTTTGTATACTCATATGTTTATTGTGTATGTATATTTTCAATTGGTATCATCTATTGGTGATTGGTACTCATTCTATTTTTATACATATATGTTTTATTTGTGCTCAAGATATAAATTTTCACAAATCTTGTTTATGCTAGAGCTTGAACTTCACTTTATTTCAATTGATTTAGTTTTCAATTGGTATCTTATTACAAGCCTAAGCATAGTTTTTGTTGGTATTTCATAAAGGGGGTGAAAATCCATTTTTCATATTTCAATTGGTATTTGTATTTTCACTCCCTTACTTTATGATAGAAAATAGTCATTTCAATTGTTTATATGGCTTAAAAAGAAAAATACTATCTTTTGATATCAAGATGTCTTGTGTTTTAAATTGGTATCTAAAAATTTTTAAAAATTTTTTTTTTACAAAAGTCTTGATTTGTATTGACTATATGCAAGGAGAGCTTAACATCTCTTCTACATATAGATTCATGTTGAGTGTATTGTATATTGAAGAGCTTAACATCTCTTCTTTATGTGGTACACGTGTGTAGGGGGAGCTTCACATCTCCTCTTATGCATTACATAATGTGTGTTATGTGAATTAGGGCTTAATATCCCTCTTTCATGTAATGCATATGTGTAGGGAAGCTAACTTAGCGTCTTCCTCTTCATGAATGTATATAGCATATAACATTTATTAATCTTTGTTTATTTTCAATTGGTATCAAGATGCTTCATTGACATATTTTCAATTGATATCCTAATTGATTGTCACCCCTTATTGACCTTGTTTTTGTTTTTAGACAAAAAGGGGAGAACATTGTTTTATTGTTTTGATTGACAAAAGGGGAGAAAGATTTTTACCCCTCATTTTATTTATTGTTTTGATTGTTTACCCCTTTGTTGATGATTGACAAAAAGGGGGAGAAAGATTTTTAGTTTATAAGCTTTATATATGCATATTTATGTTTTTGCATATATTACGTTTAATATAGTTTAATGTTAATTGATCTCTAGAACATGTTTTGTTTTGAATATTTCATTTGGTATCTAGAGCATCTTGTTTATGCATTGTCATTCATGCATATTTATATTTATTTGTTTTATGCATGAGTTAAGGGGGAGCTTCTTTGAAGCTTAACTTTAATCCATGCATATATAACTCCATGAGTTTTGTCATCATCAAAAGGGGGAGATTGTTGGCCCAAAGGCCTTCCACCCTAGTTTTGATGATGATTAACTCATGTAGTTATGTTTACTAATAATCTTGTGGTATTTAAGTTTCAGATTCATTAACCAAGATATTAGTTGATGATTAGCTTCAACAAGGAGTTTAGAAGCTTTTCATGGTGATTCAGGGCCAAAGCATCAAGATCATACCTTGCCTAGCTCATGGATCACGGTGTTTGTGGATCGAGTCACCTTGAAGATGAAGATCGTCAAGAAGACTTAGGTATCCATAGTTTAGTGTGTTTTAGATCCATTTGTAAAGATAAGAATAGTTGATATGCTCAAGTACAAAAACACACACGTTTTATGTTTGGTTTTTGGTTTTCATGAATAGTAGATCAAAACAAGTTTACTTTATTTTTATGTATATTAGATATGTTCTAGATATACATACATGCTTTAAACTTGCTAGACAAACTTATTTTGACTATCCTATTCATGTTCTTGAAAAATCAAGTTTGATGAAAATACAAGTGTTGGTTTTGATAAAATTTATAAGACACAAAAATGAATTGATATGTGATATATGTCTTGAAATTGTTATCACAAGTTTGTGTTTCAATACAAAATGTTAAAACAAGTTTTATGAAATTTTCAGAAAAGATAAAAGATTTTTCAAAAATATTTTAACATGTGTTTTCTGACCCAGGTTTGTGCTGACAGGCCAGGTCGGTCGACCCAGACGGTCGACCGCACCAAGGGCCGGTCGACCCGTGAGGTCGACCGACGTGCACAGACTTGTGCACGTCTGGCAGACACAAACTCGGTCGACCGTCAGGGTCGACCGGGTCTGAGAGCTCTGCTCTCTGTTTGTTTGGGTCGACCGGGGCGGTCGACCGTGTTTGCCCAATGGTCACATTTCTGACCGTTGGCGGTCGACCCGGCCGGTCGACCGGTAGCCTGTCAGGCTGCCAGCTCAGCCTAACGGCTAGTTTTCTGATGGGCCTATATAAACCCCAATTCTTTGGGATTTTGGCTAAGGTTTTTACAAGAGAAAAATTCCCAATTTTCTAGAGTTTAAAACAAGTTTTCAAAAGAGTTTTTGGGCTTTAAACTTCTCATCTTTATTGTTTTGGGTTTTTGAAAAATCAAAGAAAACTAGGGTTTGGGAGATTGTATTGATTTTCATTTTCTATCATTTACAAGAGATTTCCCAAGTAGTTTTCTTTGTTGCTTGTTTCCAAAAACACCTTGTTTTCCACTTGAGCTATCTTCTATCCTAATCTATTAGGATCCTTGTTTTGTGGAAAGAGAAAAAGAGAGATTGGTTTGTGGTTGAAAGAAACCACTAGTTGTAATCCCTCCTTGCTTTGTGTATCGCTCTTTGGTAGAGGTTGATCGGAGTGGTATTGGTTTGCTCCCTCTAGTGAGAGGTGGAGTTAGTGTTTGTAACCCTCTTCGGTAGAGGTGTTGTGGTTGTATTGGCTACGGGCCTACCTCTCGGTTGTGAGGTGGTTGTTTGAGAGAGGAGTTCGGTACTCCATTGTTGTAACAAATCCTCTTCGGTAGAGGTTCCCTCGGTGGGAGATAGTGGATTGGAAATCCTACACGGTGGTGTAGGCGGGGATGTAGAGCTAGGGGCTCGAACCTCGAAACATATCTTGTTGTTAGCGTTTGATCCACTTGTCTCTCTAACTCTCTCTCTTTATATTGTGCAAAGCATCATTCATAACATCATATGATATTTGCTTGTGTTGAGCATTATTCATATTGTCATATCATTCATATTGCTTGTGTTGCCTTGCATATACTCATATTGCCTATTCATCTTATATGCTTGGTTGTTTGTGTGTGCCTCACTTATACTTAACCACAAGAGCTTCACATAGCACCTCAACCCATTCAAGGGGAATCAAGAGGAGTTAGTCCAGAGCCATTCACGGGGAATTCGGCTATACTTGTGTGTTGTATTAAGTGTGTTGCAAGAATAGTTTTAAGCTTCCGCATTTAGAGCACTTAGTTCACTAGATTAGCACTTGCACCTATTCACCCCCCCTCTAGGTGTTTTTCAGACTGTAACAAATCTGAGGGCTTCTTGGCTCTGCTTTCTTGAGCAGAGTCCAAGGCCACTTATATGTCCACTGCAGTAAGAATTTCTTGTTATTAAATCTGTACACCAAAAACCAAGAAGAAGGTTAACCAAAAATGTAAACTTTAATGAGAATTACTTACCGTCCCTCCCCGGCAACGACGCCAAAATTTGATTGAGGTTAGAACCTGCGCACAAAGATGTAGAATTTCATATTTTAAGATTAAAGAATGCAAGTTACTCAACTCTACCGCGATAGCAAGTGGCTATGCGGGTCGTGATCCACAAGGAGGGACTAGCGATAGAAGCTTTTCTAGCAAGTTCTCTTTTATGCTACCATTAATGGTTAAAGTTCTTCTTTAGTTTCTTAAAAGAAAAGAAAAATAAATTACAACGAACTTAGGCAGAAAGTGAAAGATTGGGAAGATGGAGAAAAAAGAATTGAATATGTATAAAGAAATGAAAAAGGAGTGATAAAAGAAGTGGGTGTTATTGGTATTGGTGATCTAAACTAAAAAAATAAAAGAAAAGAAAGAAAAGATTAAAGAAATACTTATCTCCTTGGTTGATGACTTACCTGAAATCCTTACATGTTCTACCTTACTTCGGAGGCGTTCAACGCATAAGCCATAAGATCGAGCGCAGTCCCCATTTACATTACATCATCAAGACGAACAAGAATGAAATGATACGGAGTCTTGAGGAGGAGAATATCATCATGAAATATCATTGGCACTCACACAAACATTGTTATACTGATGATTTTAGATTCACTTGAATACTCATCATAACCAAAAGAGGAAAAGTAGAAAGAAGAAGAAGAAACAAAAGTAAAGACAAACTTAAAAAAAAGTTACCTTTTATTGCTTGCAGAAATGATGGAAGAAAAGAGGAGGTACATCGGTGTCACTCTCAACATAAGCCTCTCTCTCTTACTTACATGAATCTCAGTCTAAACTATACTTACAAGAAATAAAAATTACATTAAAAGAAAACAAAAACCTACACTACAAAGAATGAAAAACTAGACTAAATCCTATCTCTGCTTCGTCGTCCTTCTTGCCTTTGAGATTTTAGATATTTATAGAAGAAATGCAGAGGTTAGAGGAGTATGAAGATAGGAAAAGCTGACTATTTCTGAATTTGAGTCCTTCCCTTATCTCCAAACTTGATTTGATGTGGATATTCAGGTCTGATCTGTAGTTTGTTGGCATGTTGATTGCTGAATATCACTTATTAAATGATAGAATTAGAAATAGTGATCAATATAAGAGTTGTATCCCTTTAAGTCTTTCTTCTGGATCATCTTGAATCATCAGATTTGTGATTCAGTTGCGAAGGTATGATTCAAATACTAAAATGTATCCAGTCAGAATCTGAGTCAAACTTGTTTCATCTCATCCGTTGATTTTCTCTCTATCCATTTATCTCTCTGTATTTGATATTATCCTTGGTTGATCTTTAGCTAACCAAAATGGATTTATAGAAAACTGAATTTTACCTATTTTCATTTAGTGTTATCTTTCTGATTTGCTCTGATTTTCAGCTGAACATTTGCCCCAATCCTTGATTTGTTCTAACTAAATCTGGGATCATCCTCAGATAACCAAATAAATCCACTTAAATTTAATTTTAACTAGTATTTATTTAGTTTAATTCTCTTTCTCTTCATTATTCTTCTGCAAAATAGATATTTAAGACAAGGAAATTAGCAGATTTATTACACGATAAATGTAAGAATATAATGAAAAGAATACAAAATATATGTACGATCAAAAGATACTGGTCAGTCATATATTTTGCATATACATTGTCACCTTATCATACTTTTTAGCTAATAAATCCTATTAATAAGTCTTCTTCTTCTTTGTTCAATGTAGGCCCAATTGCTAAAAGAAAGGAAAGAGAAACAAGCCCAAAAGCCCACCAAATTCTGATTTAATTCAGAATAAATTCAAAATTAAGAAATCAGGGCAAAATCTTAGCATATCAGAGAGGTTGAAAACTGGTTGAAAAGAATCCTCCCAAATCAAGCGGTTAAAGCCAACAATCAAAGACTGTTTCGTCAAATCCTGGAGCAGAAACGAGAAAACCAGAAGAAGATATAGGAGAATCATCAAACCAGGAGAGCCACCCAATTGGGTGTGGCCAACTGGCCACACCAGGGCCGCGAAAACACGGCCCTAGCCGCGTTTTCCCGGCTTGGTTGCTTCTGTTGGGGGGAGCGTTTGCTCCCCCAATCTTTCTAACATCTCCCCCATCTGATTTTTCCCTTTAAATACCAGTTTCAATAGAGAAAAAAGGGCGAACACTAGGATTAGAATTTTTGTTTATTCTTTAAGGATTTAGGCTCTTTGTTAGATAGTGTAAAAGTTGTATTTTGTTTTGCCATTTGTAGTTCAGTACAAATACCTGTGAGAGAGAGGAAATGAGTGCTTGTAACTTGAAGATTGAAGTGACATCAATACAAGAATCGAGCTACATTTTCTTCCACTCATTTTACGATATGTCTTGCGTTATTTGCTTGCATTTTTCTTTGACTTCCATTAGTAGCTAAATCGGTTTTCTGGGCTCACTATTGTACCTCTCTCCAATTCTTCTTCTTTTCTGATTTTAATGAAAAAGACCCAATGCATCATTTGCATGCCTAACTTAAAGCCTTTCTTCTTGAAAGTGTTCTTGAAGGAACATGAGGATGGGTTTGGAATTTTAAACTCCTACTTCTTTTAAGAATGTCTCTTGAACTTGTTTTTATCTCATACTTGAACTTCTTGATGATTTAACATTCGATTCAAAATGGTTTCTTAAAGAAAAGAGTAAACTTTTCCAACCATCTTATATGCTTTACTTCAAACTTTCTAAAGTCAACCTTAAGTTTTGCCTATGATCAAGTTGAGGCACTAAGGATTTCAATAGAAGAATAAACGGTTGAGTAGTGAGATAGTGAGCCCAGATTTTCTTCTTTATTAGAAACAACCAATCACTTTTCAAAACTTTTTAAATCACCTTTTTTCAAAGCCTTCTCCAAAGTTGCAATTTCTCTTTTAATCATCTCCCTTCTTTTCATTCTCTTTTAAATCAAAAAATGAGCACAATTTTTGTTATTAAACAAAACACTGAAAAGCTTTCATCGTATTCCTTCTCGTGGACACGACCCGTTAGCCCGAAGCTACACGGTAAAATTCTTAACTCTTTGATTTTATAATCAATTTTTGGCGCCGTTGTCGGGGAGGGAACGGTGTATTTATTTTTTTAACAAGTTTGGTGTGTTGTTTCAGGGACTTCACGATTCAGATCTAGCATTCAAGCTTCGCAAGAGAAGACTTGTAAATTCTGTGCCCCTACTCTCGAAAGTAGGAAACAGAATTTCAAGAAATTGCGTTGTAAAAGTTGAAAATTTCATTGGACTACTAAAACTCTTTTTGCAGGACATATTGCTCGCAAAAAAATTAAGTTTTTATACGTTATATTCTTGCTATATCTGCTATCCACCATCCTTGTTTTAATCCAACAGTAATTTGAGTGATTGTTAATTACTTAAAAAACGTTTAGACTTGCATTCTAGGCATTTGTCTAATTACGTTTATTTACAATTACTGTTGAAGATAGCTGGAGACAAGGTATGTATAGATAGCATATAGTTTAGGAAACATTCTTGGGTGATATTTGCTTTTGAATGCTACTTTTCTATATCTTGTACACTTTGCACAATTAACTCTAAGGGCAAAACCCAAATCAAGATAAGGTGGGGAAGTCATTACCCTTCCTTAGCCCACAAACCATCTCCCAGCACGCACAACCTAAGCCTAAGTAAAATCTGATAGACGTTGGCCTTAGGGACATCTCGAACTTACTAGGAGATTATCCTAAGGGGGAAGGTGTTAGAATTTGACTCCTGCCAAATCGGTGTCTAGGAAGGGGATTAAGGGCGAAAGCCCGAAGGTTGGTGGTTACTTAATTAAGGAACGTCTTTGACGGATAACCTCCTACCAATCTTGCCCTGACCTGGCTGATTAGCTTGTGGTCAAAGTCTACATTATACCTCCTGTGGACAATCAACCAGTTAGGAGTTGTCTAGGTCATGGTTACCTTAAACTAGGCTTGATTGTGTTCTCTTCTTGACTATTGGTGAACTTGTTTGTGATTGTTTTTGTGTATGCAAGTGTGGTCAAGAGACCCTAATTCATCTAGGTAACTAGAAACACATCACCCCCCAAGTTTGAAACAAGACCAGATTCGGTTATGGATCAACCGACATCTTTGCAGGATAGGTTTTATCCCATTAGAACATCACTTTCATCCTGCATCCAACTTCCATCGGTTGGTGAACACATTTGAGCTTAAGCCACAGTTCATCAATACACTTACTAAGTTCCATGGTTTAGAGTCCGAAGATGCTTATTTCTTCATAAGAGAATTTGAGAAAGTATGCTTAATGATGAAAATCCCTCACCTTACAGATGATGCTATTAGGTTGAGATTTGTCCCATTTTCTCTTAAGGACTTAGCCATGAAATGGCTCTACAGCTTAGCGGCCGGCTCCATCACATCTTGAGATGATTTTATCAAGGTCTTCTTGAAGAAATTCTATTCAACCCACAAGACCGCTCTCGTTAGGAAAAACATCATGCAGTTCAAGTAAGAACTTAGTGAACCATTTTGGAGGCACTTTGAACGCTTCAAAGACCTCCTTGTCCAATGTCCTCATCATAGATAGAGAAATGGCGACAATGCCAAATTCTTTATAACGGTTTAGACTACTCGACCAAGACCCTCTTAGAAAGCATGTGCCAAGAGGGATTCTTGCAGAAGGATAAGCATAAAGAATGAGATTTATATGAGAATCTAGCTGAAAAGACCATCCAATGGGAACCTACTAGTGAAAGCTCTAGAAATCCAAACTCTATCTCTTCAAAAGGAGGTCTCCATTCGATTGAATCATCCATAGCTAACAAGGCTAAGTTAGCTAACCTAGCGAGAAGACTGGAAGCTTTAGAAACTAAGGAACCAAGTCCAGTCAATCAAGTCAGCCCGAACCAATTTCCAACTCCGGGTTGTACTTACTGTCAGGCCATGAATCATGTGTTTGAGGAGTGTCCTGTATTTCAAGCTCACCAACACTTTTCTGAACCGATGAATGCGACCTTTTCAAGGCCGAACAATGATCCTTACGCCCAAACGTACAATCCTGGATGGAGAAATCATCCAAATTTCTCATAGAGCCAACAAAATAATGATCTCCCACGGTCAAACCATGCAAGCCACTTCCATCATTCCAATAATTCTTCCAATTATCAACCCAACTTTTCCAATCACCTTCACAATTCTCCTAACAATTTTTCAAATTATCAACAAAATTTTCCCAACCAAGCTCCACCATCTTCCTTCCAGAATCCTCAACTCGAAAGGAGAATGACTGATTTTGAAAGAAACATGAAAAGGTACATGAAGAATCAAGATTCCGTCATGCAAACAATATAGAGGCTAGAGGGTCAAATGAGCCAGTTAGCCAACCCATAACATAAGAGGCAAAAGGGTACCTTGCCCAGTCAACCAATTATGAATCCTAGGAATTCATAACAAGCTCATTTGGTTGAGGATCCATCACTGAATCAATGTAATGTTGTTCATACATTGAGGTCGGGAAAGAAAGTTGATAACCAAGTGTCAACACCACCTAATCCTAGTCAGCACAATCACACTTTAGCATCCACCTCATCTAATCCCACTCCTCCTAAATTTGATGAATTTGAAAAAGGTAAGTCAACTAGTCATCTGCACCAACCTATAGCACCATTTCCTAATAGGCTAAAAAACAATAAGCAAAATTCACACATGGATAAGATAATTGAGATCTTTAATCAAGTGAAGATAAATGTGCCACTTTTTGATGCCATCCAACAAGTCCCATCTTATGCTAAATTTCTTAAGGATATGTGCACCAAGAAGAGAAAGACTAATGTACCTAAAAAGGTTTTCTTAGCCACTAACGTTAGTGAGCTACTATCGGGTTCGATCCCTGTTAAGTACACGGATCCAGGTAGTCCAACCATTGCCTGCACAATAGGACAAGCCGAGATTAGTCGTGCACTTCTTAACTTGGGGGCAAGTATCAACTTGCTTCCATTCTCAGTTTATCAATAACTCGGGTTGGGCGATCTTAGTCCAACTCGAGTCACTATCCAACTGGCTGACCGTTCAGTGAAAGTTCCAAAAGGGGAGATTAATGATGTCCTTATCCGGGTTGGGGAGTTTATTTACCCTGTTAATTTCATAGTTCTAGAGACATAACCTGTGTCTAACTCCAATCATAGGGCTCAAACTCCTATTATCCTAGGGCGACCATTCCTTGCTACTGCCAATGCCATCATCAATTGTAGGAATGGGTCCATGAGGTTAACGTTTGAGAACATGACTAGAGAAGTCAATGTCTTCAATCTAGAAAAACAACCTCGTAAGATAAGAGATCAAACATTTGAGGTAAACTTTGTTGAAAATAATTGTGATGAAGAGAGTGAAGATATAGAAGATGAGTCGCTGTTTCTTGATGAATTATTTAAGAATGAATGCGATTATCTTGATGATAAGGCATATGTCGGAGATCCTAATGTTAGAGTACTCTTTAAAAAGGGGAAATTTTATTTGAATATCTTCACTTTCGACGAGCCAGCCAATAATGTATCGCATGAGAATATAATTCAAGAACCTCCGATTGACACGCTCTTTGAAAACCTCTTCGAAGAAGAACTCATGTGTTTGGATGAACCAACTAGGGATCTTTTGGTTAATTACACATCTCTAGGAGAAAGTGTTGACCTAAGTTTTGAGGAGATATATGTAACTGAGTTAGAATTCTTAGGCATTCATAGTGAGGAAGTTCTAACTGAGAAGTGTGGTGGTGATCAATTTTTGAATAATGAATGTAAAATATGAGGAATGAAAACCTAAAAAAGTTGAGATTGGGGAGGAAGAGAGCTAAAATGACAGAAAAATTGGCTTCCCCACTATGCCCTATAAAAAGGACCCATTGGAATGACAGGAAGAGAGCTAGAGGGATAAGACCGAAAAAGATCTAGGTGTGGGAGAAACTTGATGTTGTACATATTTCTGCATAATATATGCATCTCTTTTACATTTCATTTCATGCATGTATACATTTCTTTCATATATTGGGAAAATGCATGAGACAAGTGTGGGGGAGGGTTCTAACATGACTAATATAAAAAAAATTGTATATATATATTAAAAAAACTTTTTGAAAGGTAAGAACAATATTTTGATATATTTTGTAAGAAATTAAGTCAATTTTAAGGAAAAGGAAAATCATAATTAGGATTTCTTACACTTGGTCAAAATAAGATTTTGTTTGATTTTTAGGGTTAGGAAGAAAATTTGTGAAAGTAATTTAGTCTTGGTATTTACCTTGATGAAATTCACACTAAATACACTTACACACTTAGGGTTTTAAAACAAAGACTCTTATGCCTTATAAAATAAAATTATGTATGAAAAAATATAATAATAAACAAATCTAATTATTGATTAGTTAGGTGCTTTGGCCTAAGCAAGCCTTGGTATTTATGCAAAAGATAATTAGATAAGTTTGAAAAAAAATAATATATATATAAATCCTCTGATTAAGCTGGGTATTTGTGCCTCATGAAGCATAAGTATTCACGCCTAAAAAAGGTACATTTTATAATAAAAACCTTAGTTTCGTGGCCTTATCTGCTCGAGTGTTTAAAGTCTTCAGGGTGTTTTCTCACCTACCCTAAAACTGTTCAGTTTGAGTGTCACCGACTGAAGACTCGTTACATGGGTAGATTAGAAAGCCTAATGAAATTGAGGAATAAATTTCACCAAAAATAAATATAAATAAGGCATAGGAGTTAATGTTAAAGAACCCTTAGTCAACTTCACAGTCACGATAGTGCATACGACTCAGGGTAAATTAATAGACTAGATGAGAAGTACAATTTGGCTCCTATCATTGATTGATGACATATTTTTGAATAGAGACTGAGTTTCGGAATGAAAAATTTGATATTCCTATAACTTATAGATTACTTAAACCCTTACAAATATACTTTAAATATTTTCTCCTTTAAAAATGCTTTTCGAAAATACTAACATTTTTTTTAATGATTTTGTGGGTGCAATCTACTAAAAACCCTCACGAGACAAAACTCGTCCTCTAGGGGTAGAGATTTAATGGTTTGTTGCACATGCTCAGCGCAATCGAGTGACCTGCGAAAATGGTCTAATAATTGATTAAATTAGTCTGATGTTTTGCTCGAGGGCAGGCAAAAGATAAGTGTGGGGGTGTGATCTGTTACATATTTTGCATATACATTGTCACCTTATCATACTTTTTAGCTAATAAATCCTATTAATAAGTCTTCTTCTTCTTTGTTCAATGTAGGCCCAATTGCTAAAAGAAAGGAAAGAGAAACAAGCCCAAAAGCCCACCAAATTCTGATTTAATTCAGAATAAATTCGAAATCAAGGAATCAGGGTAAAATCTTGGCATATCAGAGAGGTTGAAAATCGGTTGAAAAGAATCCTCCCAAATCAAGCGGTTAAAGCCAACAATCAAAGGCTTTTCCGTCAAATCCTGGAGCAGAAACGAGAAAACCAGAAGAAAATACAGGAGAATCACCAAACCAGGAGAGCCACCCAATTGGGTGTGGCCAACTGGCCACACCAGGGCTGCAGAAACATGGCCCTAGCCGCATTTTCACGGCTCGGTTGCTTCTGTTGGGGGAGCGTTTGCTCCCCCAATCTTTCTAAGATCTCCTCCCTCTGGTTTTTCCCTATAAATACTAGTTTCAACAAGAAAAAGGGCGAAGACTAGGATTAGAATTTTTGTTTATTCTTTAAGGATTTAGGCTCTTTGTTAGATAGCGTAAAAGTTATATTTTATTTTCCAACTTATAGTTCAGCACAAACACCTGTGAGAGAGAGGAATTGAGTGCTTGTAACTTGAAGATCGAAGTGACATCAATATAAGAATCGAGCTACATTTTCTTCCACTCATTTTACGGTATGTCTTGCGTTATTTACTTGCATTTTTCTTTGACTTCCATGAGTAGCTAAATTGGTTTTCTGGGCTCACTATTGTACCTCTCTCCAATTCTTCTTCTTTTCTAATTTTAATGAAAAAGACCGAATGAATCATTTGCATGACTAACTTAAAGCCTTTCTTATTGAAAGTGTTCTTGAAAGCACATGAGGATGGGTTTGGATTTTTAAACTCCTACTTCTTTTAAGAACGTCTCTTGAACTTGTTTTTATCTTGTACTTGAACTTCTTGATGATTTAACATTTGATTCAAAACGGTTTCTTAAAGAAAAGAGTGAACTTTTTCAACCATCTTATATGCTTTACTTCAAACTTTCTAAAGTCAACCTTAAGTTTTGCCTATGATCAAGCTGAGGCACTAAGGATTTCAATAGAAGAATAAACGATTGAGTAGTGAGATAGTTAGCCCAGATTTTCTTTTTATTAAAAACAACCAATCACTTTTTAAAGTTTTTTAAATCACCTTTTTCTAAAGCCTTCTCCAAAGTTGCAATTTCTCTTTTAATCATCTCTCTTCTTTCCATTCTTTCCATTCTCTTTTCAATTAAAAAACGAGCATAATTCTTTGTTACTAAACAAAACACTGAAAAGTTTTCATCGCATTCCTCCTCGTGGACACGACCCGTTAGCCCAAAGCTACACGGTAAAATTCTTAACTCTTTGATTTTACAATCAGATACCAGAGTCAATATTGAATCAAAAAGTGAAACTGAATTACCAAGTTGAGGTTCAGGATCATATTCATGCTCATGTTCAATTTCAAAAAAAGGATAACTTGCCAAAATATCAACATGGTTCTCAAAATTTTGATGTTAGTGAAGTTCAAATAGGTGTGCTGAAATTGAATCTTGGTTTCCAAAACAACATGATTCCTGATCTAGATCGATAGAGTTAGAGATATCTGGATTGGTTAAAGGTTGATAAGAGTAAATTTTCTCATTCCTATGAATGTTAACCAATTGACTAAATTGTGTTTTTAACCTATCGATAGACTGGATAAAAGATTTTTGAAATTGTTGTGAGGTCTCATGAAAGATTTCTATATTATTTTCTAACTCAGATTTTTCTTCAAATGGTTGTTCTAGAAAGGGAGTATAGGAATCTTGATTTTGAAAAAATTATGAAGATTGTCAGTCCAACAAGTTTTTAGATTGTTGCTCAGACTCACGCAAGTGTTCGTCAATCAATTTCAAGATGGATGTTTGACCATTTTGAAGAAGTGGGACCGAGTAAGACTCTTGAAAATATTGTGAAATTAGGGAGGCCAACATTTTCTGAAATTGTCGCTCGGCCTCTTGTAGGTTGGCTTCTATACTTTTTTCTAACTCAGATTTCTCTTCAATTGGTGGTTCTAGAAAAGTAGTATAGAAAGCAAAATTGGGAAATGAATATTGTGAATATTGTGAAAATTGTATATAAAGTGGTTGAAAATTTGACTCGGGGGAGTTGAATCCCAATTGACTCTGTGAAGAGTTAAAATTATTTGGAAAATTATGGTCATAAGATTGAGGGTATAGGTTGTATTGATTCGGATAAGTCCAACCTGGTGTATTTAGTTGGTTCATATTGTAAAAAGTCGGGTTGAAATTATCTGAAATAAATAGGGTCAGTGTGAAATATGGATTCACATTAGGATTGAAAGAATTGTTGTTATTGAATTCCATTTCACAAACAATTACAAACAAAAAAGAAAAGCAAACAACAAACAAAAATAAAAGAAAAAAAATCAAAATCAAGCCTATACTAAGGTTGACCTAGACCTAGATGACTCCTAACTGGTTCATTACCCGGAGAGGTTGTTGTATAAATCCGACCACAAGCTAATAGGCCAGGTAGGGGTTAAAATACGGTGGGAGGTATCCGTGCGTAAGCAACATGCCTTATTTACACCAAACCACGGTATTTTCGAGGCGTAACCTCTTAATTCCCAACATTAGACACTGATTTCACAAGAGTAAGATTCAAAACAAGTTTCGCCCTCCGTCAATCTCTTAATGAGTTCGAGATGTCCCTTGGGGCCAAAGTCTATCAATTTTTATTAGGGCTTGCGTTGTGTGAGTGGGGAGGTGATTTTTGGGTTAAGGAAGGGTGATGAAATCCCCACCTTATCTTGTGTTGGGTTTTGTCCTTAATTTCAATTCATGCAAGTATGCAATATAGACAAGAATATAACACAAAGCGAATAAATCACCCACGTATTTGTCCTATGCTATATGCAATGCCATATGTACACCTCAGTCCAGATCACAACAACAGAACAAAATACAGTATATTGGAATTGAATTGACACGTGCCTAAATGCAAATGTCTAAACCATTTTAAAAGTGTCAATACTATATTTTAGTTCTTTAATTATTGCAGTGTGTAGGCAATCAAAGCAGAAAATTAGCAGTAAAATATAACAATATATGCAACTTGCAAAGTCCCTGCAAAAGATGAAGCTCAGATGCCACAATAATGCCGCGCTTCTGCGGCCTTTTTGGCTTTTTCGCGGCAAAAATAAGGAAGCAAGGGCCCTGTTTTCTAGAGCAGGAAAATGTAAGCAAAACTATACTTCTACAATACTAAGATTTTGTAAAGATTGAGCTGCACACCAAAACAGAGAAGAAATTGTTAACAAAAACGTGACTTCAAACCATTCCCGTCCCCGGCAACGGCGCCAAAAATTTTGGTTAGAGCCGAACCAGCACTTTAAACTTGTATTTTATGAAATCAATGAAATTATATGTGTACTAATGTTCCCTCGATACTTCCGTTATAGCATTGGCTTAACGGGTCGAATCCACAGGGACGGGAGGCGATAGAAGCATTAACAGTTCTTATTCACGTTGGTTGTTAATAAGTTCTTCTTTGTTAAAGAATTAGAAAAAGATAAAGAAAAGAAATCTAAAAGTGAGAGGAGAAGGCGATGAAAACAGCGATGTGAAAATAAAAGCGAAATGATTTGAATTGGTAAAGCAAAACAAGAAAGTAGAAAATGAGAGATAAAAGAAAATGGAATAAGAAGAGGTTTTGGAAAAATGATAAAAGAGTTTAGAAATTGACTTTTAAAACAAGATAAAAGAAAATTCATTGCTGCTAACTACTAATTGCTCCACTAACCATACTAACTTCTTAGTGATAGTTGTCTCACATGGATCCTTGACCATCACTAATCCTTAGCTTCAAGAGATGATACAAAGCATGGCTCATAAGATTATTCTTCTACATTCAAACAACACATCCATACCACACAACAAGTTGTAAGGTACTATTAGATCATCAAAATCGGTTAGAGGTGAGCATGAAATAAAGAAGATATTGCAAGTTAGCAAATTAGTGGGTTAGATACTAGAAATGTTAGAATGTTAGAATCCATCATCATGAGCCATCAATGGCTCTTGCAAGTGCAAATCCTTGTAGAGGCTATTAGATACATGTGGATTATCAAGTAGTTAGATAGTTAGTTGTTAGTAGTTAGATTGCTATGAGAAGAAAAATTAGCTAAGCATCATGTAGAAGATGGAAAAGATTACAATGGAGAAGAAAGGAGACATCTTTATATCGATTGTCACCATCTATTACATTAATCTCTCTCTTTCTTTCTTTGAATCTCTCAGCCCTAATACATGATCTAAAAATGAAATAAAAATACAAAAGAAAGAAGAAGAATACCTACACTATACTACACTAAAAGATAGAAAACCTACCCTATTTTCAATCTGCTTTCGTTCCGGGTCTCCATAGGGGTTTTATAGGCAAAAGCGACTTCTAGAAGACGAGACGAGGCCACGCGTCAAAAATTAACGCGTGGCTCTCCTATAGGGGACTTAGGTCCTTGGTTTTGGCGAGCATTGATCGGGGCGGAACAAGCACTTGAAAACGTGTATTTTGTAAAATCAGTGAAATTAATGTAAAAGCAAGCGTGCTAATGTTTCCTCGATACTTTCGTTATAGCATTGGCTCAATGGGTCGAATCCATAGGGACGGGAGGCGATAGAAGTATTAACAATTCTTATTCACGTCGTATGTTAACAAGTTCTTCTTTGTTAAAGAATGAGAAAAAGATAAAGAAAAGAAAACTGAAAGTGATAGATGAAGAAGGCGAGAAAACGCGAAATGAAAACAAATGAGAAGTGGTTTTGAAAACAAAAAGAAGATGAAACTTGTGGTAAAGAAAAAGAAAACAAAGATGAACTAAGAGGATGGTAAAAACAATGATAGAAAAAATTATAAAGATTTTGGAATTGATTTTTAAAACAAAGTAAAAGAAAACTCATGGCTACTAACTACTAATTGATCCACTAACCATGCTAATCTCTTAGTCATAGTTGCCTCACATGGATCCTTGGCCATCACTAATCATTGGCTTCAAGAGATGATACAAAGCATGGCTAATAAGATTCAGCTTCTACATTCAAACAACACATCCATACCACACACAAGTTGAGCTACTATTAGATCATCAAAACCGGTTCGAGGTGAGCATGAAATCAAGAAGACATTGCGAATTAGCAAGTTACTGGGTTAGGTGTTAGAAATGTTAGAATGTTAGCATTCATCATCATGAGCCATCAATGGCTCTTGCAAGAGCAAGGCCTTGTAGAGGCCACTAGATTCATGTGAATTATCTAGTAAGTAGTTAGATGGTTAGTGGTTAGTAGTTAGATTGCCATGAGAAGAAAAGATTAGTTAAGCATCATGTAGAAGATGGAGAAGATTATAATGGAGAAGAAAGGAGACACTTTTACATAGATTGTCACTATATATTACATCAATCTCTCTCTCTCTGAAAATTGACTCTGCCCTAATACATGATCTATAAAAGAAACGAAAATACAAAATAAAAGAGAAAAAAATCCTAATCTACAACTTTGAAGAGAGAAAACCTAGCCTATTTTCAATCTGCCTGCATTCCGGGCCTCTACAGAGGTATTATAGGCACACGAGACTTCTAGAAGATGAGACGAGGCCACGCGTCGAAGATCGACGCGTCAGCCCACCACATTGTCACGAAAAATGCGGCTTTTGCCACTTTTTCATGGTAATACCAGGGACCTAGGTCCCTAGTTTTGGTGCGTGGGTTCGCGGCGCTTCGGGGACCTTCCAGATATGCTCATTTTCGGTTAATTTCATCCAGATTTGCGTTAGACACCCGCAAGGGTCTAGGCTCAATGCATCTTCTAGAAACTCTCTTGCTTGGCCTCCAAGAAATGCGAATTTAATTACCCAAAAATGGGTTTAATTAAGCTCTTATTACCCTTTTGCCGTCCTTATCTTGATTATCTGCAAGAGAGACCAAAATGAAATCACGTAGGGGGTGAATAGGTGACTAGCTAATCTAATGTTGAATTAATGCAGAATTAAAACTATCTAAGCAAACTAAAAATTCTTATACACAACACACTAAGTATAATAAAAGAGTGTATCTAGATTCTCCGTGAAGGGCTCTGGACTATCTCCTCAAGTTTCCTCTAAATAAGAGTTAAGGTGCCGCTATGGCTCTCTTGGTTGAATACAAGTGTAAGCAAACAATTCCTAGCATATAAATATAGACACAAGTATATCAAGCAACTAAAGATAAAGACAAGGTAAGCATGCAAGATATAAACACAAGTGAGAAATAGAGAGAGCAATCGCATACACAGGAGATTTGTTTCGATGTTCGAGCACCCTTGCTCTACGTTCCCGCCTTCAACACTATGAAGAATTTTCACTATAAATCGATCCCACCGGATCACTCGATACCGCAACACCTACAAGGAGTTCACACTAGAACTCCTTGGACTCACTAGTCCCTCTCTTGTTACCGTAAGAACTGAAATCACCTAGAGGGGGTGAATAGATGATATAGCTAATCTATGAACTCAATGCGGAATTAAAAACTTAATGCAATACACTCAAGTGCAATCAACAAGTGATGCACACACAACCAAGCCAAGCAATTATGAATGCACAATATGAATAGTTGCAAGGCACAAAGTAAAGAGAGAGAGATAGAGAGAGTCAATGGATCAAGCGCAAAACAACAAGATATATTTCGAGGTTCGAGCACCCAGCTCTACATCCCCGCCTTCGACACACGAAGGATTTCTAATCCACTAGCTAGTCCACAAAGAACTCTTACAAGGAGTACCTAACTCCTCTCTTTACAACCACAACCTCCTCCTTGAGGTAAGCTCCAATCCAACAAAACAATCACCTCACAACTTGAGGGATTAGCACAAAGCAAATAAGGATCACCTCATCACTTGAGGGATACAACCAATAGCACAACCTCCTCAACACAATGAGGGAAAGGCACAAAGCCAAGCTAAGTTAGGGTTTATAACTTGGTGGTCTAACAAACAACCACAAACAATTTCTTTCTCCCACACAAAGATCCTTTAGAAGAGATAGTAGATTTTAGCTCAAGTGTGGAGAAAACCAATGGAATGGAAATCAAAATCACAAAGAAAATCCTTGGGAAAAACTGAAACCAAGATATAGAAGTTCAATCAAAATCTTTTCCCAAAAACCCTTTCTTTTTGGTTTTCCAAACCCTAACAAAAACTCCAAATAGATTGTTCAATTGAGTCCCAAAACTTCTTTTGATTGCTGTGAAAATACCAGAGAGTAAGGAAAATTCGCATAAAAATTCTTAGAGAAAACAGGCTATGAATGGGGTATTTATAGACCCAGAAAAATATAGCCGTTGGCAGCAGAAAATGCCAAAATGAACTGCCGGTTGACCGCTCTGGTCGACCGTCCAACGGTCAAATTCTGCCCCTTGCCAGCTACCGGTCGACCGCCCCGGTCGACCCAAACAAACAGAGAGCTCTGCTCTCAGACCCGGTCGACCCTGACGGTCGACCGTCCCCGTGTCTGCCAAACGTGCACAGATCTGTGCACGTCGGTCGACCGACCCGGTCGACCGACTTCATGCCAAGTCGACTTGGTCAGAAGACTAGTCGACTGGTTGAAGCCTGGAACAGAAAACTGGATCAGAAAAACAGTTTAAAAATATTTTGAAAAATCTTTTAACACTCCTAAAAATCACCAAAAATAGTTTTATCATTTTGCATTGATATATAAACATGTGGTAAAAGTTTAGCTCAAATATCAATCAATATGAACTATTTTTGTGTCTTATCATTTTTACCAAAACCAAAAACTGTATTTTCTAAAACTTGGATTTTGAATAGAAAATACGTTTTGTCCAAAACTCTTCCAAATACAAAAACATGATATTTAAACACTTTGAAGCATGATGCATATGGATAGAAATCCAATATACATGAAACAAATATATATCATAGTTTTTGACTTTAATTCCAAAAATAAGTTTTGTTAAAACACAAAACCTAAAACACATGAAATAGGTATATCAAAGTAAGTTTGTCTAAGAGTTGAAGCATGCATGTATATAGAACAAATCTAATATACATTAAACCATGTAAACTTGTTTTGATATAAAATCTATTCATGCAAACCAAGATTGGTTAAACCAAAAACCGAAAACCAAAACAAACATGAAACGTGTGTGTTGTGAACTTGAGCATATCATACTATTCTAATCTTTACAATTTGGATCTAAACACAAAACTAAACTATGGTACCGATGTCTTCTTGTAGAGCGCAATCTCCAAGCCGACTCGATCCAAAACTCCATGATCCACCGAGCAAGTGCTATATGTGATCTTTGACGCTCGGGCTCTTGAATCAACATGTGAAAGCTTCCAAATCATCTTGTTGAAGCTAATTACCAACTAATAACTTGATTAATGATCTGAAACTAAAATCACAACATTATTAGTACACATAACTACATGAGTTAATCATCATCAAAACTAGAGTGGAAGGCCTTTGGGCCAACAAGAAATACACACCGCAAGCATACTAGTTTACCGAGGTCGCACCTCTACACCGAGCTCTCACTAGAACTAGAAACAATGTGAACCCGCAAGTCCGCCTCCTCAAATACAAGAATGACACTTTGGTGATCGAAACACTTTGATCACCTAAAACTCTCTCACAACAAAGATCCTATAGGATTGATATAGCAATGGATAGCTCAAGTGTATGTGAGAAAATTTGGATTGATTTGGTGGTGAAAAACTCAAGAAAACTCTTTTTCAAAACACTCTTGAAAAACTCTCCTTTTGATATGGAAGTATTTGGCTCTAAAACAAGTAGAGATAAACACTTAGAAGTGTATGAGAAACTAGCTTAAAAATCCACTTGAAATCTTGTAGAAATACTCTAAGGTAACCCCAATATATAAACATTCAAAAACTAGCCATTGGGGTCCAAATCAGCAGCTGACGCTGCTGTCGGTCGACCGGCCGGTCGATCGCCAATGGTCGGATTTCTGACCGTTGTGCCACTGGTCGACCGGCCAGTAGACCAGGACCTAGATACAGAGAGCTGAAGCTCTCTGCCGGTCGACCGCCCGGTCGACCGAGGCCAGATCAAGAGAGTAGAGCTCTTTGGCTGTCGATCGGGTCGGTCGACCGCCCTCCAGCCAAACAAAGCCGTGCATATTTGCGCACGTCGGTCGACCGACCAACCTCTGGCTCAGTCGACCATGCGGTCGACCGGTAGAAGGCCAGAAACAACATTTTAGGGATTTAAAAACTTATCTTTTTACCTTCAATATAATCCCATAAATTCACTAAAAATCTGCAAAAATAAGTTCAGTAATATACTTTGATATACAAACATATTTGAGGCAAAATCAAAATATGTTACAAATATTTTGAACTATTTTTGTAATATAGAAGTTTTGCCTTAAATAAAAATCTGTATTTTTCTAAAATGATTTTTTCAAAACTCCTCTAAATATGAAAACAAGATATTCTAAACACTTTAAACGCTTAGTGTGTATGGATATGATCCACTACACATATATGATGAAATATCTATGTTTTTGACATTAAACTCTAAATTAAGTTTTGGTAAAACGCATGTATACTTTGAAGCTTAAAATCAAAACAGTATTCTCCAAAACAAAAACTCTTTTATGAAAACACATATAAATCTTGTGTGTGAGTGTATATGATACTTGAGCAATCCACCAACTAATTTATCCTTTACATTTTATCTAAAAATAAAATCTTACTATAAACAAACCTAGATACAAGTCTTCTCTTGAAGGTCTTCACTTGAAGTCTTCTTCTCCTTCTTGACTTGGTCCAAAACATAATCCAATGAGTTAGACTCCTCTTGAGTACTTGATGTGGTCTTGATGCATAAGCTCTTGAATCAACACGTGCTAACTCCAAAACTTGACGTTAAATCCTTTGTTGAAGCTAAACACCTACTAAGATCTTGATCACATATCTGAAACTAATTAAACACAAGATCAGTAGTACTATAACTACATGAGTTAATTATCATCAAAACTAGAGTGATAGGCCTTTGGGACAACACAAAATACGATTTAGACTGACATTTTATTCATAAATCAGTAGTAAAATGTGAAATAATAATGCAGAACTGTAGACTAATCACACCCCCACACTTATCTTTTGCTCGTCCCGAGTAAAACAAAAAAAGAAAAACTATACTATAAATGTTATTATACTACTTTCGTAGGTGACGTGATTGCAATGAGCGTGTTCAACAAGCTGTTAAACTCTAGGTTACCCCTAGAGAAGGAGTTTTGTCTCCTGAGGGTTTTCAGCAGATTGCAATCTATAAAGAAAGAAGATAAATGTTAGTATTTTGAAAATACATTTTGAAAGAGAGACAAGTTTATGAATATTTTTGTCAAAATACAAGTGATCTAAGGTCATAAGTCTATCAAAGATTATTCTTCCTTAAACTTAGTCTATATGCAAGATCTTGTCTTCAATTAAAGTAAGAATTCAAATTGGATTGAATATTTTATCCTTCATAAAATCTAGATATTATGCACTTTGTGACAGTGAAGATTTCTAGGATTTCAACTCCAACCATCAAGTAATTTATTTATATATATATTTCTTTTTTTTCTTCTCTTAGTTTTCTTAGGCTTTTAATTTATCCAGGTAGTGAGCCTTTAACCGATGACTCCCAAACCAGATGGTCTCAGGGCAACCAATGAGAAAACATCCCTCGGGTTTAAAGACTTGAGGGCCACAAAAGTAAGGGGGATTATTTGTTTCTTATGACCACCGTTAGGCGTGAATAATCATGCCTCTTGAGGTATAATTATCCAGCTTAATAAGTGATTTTTTCCTTCATATATAATATATATTTTTTTTTTTTTATTTATTTTTATTTTATAGCATTTTAGGTCTTTATTTCCATCCCAAAAATTGTGTTGTGTGAAGTGCACACTATCTAAGGTAAAAAATTTACGATAAAATCATTTCCCCAATCTTTTATACTTAACCTATAATTTTAAACAAGATCTATTATTTCAACTAGGTTTAAGATGTCATAATTAAGGTTTCCTTAATTTCTAAGATCATCTTAATTTTCTTAAAAATAGATCAAAAATTTTGTCTCTTATTTCAAAAAGTTTTTAAAAGAAAAGAAAAATCCTATACAAAAGAAAATTCTAAGAAAATTCTAAAAGAAGTGTAAAAGAAAGAAAAATCTAAAAACTCTACGTTAGTTAACTCTCTCCCATACTTATCTCATGCATTGTCCTCAATGCATTGTGAATGTATGTATACATAAACAAATAGAGAGGGAAGGAAAAATCATCTCAAGGTGGTGGTTCTGGTGGCGATCTGATTGATCCACGAAAGGCGGTCCAATCCAATTTACGTGGAGTTCAGAGGAACCCACCAGAGACCTCTAAAATACAATCCACTAGAATGATGTATATATGGATGATTTTTATTAAGAATTTTATCCCATCTAATTTTCAAATTAATTTCTAAGTCAATTTCATCAACACCTTTGTCCCAAAATGGAGTATGAAAAGATGGAATGATTGATTTGGGCTCATGAAGTACATGAACTAATATCGACTCAAGAATTTGACTTAAGTCAAATAAAGGCTCAGGAGTCCAAATTGGTTCAGGAATCGGGTCCAAATCAATAAATTGAAATCCTATTCTATATTTATTTCCCCACCAAGGAATGTGACTTTCTAAGATTGGTGATTCAAGTTCAAGAATGACAGGTATGGGAATCAAAATTGATTCTAAAATGCTGCTTAAGTTGGGTAATAAAACAGGAGTCAATATTGATTCAAGAATTTGGGCTGAATCACAAATTTGAGGATCGAAGTCACATTCTCATTTCAGTTCAATTTCTTTGAAAAGAAAACTTGCCAATTTGTCAATGGGACATTCAAAAGTATGAATTGATCAAGTTCAATTTGTTGATCATAAAAGATTAGCGATTCAATTTCACGATGGATTGGCATAGGATCCAATGTTGACTCAAGAAAAAGCCTGAAATTAGGTAAAAATACCTCAGTCATTATGGAATCAGGCAGTAAAATTGAATTACTAAGTTGAGCTTCAGGATCATATTCATGCTCAAGTTCAATCTCAGGAAAAGGATAACTTGCCAAAATGTCAATGGGATTTTCAACATTTGAAGTTTGTGTTGCCCAAAGGCCCATCACTCTAGTTTTGATGATGATTAACTCATGTTGTTATAGTACTAACGATTTTGTGTTTAATTAGTCTCAGATATGTGATCAAGATCTTAGTGGGTGTTTAGCTTCAACAAAGGATTTAAAGTCAAGTTTTGGAGCTAGCACATGTTGATTCAAAAGCTTGTGCATCAAGACGACATTAAGGACTCAAGAGGAGTCTAGCTCATTGGATCTAGGTTTGGACCAAGTCAAGAAGAAGAAGAAGCCCTTCAAGAGAAGACTTATGTCTAGGTTTGTTTGTTGTTAAGATTTTGGTTTTTAGATAAAATGTAAAGGATAGATTAGTTGGTAGATTGCTCAAGTATCATATACACTCACATACAAGATTTATATGTGTTTTTATAAAAGAGTTTTCGTTTTGAAAAATATTGTTTTGATTTTTAAGCTTCAAAGTATACATGTGTTCTTATCAAAACTTTATTTAGAGCTTAATGTCAAAAACATAGATATTTCATCATATATATATAGTGGATCATATTCATACACATTATGCTTTAAAAGTGTTTAGAATATCTTGTTTCTATATTTGGAGGAGTTTTGAAAAAATCGGTTTTCAATTTGAAAAAAATCATTTTGAAAAATATAGATTTTTGTTTAAGGCAAAACTTCTTTATTACAAAAATACTTCAAAATATATGTAACATGTTTTGATTTTTACTCAAATATGTTTGTATATCAAAGTATATTACTGGACTTATTTTTGTAGATTTTTAGAGAATTTATGAGATTTTATTAAAGGTAAAAAGCCAAGTTTTTGCTCCCTGAAAATTGCTGGACTTGCCTTCTGCTGGTCGACCGGACGGCCGACTGGGCCAGAAGTCGGTCGACCGCTCTGGTTGACCGATGTGCACAAGCATGCACAGCTTGGGCTGGTCGACTCTGGTTGACCGATGTGCACAAGCGTGCACAGCTTGGGCTGGTCGACTACATGGTCGACCGCCAGAGAGCCTCTGCTCTCTGGAAATGGCCCGGTCGACCGAGCGGTTGACCGCTGGGTCATTTGCTAGGAAACGATCGACCGCTGGCTCAACGGTCAGAAATCTGACCGTTGGCCGATCTACCGGGCGGTCGACCGCCGGTAGTCCAGACTGCTGACTTGGCCTGCAACGGCTAGTTTTTGGGAGCCTATAAAATGAGATTTCCTTGGACTGTTTTCTACAAGATTTCAAGAGAGTTTTTAGGCTAGTTTTTTCTGCCCATATCAGTGGTTTTATCCACATGTTTTAGAGCCAATATTTTCAAATCAAAAGGAGAGTTTATCAAGAGTTTTCAAAAGTGATTTCTTAAGTTTTTCACCACAAGTTCAATCCTAATTTTTCCACACATACTTGAGCTTTCCATTGCTAAATCCATCCTATAGGAGAGCTGTTGTGAGAGTTATTTTAGGTGATCAAAGTGTTTATATCACCAAGTGTTCTACGTTGTTCTTTGAGGATGCGGACTTGCTGGTTCGCATTGTTTCGAGTTCTAGTGAGAGCTTGGTGTAGAGGTGCGGCCTCAGCAAGCTAGTGTGCTTGCAGTGTGTAGTTCTTGCGGGAACAAGAGAGGGACTAGTGAGTCTAAGGATCTAGTGTGAACTCGTTGTAGGTGTTGCGGCACCGAGTGATCAGGTGGGATCGGTTTATAGTGGAAATCCTTCATAGTGTTGAAGTGGGGACGTAGAGTAAGGGTGCTCGAATCTCGAAATAAATATCCCGTGTTTGCGATTTCTCTCTCTTTTTATCTCTCACTTGTGTTTATATCTTGCATGCTTACATTGCATTTATCTTTACTTGCTTAATGTACTTGTGCCTACATTGTTATATGCTTGGGTTTGTTTACTCACACTTATATTCAACCAAGAGAGCCATAGCGGTATCTCAACTCTTATCTAGAGGAATCTTTAGGAGATAGTCAACAACTTCTTGAAAAATATGAGTTGCTTAAAAAGGATAATAAGAAAATGAAAAATAAATTTGATTCCTTGTTAAAGAAAAAGATTCTTTTCAAAATAAATTGGAATGCATTTCAAAAGAAAATGATATATTGAAAAAAAATAATATTTTCTTCACTTCTAAATTGAATGATCTTTGTGAAGGAAATACTTCTTTGAAAAATAAGATGATTTTGGTGGAAAAAGAAAAGGAAATTGCTTTGAATGAAAATAACTCTTTAAAAAGAAAAATTGTTGAAAAAGAAAGGAAAATGTTTCTAAAAGGAAAAAGAATGTTGATTCTCATTCTCACCATGCTTTTCATGCTACTATAAATAAAAATGAGATTAAATTTTTGAAAAATAGAATAGATTGTTTGAGCTCAACTTTGAGCAATTATGCATTTAACCATAATAGATTGGAATCTTGTTTTAAAGAAACAAGCTCCACATGTACATGCACATCACCCACGACACACATATGCACACTTTGCGCACCATAATCACACTCATTCACATGTGCATCCTAGAGTGTACAAATGTACACATTGCGGTCGCAAAGGCCATTTAGCAAAATTTTATTATGATAGAGTAAATTCTTTAAATTTTGCTAATAAAAATGTTTGGGTTCTGAATAAGATTAACCCCCGTGGACCCAAATGAAAATGGGTACTAAAGTCCCCATCTCTTGGTTTGATATAGGTGTGTGCTCTCACATGACATGAGAGGATTGGTGCCTTGGTGGTGGATGCATGGGCTTGATGAACACTACAAATTAATGCATCACTATAAAGGAAGTTTTGGTGGAAAGACCACCATATTTTGAAGACTTAGAGTATAGTTCTTTGGTTTGGTAACTATCTCTAAACTCCTATTTTATTTACATGCTTTATATTAATGATTTTTAGCATGTTCATGTTTAGTGTTTATGCTTCATGAGGTGAATGCTTGTTTAGATGTAGTTTTCGTCAAAACTTGTGTATATACTTGTACAAGTAGTGAGCAATATTTGATTCTTATATGTTTACACTTCATTGTTCATTTGTACTCATTACATGTACATATATATCACCTAGTTTTGATGATTTCCTCATTTATACTAGTTTTGCCTATTCTTGTGCATGTTTTACTTCATGTATATGTAATTTTTGTTCAAAACTAATAAATATACATGTATACCCTTGAGTCACTTACCTTCATGCAAATACTATTATGGACTCTTTTTATGTTTAGGATATGTATGTATATTGTTAGTTTTGATAAATCATACATATATCTTGAAGTTTATTTTTAAATGAAAAATAAATTTTTATGATTTTCATACTTGTTTGATAAAAAGTATTCATGTTTATTTTGAGCCTTATTGATTATTTTCATGAATATGCCATTCACATGATGCTTGTACACTCACATTATTTTTTTTTATTCATGACTTTGGTTCATGAGCACTTTTATAAGCTTTATAGATAGATTTTGAGTGTTAACTCTTGTGTATTGGTATGCTTCATGAGATATATATAATTTACTTTCATGTTTGAAGGATCTTTAACTAGTTTTTCAAAAATTATTTTAACTAGTTATTTATTCTTCATTTGGTAGTATTTTCACAATATAAATATTTTCAAACTCTTATTTTTGAAAACTTCTACTCTATAAAGGGCGGATGGATGGGCGACCATGCCTTGTATGCTCAAATTAAATATCTTTTATCATGTGCATGAAAAAGGGTGGATCTTTATGAGTTATACACTTGATTCTCATCATATTTTCAATTGGTATCTCAATTGATATTTTTTTTTGTATACTCATATTTTATTTTCTATATATGTATATTTCAAATTTCAAATAATATCAATTTTCATTGGTATTTTCATTTTCATACATATATATGATTTGATTTTGCTTGATTTATAATATATTTACATGTTTAAAGTACAAATTATGTTTATGCTAAGCTTGATCTAAATCTTAATTTTAATTGGTATCTCAATTAGTATTTTAATGAGCTTATGCATTATTTTCAATAGGTATTTTTATTGATATCAAAATTTACTATATACTTCAATTGGTATCAATATGTTTCGATTTCCAATTGGGTTTAAATTTCAATTGGTATCACAAATATTTTACCTATTTGGTATCAAAATTTATCATGTATTTCAATTGGTATCAAAATATAAAATACTTTACTTTCATTGGTATCAAAATTTACATATGTTTCAATTTCATTTGGTATCAAATTTTCCTATTTCAAATGATATCAAAAATCTTGTGATATCTTAAAATTTTATTTATTTACAAATGGTATCTCAAAATTTGTTTTATTACTTTGAATAATTATCAAAATTTGTGTTAAAATATTTTAATATGTATTGCCTATATGCAAGGGGAGCTTAACATCTCTTCTATATATAGATTCATGTTGAGTGTATCTTATATTGAGGAGCTTGACATCTCTTCTTTATGTGATACAGATGTATATGGGGAGCTTCACATCTCCACTTATGCATTGTATATTATGCTTTATGTGAGTTAGGATTTGTCATCCCTTCTTCATGTAATGCATGTATGCAGGAAAGCTAACTTAGCTTCTTCCTTTCCATGAATGTATATCGCATATATATCCTTATTGTTGATTTATTTTTCACCCCTTTGTTGATGATTGACAAAAAGAAGGAAATAATTTTGAGTTTATAGAGTTTGTATATGCATATTTGAGTTTTATGTTATGTTTATACAAAAAGGGGAGAATGATTTTGAAAGTTTAAACAAAAAGGGAGAGAAGGTTTTGGAAAAAGGATTTTTGATTTATGCATGTTTATCTCACCTTGTTTATGTATATATATTTGTTTAGTTTTATGCACTTCATTGTAAATCTATTTGTTTATAGTTATGCATGAGTTAAGGGGATGCTTCTATGAAGCTTGACTTTAATCCATGCATATATAACTCCGTGAGTTTTGTCATCATCAAAAAGGGGGAGATTGTTGTGTTGGCCCAAAGGCCCATCACTCTAGTTTTGATGATGATCAACTCATGTAGTTATGTTTACTATTGATCTTGTGTTTAATTAGTGTCAAATTTATGATCAAGATCTTAGTAGGTGTGGAGCTTCAATAAAGGATTTAAAGTCAAGTTTTGGAGCTAGCACCGGTTGATTCACGAGCCTATGCATCAAGACCACATCAAAAGTTGAGCTCGTTGGATCGTGTTTGGACCAAGTCTAGAAGATGAGAAGGCTTCAATTGAAGACTTCAAGATGAAGACTTGTGTCTAGGTATAAGATTTTTATTTTTAGATAAAATGTAAAGGATAGAATAGTTGGTGGATTGCTCAAAAACATATCACACACACACTCTTGATTTAAATGTCTTTTCATAAAAGAATTTTCAGTTTAGAAAAGACTTTCATTTTGGAAAAATACATGTTTGGTTTTTGGGATTTCTTATAAACATGTTTTAACCAAAACCATATTTTGATCTTAATGTCAAAAACATAGATATTTCATCTTATTTGTGTAGTGGATCATATCCATACACTCTATGCTTTAATGAGTTTAAAATATCTAGTTTTTGTATTTAAAAGAGTTTTGGAAAATAAGTTTTTAGAAAAATACAAGTTTTTATTTGAGCCAATATTTTCCAACTTACAAAAATAGTCCAAATCTTTTATAACATGCCTTGATTTTGTGCAAGCATGTTTGTTTATCAAAGTATATTGGTAAAACTATTTTTGTAGATTTTTATGTATTTTATGGGATTTTTATGTGAGCCAAAAGACCAAGTTTTAATCCCAGATTTTCTGTTCCAGGCTTCAGCCAAGTCGACTGGTCGACCTACCAAGTCGACTAGGGCTGAAGTCGGTCAACCGGCTCGGTCGACCGACGTGCACGACGTGCACGCCTTGACCTGGCAGATGGCCGGTCGACCAACCCAGTCGACCGGAATTGAGAGCAGTGCTCTCTGTTCTTTTGGGTCGACCGGGCGGTCGACTGGAGGCTCCAACAGTCGGATTCTTGACCGTTGGCGGTCGACCGGGCGGTCGACCGACAGGTCTGACAGACCCCAATGGCTAGTTTTTGACAGCCTACAAATTTGGGGTTTGGTCATTGTTTTTCTCTAAGATTTTAGGAGAGCTTTGAATCCAGTTTTTCTGATCCTTTCAAAAGGTTTTCTCCACATATTTGAGAGCAAATATTTCCAATCTAAAGGGAAGATTTTATCAAGAGTGTTTAAAGTGATTCTTTGAGTTTTCCTCCACCTTTCTCTTCCTAGTTTTTCTCACACAAACACTTGAGCAATTCATAGACATAATCATCCTATAGGAGTGTTGTAGTGAGAGCTTTTATTGGTGATCAAAGTGTTTAGATCACCAAGAGATTTCATTCTTGTACCTTGAGGAGACGGGCAAGTGTGCTCGTGGTGGTTTAGAGTTCGGTTGTGAACTCTTGGTTTGAGGTGCGGCCTCGGCAAGCTTGTGGGGCTTGCGTGTGTACGGGACTAGGGAGTCCGAGGGCTTGTAGGTGTTGCGGCACCGGGGAGAGATCCATTGGGATCTTGCATAGTGGAAATCCTTCGTGTGTCGAAGGCGGGGATGTAGAGCAAGTGTGCTCGAACCTCGAAACAAACCCTTTGTGTTTGCGATTGCTCACTCTCTCTCTCTCTCTCTTTGTCTCCTTCATATCTTGCATACTTTTATTGTCTATCTTTATATGCTTGATATATTCATTTGTGCTCATTGATATACATGCGTGGGATTGTTTGCTAACACTTGTATTTAACCAAGAGAGCCAACGCGGCACCTCAACCCTTATCTAGAGGAGTTTGTCCAGAGCCCTTCACGGGGAATTCGGCAACACTCTTGTGTTATACGTGGTGTTTAGTGTAAGAGTTTAGTTTAGGTCATAATAGTTTTTAATTCCGCATTATTTGTCATTTAGTGACCATTAGGTTAGCCATCACCTATTCACCCCCCCTCTAGGTGAACTTACATGTTGGCCCAAAGGCCCATCACTCTAGTTTTGATGATGATTAACTCATGTAGTTATAATACTAATGATCTTGTGTTTAATTAGTCTCAGATATGTGATCAAGATCTTAGTAGGTGTTTAGCTTCAACAAAGGATTTAAAGTCAAGTTTTGGAGTTAGCACGTGTTGATTCAAGAATTTGTGTATCAAGACCACATCAAGTACTCAAGAGGAGTCTAGCTCATTGGATGTAGGTTTGGACTAAGTCAAGAAGAAGAAGAAGCCCTTCAAGAGAAGACTTGTGTCTAGGTTTGTTTGTTGTTAAGATTTTAATTTTTAGATAAAATGTAAATGATAGATTAGTTGGTGGATTGTCAAGTATCATATACACTCACACAAAAGATTTATATGTGTTTTCATAAAAAAGTTTTCGTTTTGGAAAATACTGTTTTGACTTTTAAGCTTCAAAGTATACATATGTTCTTATCAAAATTTTATTTAGAGCTTAATGTCAAAAACATAGATATTTCATCATATATGTTAGTGGATCATATCCATACACACTAAGCTTTAAAAGTGTTTAGAATGTTTTCAATTTGGAAAAATAATTTTGGAAAAATACAGAATTTTGTTTAAGGCAAAACTTCTTTATTACAAATATAGTTCAAAATGTTTGTAACATGTTTTGATTTTTACTCAATCATGTTTGTATATCAAAGTATATTACTGAACTTATTTTTTTAGATTTTTAGAGAATTTATGGGATTTTATTAAAGGTAAAAAGCCAAGTTTTTAATCCCTAAAAATTGCTGAACTGGCCTTCTGCCCGTCGACCGGATGGTCGATGGGCCAGAAGTCGGTCGACCGCTCCGGTTGACCAATGTGCGCAAGTGTGCACAGCTTGGGCCGATCGACCGCATGGTCGACCGCCAGAGAGCCTCTGCTATCTAGAAACAGCCAGATCGACCGGGTCGTCGATCGTTGGGTCATTTGCTAGGCAACGGTCGACCGGCCGGTCGACCGCTGGCTTAACGGTCAGAAATCTGACCGTTGGCTGGTCGATCGGGCGGTCGATCGCCAGCAGTCTAGAATGCTAACTTGGCCTGCAACGGATAGTCTTTGGGAGCCTATAAATTGGGGTTCCCTTGGAGTATTTTCTACAAGATTTCAAGAGAGTTTTTGGGTTAGTTTTTCCTACCCATATCAGTAGTTTTATCCACATGTTTTAAAGCCAATATTTTCAAATCAAAAGGAGAGTTTATCAAGAGTTTTCAAAAGTGATTTCTGGAGTTTTTACCACAAATTCAATCCTAGTTTTTCTCACACATACTTGAGCTTTCCATTACTAAATCCACCCTATAGGAGAGTAGTTGTGAGAGTTATTTTAGGTGATCAACGTGTTTAGATCACCAAGTGTTTCACATTGTACTTTGAGGAGGTGGACTTGCGGGTTCAGATTATTTCGAGTTCTAGTGAGAGCTCGATGTAGAGGTGCGGTCTCGGCAAGCTAGTGTGCTTGTGGTGTGTAGTTCTTGCGGGAACGAGAGAGGGACTTGTGAGTCCAAGGAGTTCTAGTGTGAACTCATTGTAGGTGTTGCGGCACCGAGTGATCCGGTGGGATCGGTTTATAGTGAAAATCCTTCATAGTGTTGAAGGCGGGGACGTAGAGCAAGGGTGCTCGAACCTCGAAACAAATACCCGTGTTTACGATTGCTCTCTCTATTTCTTACTTGTGTTTATATCTTGCATGCTTACATTGCCTTTATCTTTACTTGCTTGATATACTTGTGCCTACATTGTTATATGCTTGGGTTTATTTGCTCACACTTGTATTCAACCAAGAGAGCCATAACGGCACCTCAACTCTTATCTAGAGGAATCTTGAGGAGATAGTCCAGAGCCCTTCACGGGCAATCTGACTACACTCTTAGGTTATACCTTGTGTGTTTAGCTTAAGAATTTTTAGTTTGCATAAATAGTTTTAATTTCACATTTATTCATTATTAGATTAGCTAGTCACCTATTCACCCCCTATAGGTGATTTCAGTTTGGTCAAGTTCAGATGGGTGTGCTAAAATTGAATCTTAGTTTCCAAAATGACAAGAGTCCTGGGTCAGATCAATAGAGTTAAGGATATCTGAATTTGACAAAGGTTGATAAGATAGAGTTTCCTCATTCCTATAAATACTAACCAATTGACTCAATTGTGTTTCTAACCTATTGATAGACTGGGCAGAAGATTTTTGAAATTGAAGTGTGGACTCCTGCAAGACTTCTATACTCTTTTCTAGATATGATGTTTCTTCCAGTGGATGGTTTAGAAAAGGAGTGAAGGGATCTTGGTTTCCAAAATAACAAGAGTCCTGGGTCAAATTGATAGAATTAGAGATATCTGGATTAGTTAAAGGTTAATAACAGAGAGTTTCTTCATTCTTATAAATATTAACCAATTGACTCAATTGTATTTTCAACCTATCGATAGACTGAGAAGAAGATTTTTGAAATTGTAGCGCGGGATCCTGCAAGATTTCTATACTCTATCCTAGATATGATTTTTCTTCAAATGGATGTTCTAGAAAGGGAGTGTAGGAATCTTGATTTTGGAAAGATTGTGAAGATTATGAGTCCAATATGTTTTGAGATTGAAGCTTGGACTCACGCAAGAGTTCCTTACTCGTATCCAGGGCAGATGGTTATTCATTATGAGGAGGTGGAACTGAATAAGACTCTTGAAAATATTGTGGAATTAGAGAGGTCATCATTTTCTAAAATTATCACTCAGACTCTTGCAGGTTGACATCTATACTCTTTTCTAACTCAGATTTTTTTTCAATTGGTGGTTCTAGAAAAGAGTATGGAAGCAAAATTAGAAAATGAATATTGTGGATATTATGAAGATTGTGGATAAAGTAGTTGAAAATTTGACTCGAGGGAGAGGGTGAATCCCCATTGACTCTGTGAAGAGTGAAAATTATTTTGAAAATTATAATTATAAGACTGGGGGTATGGGTTGTATTGATTCAGATAAGTCCAACACGGTGTATTTGGTTGGTTCATATTGTAAAAAGTCGGGTTAGAATTATCCGAATCAAATGAGGTCAGTGTGAAATATAAATTCATATTAGGATGGAAAGAATTATTCTTGTTGAATTCCATTTCACAAATAATCATAAACAAAAAAAAATCAAGCAACAAATAAAAAGAAAAGAAAAATCAAAACTAAGCCTAAACTAGGCTAGACCTAGACGACTCCTAACTGGTCGATTACCTGGGGGAGATTGTTGTATGAATCCGACCATAAGTTAATCGGTCAGGTAAGAGAAAAATACGATGGGAGGTATCTGTGCGTAAGCAACGAGCCTTAATTACGTCAAACCATGGTATCTTCGAGGCGTAACCTCGTAATCCCTAGCCTTAGACACCGATTTCACAAGAGTAAGATTCAGAACAAGTTCCACCATCGGTCAATCTCTTAATGAGTCCAAGATGTCCTTAGGGGCCAACGTCTATCAATTTTTATTAAGGCTTGAGTTGTGTGAGTGAGGAGGTGTTTTTAGGCTAAGGAAGGATGATCAAATCCCCACCTTATCTTGTATTGGGTTATGCCCTTAAGTTCAATTTGTAAGATCACCTAGAGGGGGGGTGAATAGGTGATGGCTAATCTAATGGTCACTTATGAACAAATAATGCGGAATTAAAACTAAGATGACCAAATTAAACTTCTTTTAATTAAACACTTATGTATAACACAAGAGTGTTGCCGAATTCCCCTTGCGAGGCTCTGGACAAACTCCTCTAGATTCCCCTTGAATGGGTTGAGGTGTCGCGTTGGCTCTCTTGGTTGAATACAAGTGTTAGCAACAATCCTACGCAAGTATGTATATCAATTATGAGCACAAGGGAATATATCATGCATATATAAGATGAACACAATAATTGAATGCAAGATATAAAATAGAGACAAAAAGAGAAAGAGAGCAAGAGTGAGCAATCGCAAACACAAAGGGTTTGTTTCGAGGTTCGAGCACACTTGCTCTACATCCCTGCCTTCGACACACGAAGGATTTCCACTATGCAAGATCCCAATGGATCTCTCCCCGGTGCCGCAACACCTACAAGCCCTCGGACTCCCAAGTCCCGTACACACGCAAGTCCACCGACTCGCCGAGGCCGCACCTCAAACCAAAGAGTTCACAACCGAACTCAACCACCAACGAGCACACTTGCCCGTATCCTCAAAGAACAAAGAAAAATCTCTTTGATGATCACAACACTTGATCACCTAAAGAGCACTCTCACTACAACACACCTATAGGAATATCTAGCAATGGATAGCTCAAGTGTGGTGTGAGAAAAGCAAGGAAAGACTATGGTGAAAATCTCAAAGAATTACTAAAAACACTCTCTTGATAAAAACTCCCTTTAAGATGGGAAGTATTTGCACTCAATTATGTGGAGAGAACTTCTGAAATCAGTTGGAAAAACTAGCTCAAAGGTCTCCAAAATCTTCTACTAAAAACAGTTGACAAGACCCCCTTTTATAGGCTGTCAGAAAATAGAGCCGTTGGGGCTCTGTCAGTGCTACCGGTCGACCGGCCCGGTCGACCGGCAACGGTCTAAAATCCGACCGTTGCAGCCTCCGGTCGACCGACCCGGTCGACCGAGCAACTGGAGAAGAGAGTAAACTCTCTGTCGGTCGACCGGCCCGGTCGACCGATGTTTCCCGAGAGCAAAGCTCTCTGAAGCGGTCGACCGGCCCGGTCGACCGTTCCTCCAGTGCACACTGGCGTGCACGCTGTGCACGTCCGGTCGACCGACCCGGTCGACCGGCCTCTGTCAGTTCTGAAAAATCAGAACTGGCAGAACCAGAAAATAGGGATTAAGGATTGGTTTTTTTGGCTTAATAAAATCCCAGAAATTCACAGTAAATCCAGAAAAATAGTTTCAATCAAAAATAAAACTGTTTTTCTAAAAATATGTTTTTCTAAAACTTGTTTTTCCATAACTTCACAAAATACAAAAACAAGATATTTTGAACTTATAAAGCAAAGTGTGTATGGATATGATCCACCACACAATCAAGATGAAATATCTAGTTTTTGACATAAAGCACTAAACATGTTTTGGTTAAAGGATATGTATATAAGAAATTACCAAAACCTAAAGTAGATATTTTGTCATAAGGAAATCTCATCAAATACAAAAACAAGATATACTTTTAAAGCATAGTGTGTATGGATATGATCCACTACACAAATAAGATGAATATCTAGTTTTTGACATAAGGCTCTAAACATGGTTTTGGATATAAAATATGTATACATGAATACCAAAAACCAAATTGTATTTTATCACAAATAAAAATCTTTTCTTAACTAGGAAAATCTTTTATGAAAATCATTCTATCAAGAGTTCTATCAAGAGTGTGTGTGTGATATAGACTTGAGCAATCCACCAACTATTCTATCCTTTACATTTTATCTAAAATAAATCTTATAAAAACAAACCTAGACTCAAGTCTTCATCTTCTTGAAGTCTTCACTTGAAGTCTTCTCATCTTCTTGATTTGGTCCACATGCAATCCACCGAGCTCATCTCTAGATGTGATCTTGATGCATAGGCTCTTTAATCAACCGGTGCTAGCTTCCAACTTGACTTTAAATCCTTTGTTGAAGCTCCACACCTACTAAGATCTTGATAAAGAATCTGTCACTAATTAAACACAAGATCATTAGTAATCATAACTTCATGAGTTGATCATCATCAAAACTAGGGTGATAGGCCTTTGGGCCAACACAATTCATGCAAGTGGGCAATATAGACAAGAAAAACACAAAGCGATAAATCACCCACGTGATTGTCCTATGCTAAATACAATGCCATATGTACACCTCAGTCCACATCACAAGAACAAAATACAGTATATTGGAATTGAATTGACATGTGCCTAAATGCATATTTCTAAACCATTTTAAAGCGTTCAAATATCGCATTTTAGTTCTTTAATTATTGTAGTGTGTAGGCAATCAAAGCAAAAAAATAGCAGCAATAATACAACAATATATGTAACTTGCAAGAATCCTGCAAAAGATGAAGTCCAAATGCCAAACAGATGCCGCGTATGCGCGACTTTTCTTGGGTTTTTGCGGCATAATTATGGAAGCAGGTCCTTGCTTTCTAGAATAGGGACATGCAAGCAAATAGAAAGTTCTGCAATGTCCAGTTTCTGTATAAATTAATATGCACACCAAAACAGAGAAGAAAATGTTAACAAAAATGTGAGTTTAAACCATTCCCATTCCCGGTGACGGCGCCAAAATTTGATCGGGGCGGAACAAGCACTTGAAAACGTGTGTTTTATAAAATCAGTGAAATTAATGTAAAAGCAAGCTTGCTAATGTTCCCTCGATAGTTACGTTATAACATGGCTCAACAGGTCGAATCCACAGGGACAGGAGGTGATAGAAGCATTAATAGTTCTTATTCACGTCGTATGTTAACAAGTTCTTCCTCATTAAAGTATAAGAAAAAGATAAAGAATAGAAAACTGAAAGTGATAGGTGAAGAAGGCGAAAAAATGTGAAATGAAAATAAATGAGAAGTGGTTTTGAAAACAAAAAGAAGATGAAACTTGTGGTAAAGAAAATGAAAACAAAGGTGAACTAAGAGAATGGTAAAAACAACGATAGAAAAAAATATAAATATTTTGGAATTTGATTTTAAAACAAAGTAAAAGAAAACTCATGGCTACTAACTATTAATTGATCCACTAACCATGCTAACCTCTTAGTGATAGTTGCCTCATATGGATCTTTGGCCATCATTAATCCTTGGCTTCAAGAGACGATATAAAGCATGACTCATAAGATTGTGCTTCTATATTTAAACAACACATCCATACCACATAACAAGTTGCAAGCTGCTATTAGATCATCAAAACCGGTTAGAGGTGAGTATAAAATAAAGAAGACATTGCGAGTTAGCAAGTTAATGGGTTAGGTGTTATAAATGTTAGAATGTTAGAATCCATCATCATGAGCCATCAATGGCTCTTGCAAGAGAAAGGCCTTGTAGAGACTACTAGATTCATGTGAATTATCAAGTAAGTGATTAGATGGTTAGTGGTTAGTAATTAGATTGCTATGAGAAGAAAAGATTAGCTAAGCATCTTGTAGATGGAGATGATTACATTGGAAAAAAAGGAGACACCTTTACATAGATTGTCACCATTTATTACATCAATATCTCTCTATTTCTATTTGAATCAACTCAGCCCTAATACATGATCTATAAAAGAAAAGAAAATATAAAATAAAAGAGAAAGAAAATCCTAATCTACAACTAGAAGAGAGAAAACCTAGCCTATTTTCAATCTGCCTGCGTTTTGGGCCTCTACAGAGGTATTTATAAGCACACGAGGCTTCTAGAAGACGAGACGAGGCCATGCGTCGAAGATCGACGCATGAGCCTACCACATTATCGTGGAAACGCGACTTTTGCCACGTTTTTGCGGCAATACAAGGGACCTAGGTCCCTGGTTTATGTGCGTGAGTTCGCGGCGCTTCGGGGACCTCCCAGATATGCTCAGATTTGGTTAATTTCATATAGATTTGCGTCAGACACCCACAAGAGTCTAGATTCAATGCATCTTCTAAAAACTCTCTTATTTGGCCTCCAAAAAATGCGGATTTAATTACCAAAAATGGGTTTAATTAAGCTATTATTACCCTCTTACCCTTCTTATCTTGATTATCTGTAAGAGAGACCAAAATATGATTTAGACCTACAGTTTATTGATAAATCAGTAGGAAAATGCGATATAATAATGCAAAACTGTAGACTAATCAAGCATATTCGGCTCACTTCGGGGACCTTTGAGATGTGCTCAGATTCGATTATTTTCGTCTGGATATTCGACTGACGTGCGCAAGGGTCTAGGTTCAATGCATCTTCTAGAAGCTCCCTTGCTTGGCCTCCAAGAAATCCGGAGTTAATTACCCAAAAATGGGTTTAATTAAGCTCTTATTACCCTTTTGCCCTCCTTGTCTTAATTATCTGCAAGAGAGACCAAAACACGGCTTACACTGATATTTTATTCATAAATCATTAGGGAAATGCGATATAATAATGCAAACTGTAGACTAATCAAAATGCTAATTTCTTCCGATCTCAAATTATAAACAAGGATAAAGTAAAGCAGAAGAAAACAAACCATCATTTTGGGAGAAAAAGGAAAACCTGATTGGTAGAAACCAAGTAGAAGTTGAAAGCAGTCAAATCTCCAGTAAAATAGGCAACGATGGATGTGTACATGATGAGAATATAGAAAACAGGTGATATGGCAATTGCTTTCTTTAGATTGAATTCATGTGCTTTCATTATCTTCTTGATATTAACACAACAAAAGGCAAAGATGTACAGATATAGTAGAGTGGTAGAGGATATAAACATGAAATAGAGTCGATAATTTTCTGCACAGTAAGAAAAAGAACACTGAAAAATAATGTGGCAACCCTAGAGGAGGGAGGGGATGTTGAATAAGGTTTGCTATCAATTTACAACAATTAAAACCAAACTTTTAATTAGATGAAACGATAAAGCCATAAACACAAGTAAAACAATAATAATTAAATAATTATAAGCAAGTAAGAGAGAGCAAGTAAGAGAGAGGGGGAGAGTAAGAGAGATAGAATAATGAGAGTCGACACACGATGTATAGTGATTTGACCACCAACTGACTTATTCCACTATCTAGAGGTCTGTTCTGTAGAATTCAAACCAATCTCTATTGGTCAGTGTTCTAAAAATCTTTTTCATTATTCGTGTAGCCTAACATTGAATAATGATTAACCGAATTAATCAGAAATTTATCAGAGATTAATTAAATTGAATATTTTAAATATTTAATTATATTTATACACAATTACATTTAATATATATATAGTTAATTATTGAAAATTCTTAAATATTATATAAGACACTATCTAAATGTGAAGTTATAAACCATGATATGATGAATAACAAAACAATATGAATAAATAATAAAAGAAAATATGTAAGAGAACTTATCTCTTCGCATTAGTAAACCAATATTTCAAATTTTGCAACATAAATATATATCAAAGAACTTACCTGGAAAATAAGATAAATAAAAAATAGTCAATTTATCAAGTAAAATAATTAGCTTTAGAGAATGATGGAGGAAGCTTACTAAATAAGTTAATTTGAAAAATGATAAAAAACAATAAAACATAAGTATCACTTTATGCAAAATATACAATAATAAAATATCGTAATTTATATACTATTTAATAAATAACAGATTAATCGGCCAATTAATCATTTTGGACCTATTAATCGTATTATTAATTATTTCCGACCCGATTAAGCGCATAATCAGAACGCTGAATGTAATATTATACGAACTGCCAACGAGATAAAGAGTAAAGAAGGGGACAGAGAGCAAAGAGAGTGAGGGAGCAGAGAGAGAATCAGAGAGTAGAGAGAGATAGAGAGATGGAGTGCAAAGAACAGAGAGAGATAGAGAGATGGAGTGCAAAGAAGAAAGAGAGCAAAAAGAGCATGTTAATGTTTTAATTTTGTGTTAGTTGATAGAATTTTGATCGATATGACTTTTGATGAATATGACTGTTGGAATTTTATGTTAATTGATAGAATATTTTTTTAATTGATAGAATATTGTATTAATTGATAGAATTTTATATTTTTGGTGGTGACATGCTTGTTTTACGATAATATATGTTTTTTTTATATTACTATGATTATGAGCTATCTTTTGGCGTTGGCTGAATATGTATACTTATGGTCTATGTTGCACAGACACGCGTGTGAAAAACAGATACGACATGGAAACGGGTACGAGATACGATAAAATCTAAAAAAATTTGATACGAGGGTATGCCAAGATTTTTTTATTATTATATATAGATAAATTTATAAAATATTAAAATCACAATCAAAATCATCAAGTTAAACAACATATTATTATCATACTGTTAAATAAAATACCCACCAAGTTAAATAACATACTATTGTCAAAAGAAAATTACAATCAAAATCACCACACCCTCCATCGTGAGTTCATAAACTAGATCTTCACTTCAAATCTTAATCACCTCTTTCATTACTCGCAAATACCACGACCTCCATCCTGAGTTCATCTAGCAAAAGACTAGCAATATTTAGAATACCGGCACCCTAAAACGTCTTAAAGCCATCTTCGCCAATATCTAACAACCTTGTTTCCCTTTCCTTATACTCTGCTGAGATTCGAGAAAGTAAATGGAGGTTGGTATGCAAATAAACTAGGTCTTTCACTCATGCAGGGTTTATTTTGTTCCTCTTTAAAGATTAGATAAAGGAGTACTTCAATTTCTTTCACAACATAAGGAGGAACATTGTTGGACTAAAAGCTTGAAGGCTAACGTCTTGTATATTTGAAGTTGAGGAACATAAGTAACCCACCAATCCTTCGGTTTCATAAATTCTCTATCACGAAGATAATTCGGACCGGAAAAAGCATGTGAGGAGCCCGAAAATCTAGCATACTCCATAGTCACCTCCCATCATGCATCTTTGTAGGAAAAAAATCTCTTCAAATCGAAAGAGATCTCATCTTGATGGGAAAGTTGTCAAGTGTTGTTCTGATTAAGCCAAGTCTCATAATAATACATATTAACATAAACAATATGAATTAATCATAAAAAAAAAGAATATAGTCTATATAGAAAATTACGTTGAAGAATGTAAATTATAATATAAAGTAAAATAATAGATTGGATTCAAAGAGTGTGCCAGGCATTGAAGTTGCATGTTACTCTTGTTCCATTGATTCTCCATGATTTTGTGGACCACATCATAAAAAGAGGATTACTCATTTTCTCTTTTACCTTCATGTCTATAAATAGCAACCTTAACCTTCTTGATTATTGTATCCCACATGTCATACACCAAATGAAGACTTGGCTTGTCAGTGTCGATGACTCGGATCATGTAATAGATTAGATCGATGAAGGCAAGGATGTAGTCAGTATTGTCCCACCAAAATCATCTAGCACTTTCTCTTTAACAAATTGTGTTTTTCTCAAATCATCATCTCTATACAACATAACTTGGAGGCCTCTTTTGATGACCTTAAATCTCTTCAACATGATAATCCACAAAGCAAATCTAGTTTTCGCAATTGCAAGAAGCTTTAGCTTGAAATACTCATTGAACATGGATAGCCTCATGGAGTGATTCATAATAAAATTTTCTATCACCATTGCATCATCCGAGACCTCCGTGATCCAATTACAGTGTACATAAGTTAAGGCATTTGCCTACGTATTTTTAACCGCGCAAATATTCTATACAGTATTTATAAGCAAAAACTAAAGGGGGGAGGTCGTACAAAGATAGGGGGAGCAAACGCTCCCCCAACAAAGTCTAATAAGTTGCGAAAACGCGGCTTTGGCCGCGTTTTCGCGGCCTGGGTGTGGCCTGGCCACACCCAGGGGGTACACCTCCTGGTTTTGTTGTCTGATTTTATCTTCTGTTGGTTTTCCCTTTTCAGGTCTAAGATTTGACGAAACAGCCTTTGATCTTTGACTTCAACCAATTGATTTGAAAAGATTCATTTTAACCGGTTTTCAACCTCTCTGATTTGTCATGATCTGCCCTGATTTCCTGATTTTGAAATAATTCTGAATTAAATCAGAATTTGATGGGCTTTTGGGCTCGTTTCTCTTTCCTATCCTTTAGCAATGGGCCTGCATTTTATAAAAAAAATAGGACTTATTAATATAATTTATTTAGATAATAAACATGGTAATGTGACAATAATTATGCAATATATGTGACCGATCAATTATATCAAGGTACATGATGAAATCGGTTTCAAGAAATTCAATCCCTTTTCAAAATAAAAATCCTGAAATTAACCGTCGATACCGGTGCACACAAGCTCGGCTGGATTTTAATAAATTCAGAAAAATCTTTAAAAATATATTAAGGTAGAAAATGTGATTCTAAGAAATAATGTGAAAGAAAATTTTAGAAATTCAACTTCGATTGTATATTAAAATCCCTGAAATCGACCAGCGATACCGGTCGACACCGATTTTAAAGATTTTGTAATTTAATTCGGAAAATTCCAAAAAATCATGAAAAATCTAAAGTATTAAAAAACGATGTTTGAAACTGAAGTCGTTCAATTCTGACTATCAGAAAAGTCAAATCGATACTGGGATCGGGTCTCCAGTTCAAATTAGGGCTGACTCTGAGTTCACGAATCCGGATCTAATGCTAAACGATCGCATTAATATTTATAAAACAAAAACAAATACGAGAACTAAATCGAATAAATATGATCGAGAATCTGAATAGGTAACTAAGTACGTATTCTGGGAACAGGGTGTTACAGCTCCTTAACTTTGGACCTTTAGGCCTCGGAACGCACCAGTGTTGCATTATCTTCTTGGCCATCATCCATAGCATTCCTATGGGGGTGATTGGAGACTTTCCAATATCCCTTGTAATGAAGTTGATCGATAGGATTGTTTCGTCACAGCCACCGTTTGAATAATTTGGGAAGAACGACATCGAAGAAGTTTTCATGCAAAATCTTTCTCTATTATGGTGCTTGGAGGGCGGATTTCATCTTTAGTAGCTCTTTGGTGCTCTCATTTCCCGCTCCATAAATGCCGAAAGCCGACATCGTTTATTCTCATCTGACAACCTTTTAAAATTTTGATATATTCTTGTGATTTTGCTGTTTTTCACATTTCATCCTTCATCCCTTGTACTTTCTTTTAACTTCTCTGTCTTATTACTTCAATAATATTTGAGGCAAAGGGCCCACTTTTCCCTCCCAAAACATGAAAAAAGAAAGGCTTAATTGGGAAGAAGACAAAGAGAGATTGAAGGGGACCATGGTACTGCACTGATCATGATTTGTTTGAAAGGACCATTTCAACAGCTATCCGGGGTCCTTGGGCGGTGGACAGTCATGGCCAGAAGATGAAGCGAGAAAATAATTAATTTACCTTGTTATTATTAATTGTTTCTAATAATTTAGTTTCAACTTGATTTGTGAGCACCTAATGACCTAGTTCCCCAAACTAAGGCCACTCCTCAAGCTGAATAATTCCCTACAAAAATTCATTTTGTCTCAAAAAAAAAATACACGCAATGAAATGAATGTGACGTAAAGGATCCTGGACTAATCTTATTTTTAGATCTTGTGCTTGTTGCCACTGTGAGCAAGCAATGAAAACGAGGAATGATCACATTCAATCCAAGGGACTTAATTACATTATTCCATTGTTTATTGTACAGTATTACATGAGCATGAATGATGTATGATGTGGGTTGATTCAGATAATTGTGATGAAACTGCTACCGGTTTTGTTTAAATTTTGGAAGGACATGGAATTAATTGTTTTATTAGAAACGAAGAACTGGCACTATAATCACGACGGAGACGGTATAAAGGAAAAGCTGCCATAAGCTCACCCAAAGATTGATGAAGTGAACTCACAAAGAACCAGTCAAAGAATGAAAGATTTATATTCAACGATCAATTTCGATCGAACTCATACAGGAACAAATCAAAGCGAATAATCCATGGAGAACTTCAATGAAGTTGAGTATAATCCGAGATCAAAGTTTTAGCTGTGCAAATGGTACCCTCAGCTGCAAATACTAATTAAGATGAAGAGACGACTGAAGTTGTACAAAAGGAGAGACATTTCGGACCCTCTTCAAGAGGGAGAAACACATCTAGAGAACCTGACTGAAGTTACAAGGTCGCCTTTTTCTATAGTGATGTGCAATATTAAGGAGGTATATCTTGTCGGTTAAGGAGTATACACCACCATTTTGCCACAAGAGAGATGTTAAATCACAAAGGTTAACCACAACTAAACCACCCAATGTGTTGCAACAAATCCACGCTGTGATGCCAATTGTTACTTCCGGGATCGATATTTGCAGAATTTGCAATATGATGATACTTGAAAAAAAAGAAAACTGTTATAAAGCAAACTAATAATAACTAGACAAAAGAGTAATAAGAAATAACAAGAGGATTTAACGTGGTTGACCCAAACTTGGCCTACGTCCACGAAGAGAGAGAACTTGATAGCGCTTTATTAATAAACTTGATATAAAGAGTATTCACCTTCCATTAAATTTAGACCTAGATTAAAAGAGTATATCTTCTCTATATGCACCTTCGCCTTTCTCCTTTCTCTTTTAGCTTCTTCTGATCTCTTTTACTTAAGATTATTTTTACAATGCTGGCTTACAACCTTTATTTATAGGATTTTATAATAAAACTCCTATTTGGATCATGAGATGATCTTAACCATTATAGATGCTTGAAAAATCTTGATCAATCCCATTTAGAGTTGATCTCTTGATTTAAAAAATTTCGAAATCCTTCAATTTTTAGAGTCAAACATTCCTTGATTAGAATCTGAATCCTAGTTGTACTACTCCAGAAAAGAAAACTCATAAGCACCTGAAAAGAAAACTACTCCACCTTGATATTCTTCTTCTCCTTCAAGCCATCGTCTTCACTAACTTAATTGAATTTTCTTAGACCATCATCTCTTCTTGAAAATAAAGCAAAATCCTAACAATCTTTACCTTGCCTTTCTTTTCAAACCTTCATTAAAACGCCTTAAAATTTTGCAGTACCACCTTAATTCTTTTCTTGGTTGTAAGCATACCGTGAAGCCTTTAACTCTTGCCTCTCTTTCCGGAGCTTTTAGCGGATTTATCACAATGGCTTGGGCCATCTCGGGCCTTATCCGAATGCTGATTGAGTTTTACCTATGCACAAAAATGTAAAATTTAGAAATGAAAATTAAGATAGTGCAAGATTCTTCAATACTACCGCTATAGCAATTGGCTATGCGGGTAATGATTTACAAGAAGGGACTGCGATGGAAGCGTTAAGTAAATTTCTTTCTTTTTAGTTTATAAAACAAGTTAAAAGTTCTTCTCAGTTTTATAAAAAGAAAATAAAAGAGCTAAGTTAAAAGAAGATATTGTTTTAATTAAAAGGAAAACTAAGTTGAAAGAAAGGATCAAAAAAGAATAAAGAAAGAGTTGATTTTAGAAGTGTTTCTAAACTATGAAATGAAAAGAAAGAAAAAAAAGATCTAAAGCTTACTTACCCCTTTATACTTGCCTCACCTTGGGTCCTAAATAACAACTTTCCTTGGCTTGAAGGTGATCACCACATGGAATATAAAATTATCCTCACTCCAAACTACCTATATTATATCACCAAAACTATAAAAAACAAGCATGAAATTATTTTCCATTGAAATTTGATCAGAAAAAACTTACAAAAATATCGAGGAGCAAAATTACAAGTAATTAAAAGAAAATTATAGGTAGATCTCCTCTGAGATTTCTGAACAAGTATGCCGGTAGGAATCTGATCAGTGCGCGATCACTTTATCCCTTAACGATGCAATCAGTCAGGTGATCAAGCTGCCTCCTTGATAGAGTTTCCTTCTCACTTGGTTCCAAAAATCTATAGAAAATAAAAGGCGTGTTAGAATCCTGAATGAAAGAGAACTAAATCTCTAAGACTTTGGAAGCAAACTGAGGATTTGTAGGCAAAAGGGCAAGAGAACACTCTTGCTAGAGATCTCCTCGCAATCTTTCCAAAACTTTTCTAGCCAATGTCCTCTAGCCCCTTCTTGGCTCTGCAAGGGACTATTTATAGCCAAAATGGGGTATAAACGTCCCCTTGAATTCAGCAAGACTGAATCAGTCTTTAACTTCACGCGAGGTTACAAATGACCTTACCGTAAAGCTACTTACGAGCTTCCAGCGAAGCTAGAGAGTTCGTGCGAACTCCTCCTAACCATCATGGCTTAATTTTCTCCACTTAATGTGGGATGAAGTGGGCAGGTGTAACCGGCCATTTGAAGTGGAATTAATCCTACTAAACTAATGGGGTTCACCCACTAATCTCACATGTGATTTTGAAACGGTCAATTGATGACCTGGTAAAGCTCGTTGCGGAGCTAAGCGAGAAGCTATCTCCAAGCGAAGTTACCTTGGAAGCTTTATGCGAAGCTAATACTTAGCTCATAGCAAAGCTGAATCATCCTTTCTTCCAGCGAAGCTGGGGATGAAGTTTTCAGCTCAGAGAAGAGCTTGACTATTCCTTCTTCCAGCGAAATTAGGAATAAACCTTCTAGCGAAGCTCTAAGATAAGCCATTGGTGGGGTTGGTGGGAGCTTCGCGCGAAGCTAGAGACTTTGGTCCTTTTAGCAATCCTGGTTCTCTGCGAGGCTAGATATTTGATCAAACCTGATTTCTTAGACTTGCTTTGGTTTCCCCCACAGGCAATTTAGGCTTATTGTCTGCTTTACTGGATCAATAGAGTCCAAATTACTGCCTTGTCCTTCGGATGTGAACTCAAACTGGTCATCAGCTTTGCTGTGACTTGTCTTTTATAAATGTCAACAAGTTTAGACGTCATTTAGACCGGTTGAAGTGAAATTTGAGAGCTTTGTCTTTTTAGAGTGTCAACAAGACTCCCTTCAAAGTTTTCACGTAAGTGGAATGAATTGGTGCACATTCTGAAGCACTTTGAATTTTTGAAACCTGATATCTGTATTGCTGAACTTAAATATTATACAGATTATGTACACAAACTCTTCACATAGCTAAGGAAAAGTTCTTGGCGAAGCTAGGGAATAAGCTCTTCAATAGGGCTACAACATAAGTACTCAGCGGAGCTACAACATGAGCTTTCAGCGCAGCTACAACATGAACTCTCAGCAGAGTTAAGCTCTCAGCGCAGTTAACACCGGATTTCAGTGGAGTTAACCAAACGTCACGCGAAGTCAACATAAGCTCATAGCGGAGCTACAAGCGAAGTGAAGTTCGCATGTAAGCAAAGCTAGATGCCTTCACTGTGGACAGTTCTTGAAATTAGAACAATCGTTTCAAATTTAAATTTAAAACGACAGTTTGCACTCCTTTTTAGGAGGCAAAGTTATAGACACATGCAGCGTCAGAGGCGTGAAATTTTGCATGCAACGCCTATAAAAGTCATACTTGGCTGATAGAGAAGTTTATCTTCTTTTTAGAACCTCGAGTTTCAGAGAATTTTTCTCTTCTTCATCTTCTTCTCGAACTTTTTTAGAGCTTCCTCCACGCTCTAATGGCCCCCAAGCAGCATCCAGGGAAAGAGATGGCGACCTCTGCCATGACGCCACTATCCCCGCCTCCAACGGTCAGACACCCCATTGCGGGTAGGGAACTCTTCCCTTTTTGAAGCTGTTTTTTCGGTTATTTCATGGTGAATCCCTGTAAGTCACCATGATCTAGTGCTTCCAAGAGTTTATCTCCCTTATTTTTTATTCTTCTGATTTTTAGGGGATGTAATTCCCCTTTAATTTCGTGAATCAAACACAGAAGCTGAACAGTTTCTTTTTCCAGCTTCACCGCGAATCTAGCCCTTTGGGCTTTTCACATTCTGTCAAGTGACAGGATGCGAAGCTAGCTTCTAAAGCGTAGCTAGAAAGAGGACTTAAGTCCTTTAATTAATTTTTAGGCACAAGTGCCTTTCCAGTGAAGCTAGCCCTTTGGGCTTTTTGCGTTCTGTCAAGTGACAGAATGCAAAGCTAAGCTTCTGAGCAAAGCTAGATAGATGGTTTCCCCTCTTAGGCATTACTGCCTTTTTAAGCTTTCATGTGAAGCTAATGCTAGGCCAGCTTCGCTGTGAAGGCGAAGTTATGCCTTGGCGAATCATTCCCTTATGTACTCTGCTTTTTTTGCAGAGTGCGAAGCTAAATTTTAGTGCGAAACTAAATTTTAGTGTGAAGCTACTGCTATGCTAGGCTAGCTTCACTTTGGAAGCAAAGCTATGCCTCAGCATTTTTTTGCCTTCTCCTGTTACTACCAGGGTTTCTTTTATGGAGCCTACTAGAGTTAGTGTTTCCATTGAGGGAGTCCTGAGGGACACTGTTGTTGAGGCGGTGTCTTTTATGACTTCATCACCTCTTGGTAAATATCATAGCCATTTGTGGCAATCTTTTCTTGATATTATTATGCTTTGTTTTAATAAAGTACTCTTGCAGGTGTTCTGCCTTTAGGTGCATTAACTTCGAGAGAACTAGCGAGTCTTCCCGAGGAATTCAGGGAAGAGACAAGAACTTCTGGTGCTGTGGATGTCGCAAAGTTGGACGTCTTGTATCACAACCAGCCCTTTTACCAATCTGAGCCTGCTGGTGACTCTAAGGTGGCCGAGGAGATGATGGCTGCCTTTTCTTCCATAGAACCAATCACACTCCCAGCTGAATAGGTTTGTAAGATGACGGTAGTTTTCCTAACGCCGCCAGTCTTGACAACTATTGGGCTAAAGGTAATAACCAGCCCTACATCTCCGACATTGGTTGTCGAGCTAATTCTTCCTGGAGTAGTTACCAGCCCTACCTTTATCGTGGCTGATGTACTAGTTTTAATGAAGACTCCTCCCTGACCACCAATGATTCTTCGTCCTTCTCTAGCCAGCGCTTCTGCCATTTCCTCCACCATTATGATAGTGAAACCAGTAAAAATTTTATCTTCTAAGACTACTCGCTCACCGGGAGTAATTGAAGCTGAGAAAGAATTTGTGGCTGAGATGGTTGACAGCTTCTACAAGAGCCTAAAGTGATCTATTTGCTTTGATTTTGAAGGGCTCGACCACCTCATTTTCAGCTCTAAAGGTGGTCCTCTCTCAAAATATTGAGAGCATCAGAGACTTTGGAGGGATGGCTAAGCTAACGCATTGGAGCTTCTGGTGGAGAAGTTTGACAAGGACGTGGATGAGTGGCGTCACCCAGTTCAGACTTGAATTTTTCAGTTGATGAAGAGCTTGAGCGCCTCGTGGATCAAACGCGAGAGGCTCACTTTGCAGCACAGGAAGAAGCCAAGGCAGTATCTTCAGATTTGGAGTCCTTGGAAACAAGAAAAATAGGAATTGGAGATGCCATTAATGCTTCAAACATCGCTCTTCTTGATGCTAAAGATAAGATTGAGAAGGACAAAGAGATGATCAAGAGGGCCAATCTTCTCCTGTCCAAGGCTGAACCGGTGAATCTTGAGGAGATCGCTCGGTTGGAGCAGCTCAAAGCCCAAAACGAAGAAGTCCTGCAGTAAGAGATAGCACAAAGGGCAACTTTGGCTGAAATTGAGGTTTGTCTATCCCAGACAGCGAACTTTAATGAAGTTGAGTTGAGATCGCAGGTATTTATCAGAGCTGCTGAAGAGAAGAAGAACAGGCTGGCCACCCTCGAAGAACGGATCAGGTCCTAGAACACCATCGTAGCTTGTAATCCATGTATCTTTTTTTTCTTTTTTAATCAATAAAAATAATTTTATTTGATTCTTTTTATTGTATTTTCTACTTGCTTTATCTTCTGAGTTTGAAATAATTTCAAGTTATATTATAACTCTCAAAAGAAACGAGATAACGGTATATCCTTCCAACTTATACCACAAGAATATTAACTAATCTATTTAGAGGTCGATAATATGACAGAATTAGTTATTTGATAAATTATCACCAATAAATTTGAGAAATGATTCAATTCAAATCTTGTTGGGATAAAAAAATGGGACAAGTAAATTTGATGATCTTCATGCTCAGATGTAAATATAACATAACAGATAAAAGACAATCAGTTTTACGAATTGGTTATGATGAATTAGACACCACAACCACGTGATACTACTGAACTAGAAAAAATAAAATCAAGAATTTGTTAGTTAAAAGTGATCCATTGAAAGTACATCTAGAGGAGGGCGAATAGGTATAAGGCTAATCTAATGACAATTAATGCGGAATTAAAACTAAATGCAACACACTTAGTGTAACCAAAGAGTGTGGCCGAATTCCTAGTAATGGGCTCCGGACTATCTCCTCTAAATTCTTCTAAATAAGAGTTGAGGTGCTATGTAAAGCTCTCTTGGTTAAACACAAGTGAGGCACACAATCAAACCCAAGCATATATATGATATGAACAGTATGATGCAATGTATAATATAAGAGAGAGTTTAGAGATAGTGGATCAATCGCAAACGCCAAGATATGTTTCGAGGTTCGAGCACCCAGCTCTACGTCCCCACCTTCACACAGAAGGATTTCCACTATAGCGTCCACACAGAACTTCCCACATAAGGAACCTGGTTGTAAAATGAAAGAGCAAAGATTTACCTTTTAGCTTTGGGCTAACGGGTCATGTCCACGAGGAGGAATGCGATGAAAGCTTTTCGGTGTTTTGTTTAGAAAGCTAAGAATGGTGCTAGTTTTTTTAGTTGAAAAAGAAAATGGAGAGAAGGGAGATGATTAAAAGAAAAGTTGCAAATTTAGAGAAGGATTTGGAAAAGGTGAATTTTATATAAAGTTTGTAAAGTGATTTGTTATTTTTTTAATAAAGAAGAAAATCTGGGCTCACTATCTCACTACTTAATGATATATTCTTCTATTTAAATCATTAGTGCCTCAACTTGATCATAGGCCAAAAAATTAAGATTGATTTTAGAAAGCTTTAAGCAAAGCACATAAGATATTTGAAAAAGTTAATTCTTTTCTTTAAGAAATCGTCTTGAATTGAATGTTAAATCATCAAGAACTTCAAGTATGATATAAAAACAAGTTCAAGAGACGTTTTTAAAATAAGTAGAAGTTTAAAAATCTAAACCCATCCTTATGCGCCTTCAAGAACACTTTCAAAGAAGAAAGGCTTTAGTTTATGCATTCAAATGATTCATTAGGTCTTTTTCATGAAAACCATTCAAAAAGAAGAGGAATGAGAGAGAGGAGTAATAGTGAGCCCAGAAAACTGATTTAACTACTCATGGAAGACAAAGAATAATGCAAGTAAATAATGCAAGACATACCGTAAAATGAGTGGAAGAAAAGGTAACTTGATCCTTGTATTGATGTCACTTCAATTTTCAGAATACAATCACTCAATTCCTCTCTCTCACTGGTGTTTGTACTGAACTACAAATTGCAAAACAAAGATATAACTTTTACACTATCTAACAAAGAGCCTAAATCCTTAAAAAATAAACAAAAATTCTAATCCTAGTCTTTGCTCCTTTCTTCTCTGTTGTAAATGGTATTTATAGGAAAAAATCAGAGAGGAGGGGTCATAGGAAGATTGGGGGAGCTAACGCTCCCCAACAAACAACAAACAGCCGCGAAAACGCGATTTGGCCACGTTTCCGCGGCCATGGTGTGGCCAGGTGGCCATACTAGGTTGGGGAAGCTTGTTCGTTTGGTGATTTTCCCTTATTTTCTGCTGGTTTTCCTGTTTCTGCTTCAGGATTTGACAAAACAGCTTTTGATTGTTGGCTTCAACTGCTTTATTTTGAATGATTCATTTCAACCGATTTTCAACCTCTCTGATTTGCCAAGATTTGCCCTGATTTTCTGATTTCGAATTTATTCTGAATTAAATCAGAATTTGATGGTCTTTTAGGCTTGTTTCTCTTTCCTTTCTTTTAGCAATGGGCCTATATTTAACAAAGAAGAATAAGACTTGTTAATAGGATTTATTAGATAAAAAGTATGGTAATATGACAATGTTTATGCAATATATGTGACTGATCACCCCCCCACACTTTGTTGGCCCAAAGGCCTTCCACCCTAGTTTTGATGATGATTAACTCATGTAGTTATGTTTACTAATAATCTTGTGATTTTAAGTTTCAGATCCTTTAGCAAGATTTTAGTTGGTGATTAGCTTCAAAAAGGAGTTTGGAAGCTTCACAAGTGATTCCAGGGCCAAAGCTTCAAGATCACACATTGCCTAGCCCATGGATGGAGTTTTGGATCGGGTCTACTTGAAGATGGAGATCGTCAAGAAGACTTAGGTATCCTAGTTTAGTTTAGTGTGTTTTAGATCCATTTGTAAAGATAAGAATAGTTGATATGCTCAAGTGCACAAACACACACGTTTTATGTTTGGTTTTTGGTTTTCATGAATAGTAGATCAAAATAAGTTTTCTTTATTCTTATGTATATTAGATATGTTCTAGATATACATACATGCTTTAAACTTGCTAGACAAACTTATTTTGACTATCCTATTCATGTTTTGAAAAAATCAAGTTTGATAAAAATACAAGTGTTGGTTTGATAAAATTTGCAAGACTCAAAAATGAATTGATATGATTGATATATGTCTTGAAATTTTTATCACAAGTTTGTTTATCAAAGTAAAATGATAAAACAATTTCTATGGAATTTTCAGAAAAGATAAAAGATTTTTCAAAATATTTTTAAACTGTTTTTCTGACCCAGAGTTCTGTTCCAGGCTTCAACCAGTCGACTACTTAACTGAACTAGTCGACTTGGGATGAAGTCGGTCGACCGGGTCGGTCGACCGACGTGAACAAAACTGTGCACGTTTGGCAGAACTGGGACGGTCGACCGTCAGGGTCGACCGGGTCTGAGAGCAGTGCTCTCTGTTTGTTTGGGTCGACCAGGACGGTCGACTGGAGGCTCCAACGGTCGGATTTTAGACCGTTGGCGGTCGACCATTCCTGTCGACCGGTAGCCTGTCAGGCTGCCACATCAGCCTAACGGCTAGTTTTCTGATGGGCCTATATAAACCCCAATTCTTTGGGATTTTGGCCAAGGTTTTTACAAGAGAAAAAATACAGTTTCTCCTGAGTTTAAAAGAAGTTTTCAAAAGTGTTTTTGAGCTTTAATCTTCCAATCTTATTTGTTTTAGGTTTTTGGAAAAATCAAAGAAAAGACAATTTGGGTTATTTGTATTGGTTTTCATTCTCTATCTTTTACAAGAGTTTTCCTAAGTATTTTCTTTGAGTTTCTTATTTTCCAAACACCTAGTTTTCCACACTTGAGCTATCATCTATCCTATTCTATTAGGATCTTGTTTTTGTGGAAAAGGAGATTGGTTTGTGGTTGAAAGAAACCACTTGTTGTAAACACCCTTGTTCTTGTTGTATCCCTTTTTGGTAGAGGTTGATCGGGTGATTGGGTTGCTTCCTCTAGTGAGAGGTGGAGTTTGGTTTGTAAACCCTCTTCGGTAGAGGTGTTGGTTGTTGTATTGGCTACGGGCCTACCCTTCGGTTGTGAGGTGGTTGTTTGAGAGAGGAGTTTGGTACTCCTAGAGTTGTAACAAATCCTCTTCGGTAGAGGTTCCCTCGGTGGGAGATAGTGGATTGGTAATCCTACATGGTGGTGTAGGCGGGGATGTAGAGCTAGGTGCTCGAACCTCGAAACATATCTTGGTGTTTGCGTTTGATCCAATATCTCTCAATTCTCTCTCTCTTTATTTTGTGCAAAGCATCATTCATATCATACATATCTTATTTGCTTGTGTTGTACCTTGCATCATTTATATTGCACTATCTTATATGCTTGGTTATTTGTGTGTGCCTCACTTGTACTTAATCAACAAGAGCTTCACATAGCACCTCAACCCATATCTAGGGGAATCAAGAGGAGTTAGTCCAGAGCCCTTCACGGGGAATTCGGCTACACTTGTTGATTGTATTAAATGTGATTGCAAAATTTGCATTAGCTTCCGCATTTAGCACATTTAGTTCACTAGATTAGCATGTACACCTATTCACCCCCCCTCTAGGTGTGCTTTCAATTGGTATCAGAGCTAGTGCTCCTGATATTAGGCTTAACATCCTAGGAGTGAGATCCATTTGTCTTGCTAATCTATTGTTTGCATTTGTTTGCTTGCACACATATAGTTTACCATGGACTTCATGACCCCACCTAGCTTTGATCCTTCCAACATTGTTGTTTGGAAGTATAGGATGTCCATGTATTTGAAGACCCTAGATTTGCATGTCTTTCTTGCGGCCACCAAGAAATGCTATCTTGGAGATCGCAAGCATATAGGGGCCAATGCACAAGCCCTTGAGGCCATTAGAAGCACATTGCCTAAAGAATATCTTTTACTTGCTTCTAACTTTGATTCCGCATTTGCAGTGTGGAACATGTTGACAACAACCACCACCTCCAAGCTTCAATTGCCAAATCAACCGGAGGAGTCTAGTGGAGAATCTGACTCACAATGCTTCATGGTCCAAGGGAATGACTCCCTTGAGGTACAATCGGAATCTCTATTAGATGCTAATGATGCTAGTTCTTCATGTGATAACAATGCGGATCCCCATACTTTAAATGAAGAACTTTCTATTATTTGTGAAAAATTAATTGAAAAATATAATTTGTTGAAAAAGAAAAGTCTAGGAATTGAAAAAGAAAATAAGAGTTTGCATTCTAGACTTAACAATGTTTTGCAAGAGAAGGTTGAGGTCTATAATGAAAGGGATTCATTGAGATCTCAATTAGAACTTGCACTTAAAGAAAATGAATTTTTAAAATCTAAAAATGATTGCCATGCTATTTTGAAGAAAAAAGAAAACTTGTCTTCAAAAATTGATTTTGTTTAAAAGAGAATGTTGCTTTAAAAAATAAAATAATTTCTATTTCAAATGATTTAGATGTATGTTTAAAGAAAAATATTGTTTTGCAAAATAAGATGGATGCACATGTTTGTCATGCTAGTGTAGCTTCTTCATCTAGTCTACCTAATGCATGTACCTCTTCTTCTAAGATTAATGATGATATTTGTATGTTAAAGAAGAGAGTAGATTGTTTGGGCTCCACTATGAGCCAATGTGCCATGAACCACACATGCTTGGAATCCTTGGTTCGAAAGAAACAAGTTCCAACTTTTATGCATGCACACCCTCCACGGCATACACATGCTCCTCACGGACACCACCAACACATGTATGCTCATGTGTACACTTGTACACATTGTGGACGTAAGGGCCACCTTTCTAAATTTTGCTTTGATCGTATACATGATGTTAATTTAGCAAAGAATTTTGTTTGGGTTAGAAAAGGTACTAACCCCCATGGACCCAAAAAGATATGGGTACCAAAGACCACCCCTCCTATTATTTTTGATATAGGTGTGGGCTCTCACATGACGTGAGAGTGATGGTACCTTGGAGTGGATGCGTTCCGTATTTAAAGGAAATCAATTGGATGCATCAATTTCAAGGGAAGCTTGGTGGAGAAGACCACCATGTTTTAGAGACAAGGAGAGTTGCTTCTTCGGTTTTGGTAACAATCCTTTACTCCCATTTATTATTTACATGCTTTTAATATTCATTGTTTATAACATGTTTTTGATGTTTGTTGATTACTATGAAAATGCCATGCTTATTAGATTAGTGATATACATGTTTAGTTTTTTTTGAGACACCCATGTTTTAATATGGATAAATTCTTTTGTGTTCTCACTATATGGTTGCTATTGCGTATATCATATATCTAATGTCATGTGGATATTCATAATAATCATGTTTTTGTTTATCATGTTGATTTTTATCGTGTTTTGATGCTTCATGTTAAGATTACTTGTTTAGATGTTAGTTTTCATTAAGATTAGGATTTATACTTGTGCATATAGTGGGCCACAAATAAATCTATATATGTTGAGCTTGATTGCTTATTTGAACCCATTAGATGTGCTAGTATAGTCTAGTTTTGATGATTCACACATTTTAAACTTGTATTCTCATTTTTGAATTTGTTTTATGATTGTGTGTTTCACTTCATGTATATGTGTATTTTTGCCAAACTTTAAGATATACATGTATACTCTTTGAGTCATTTGCCTTTCATGCAAATCTATATATGGACTCAATTGTGTTTAGGAATATGTATGTATACTTCATGTTTGACAATTCATACATATACCTTGAAATGAAATTTGTTTTAAATGAAAAAATTTATTCATGTTTTTGAGTTTATGTTTAAACTTCATGTATATGTCTATCTTGTCCAAACTATTAGATATACATGTTTATCATTTTGAGCCACGTGCCTTCATGCATACATAATTTGTGGACTCTTTGTGTTTGGATATGTATGTATACTTTAGTTTGTATAAGACATACATATACCTTGAAGATTAAATAATTTTAATGATTTTAATTGTTTCAAGGAATTTTGAGCTTAATTGGAAATTTCATAATGCCATGTCATGTAAATCACCTAGAGAGGGGGTGAATAGGTGATGGCTAATCTAATGGTCACTTAATGATGAATTATGCAAATGATGCGGAAGCTAAAAGCAATTATGACCTAATTAAAACTTTTACACTAGACACTATGTATAACACAAGAGTGTTGCCGAATTCCCCGTGAAGGGCTCTGGACAAACTCCTCTAGATTCCCCTTGAATGGGTTGAGGTGCCGCGTTGGCTCTCTTGGTTGAATACAAGTGTTAGTCACAATCCCAAGCAAGTATATCAATTAAGCACAAATGAATATATCAAGCATATAAAGATAGACAATAATTGAATGCAAGATATAAACAAGAGACAAAGAGAGAGAGAGTGAGCAATCGCAAACACAAGGGATTTGTTTCGAGATTCAAGCACACTTGCTCTACATCCCCGCCTTCGACACACGAAGGATTTCCACTATGCAAGATCCCAATGGATCTCTCCTCGGTGCCGCAACACCTACAAGCCCTCAGACTCCCTAGTCCCGTACACACCGCAAGCCCACCGGCTCGCCGAGGCTGCGCCTCAAACAACCGAGTCCGCACCCGAACTCAAAACGACGAGCACACTTGCCCGTCTCCTCAAAGAACAAAGAAAAGATCTTTGGTTATCACAACACTTTGATCACCTAAAGCACTCTCACTACAACACACCTATAGGATGTATAATCAATGGATGCTCAAGTGTGGTGTGAGAAAAAGCAAGGATTGAAACTTTGGTGAAAAACTCAAGAAATCTCTTTTAACACTCTTTACAAAATCTTCCCTTTAGATAGGAAATGTTTGCTCTCTATTTTGTGGAGAAAACTTTTCTAAAAGTCTGGGAAAAACTGACTCAAGGCTCTCCTAAAATCTTGTTACAAAACAATGACAAGACCCCCAATTTATAGGCCAGAAAAATATAGCCGTTGGGATCTGTCAGTACTGCCGGTCGACCGGCCCGGTCGACCGCCAACGGTCGGATTTCTGACCGTTGGAGCTACGGTCGACCGGTGCGGTCGACCGGCACGGTCGACCGTCCAACAGTACACACAGGCGTGCACGTCTGTGCACGTCGGTCGACCGGCCCGGTTGACCGACTTCAGGATTAGTCGACTAGTTAATTCGACTAGTCGACTTGGCTGAAGCCTGAAACAGTTTTTCTGGGATTAAAAAGTTGGTCTTTTTGGCTTAAATAAAATCTCATAAAATACATAAAAATCTACAAAAATAGTTTAACCAATATACTTTGATATACAAACATGCTTGCACAAAATCAAGGCATGTTATAAAAGATTGGACTATTTTTGTAAGTTGGAAATATTTGGCTCATGATAAAAACTGTATTTTTCTAAAACAATATTTTCTAAACTTTGTTTTTCTAAATCTTCATCAAATACAAAAACAAGATATACTTTTAAGGCATAGTGTGTATGGATATGATCCACTACACAATCATAATGAAATATCTATGTTTTTGTCATAAAGCTCTAAACTTGGTTTTGGTTAAAAGATAAGTATATGAGAAATACCAAAAACCAAACTTATATTTTTCAAAAAGAAAAATCTTTTCTAAACTAAAAAATCTTTTATGAAGAGACAATAAAATCAAGAGTGTGTGTGCATGGTATACTTGAGCAATCCACCAACTATCTATCCTTTACATTTTTAACTAAAACAAAAACAAAATCTTATACCTAGACACAAGTCTTCATCTTCTTGAAGTCTTCACTTGAAGGCTTCTCATCTTCTTGACTTGGTCCAAGATTGATCCAAAAGCTCCTTGGATCACACCGTGCTAGCTCCAAATCTTGACATTTTATCCTTTGTTGAGCTATGCACCTACTAAGATCTTGATAATGAATCTGTCACTAATTAAACACAAGATCATTAGTAAACATAACTACATGAGTTGATCATCATCAAAACTAGAGTGATGGGCCTTTGGGCCAACAATCTCCCCCTTTTTGATGATGACAAAACTCATGAAGTTATATATGCATGGATTAAAGTAAAGCTTCAAAGAAGCTCCCCCTTAACTCATGCATACAAAATAAATAATAGATATGGCAATGAGGCACATGAATATGTATGCAAGTATGGAGATAAAACATGCAACAAGCATAAATCAAAATCTTTTTCTCCTATTTGCAATACAAAACTTATATGCATAAATAACAAGGAAGACAAATACTTCTCCCCCTTAAGCAATGAAAATATGCATATAAACTCAAATACTTCTCCCCCTTTTTGTCAATCATCAACAAAGGGTTCAAAGTAAAATCAAATTAAATAAATTTTTCTCCCCCTTTTTGTCAAAAACAAAAAGATCAAGAAGGGGTAATACAAATCAATCAATAAAGATTTATATGCGATATACATTCATGAAGAGGAAGACGCTAAGTTAGCTTCTCTACACATATGCATTACATGAAGAAGGGATGACAAGCCCTAACTCACATAACACATATTATGTAATGCATAAGAGGAGATGTGAAGCTCCCCCTACACACGTATATCATATAGAGAAGAGTTGTCAAGCTCCTCAATTTATAATATACTCAACATGAATCCATATGTAAGAGAGATGTTAAGCTCTCTTTGCATATAGGAAATACACATCAAACATTTTAAAATTTTTTTTAAAAATTTTGAACTTACTTAATAAAACACATTTTGAGATATCAAATCAACATATTTTTTTTTAATATCAATAGTAAACATATGAAAATTTTTTGTTTATTTTTCATCATAAACTTTGTGCTTTTAAAAATGTGAGCCAATTGTGAGTTAAGCACATGAAAATCATATATATGTATGAGAAATGAGTATACCAAGTGAAATTAAAACATACATATATATAAGAAACAAAATATGAGTATATACAAAATAAGTTCATATTGATACCAATTGAAACGATTCAATGATACCAAATGACATAACTATAAAATCAAGTGTATACCTCATAACCTACCACCCTTCATATGCACAAGGTAAAAGATTTTCAATGAAGCATACAAGGCATAATCGCCCATCCATCCTCCCATAGATGGTAGGGATTTTCAAAAATAGATTTGAAAATAAGCTTAGTTTGAAAAAACTCTACCAAATGAAGAATTTGCACTAGAAAAATGTTTTTCATGAAACACAAGTAAATCACATGGCACTAAAAACACTCTAATATCTATGAAGTCCATAAAATTTTCAAAAGAGGTGAGTGCACTAGTGTTATGTGGAACATGGTATCATGAAAATGTCAATAAAGCTCAATATTTCTTTAAATAAGAAAACATGAAAATCATCACAAAATTTTTTTATTAAAAAATATATATATTTCAAGATATATGTATGTTTTGACAACACAATAAGTATACATACATATCTCTTAAACACAATTGAGTCCATATAATTAGATTTGCATTAAAGACAAGTGACTCAAGAGGTATACATGTATATCTTAAAGTTTTGCAAAACACACATATACATGAAATGAAAAACACATGATCATAAATCAAATCCAAAAAGTGGGAATACAAGTTTAAAAATGTATGTATCATCAAAACCAAACAATACAAGCACATTTCATGGGTTCAAATAAGCGTTCAGGCACAAATATAAATAGATTTATTTGTGGCCCACGATATGTACAAGTATAAATCCTAGTGTTGATAAAAACTAACATATAAACTAATATTCAAATCATGAAGCAACAAATTTTGAGAAAACTAGAATCATGTGGAAATCTTAAAAATTATTTGAAGAATAAATAACTAGTATAAATTGTTTTGAAAAACTAGTTAAAGATCCTTCAAATATGTCAAATCTTATGTTTTTCATAAACATAACTAGATACATAAAATTTAAGCACTCATGGTCTATAAGGCTCAAAATGTATTTAATAAAAGTGTGAGTGTTAAACGATCATGTAAATAGCATTTTTATGAAAATAGTCAATGAAGCTCAAAAAGATCAAAAGTCACATTTTTAACAAAATTACGAAAAATCATTTTTAATCAAAACACTAATCTTCATGGTATATGTATGATTAATCCAGTCCTAACAATACACATACATATCCCAAATATAAAAGAGTCTATTAAATATGTTTGCATGAAGGCAAGAGACTCACGGGTATACATGTATATTTATTAGATTTGAATTAAAAATACATATACATGAAGTAAAGTCATAAAATAGGCATAACAAGCATAAATGAAAGAATCATCAAAACTAGTCTATACATATGCATATAGTGGGTACAAGTGAGCATGAAGTTCAATCATATATGAATCAATTGTAATTCACTATTTGTATATGTATACATGCACGTTTTGATAGAATCTTCATTTAAACATGTAAATACCACATGAAGCACACAAAAACATGAACATGCTATATGATATATGAAATTAAAAGCATGTGCATGAATAAAAGTAGGAGTTTGGAAATTGTTACCAACTCCAAAGCTCCAAATATGGTGGTCTTTCCACCAAAGCTCCCTTGATAGCGGTGCTCCAAAAGTATGTCCATCAAGTCTATTGCATCCACTACCAAGGCACCAATCCTCTCACGTTTTGTGAGAGCCCTCACCTACATCACAAGCAAATGGTGAGGGTTTTGATACCCATGTTTTCTTGTAGGGTCCACGGGGGTTAGCTTTGTTGTAAGGAACCCAAAATCTTTTATTCTTAGCAAAATTAAAATGATCTAATCTATCATAACAATATTTTGCTAAATGACCTTTGCGGCCACAATGTGTACATACGTACACCTTAGTATGCTTATGTGTAGGAGTGTGATCATGTTGTGCAACATAAGCATATGCATGATGGGTATGATGTGCATGAACATGTGGAGTTTGTTTCTTTGAAAACATTGACTCCAACCTAGAATGATTAAAAGCACAAGAGTTCAAGGTTGAACTCAAACCATCCATTTTATTTTTTAAATTCTTAATCTCATTAGTTGTGGCATGTAAAGCATGGTGAGATATAGAATCATTTTTCTTTTTCTTTTTAGAAACAAATTCTTTTTCTTTTTCAACAAATTTTCTTTTCAAAGTAATATTTTCTTGAAAAACAACTTCTTTTTGTTTTTCCACCAAATCAACCTTCTTTTTCAAAATATTGTTTCCTTCACACAAATCATTCAATTTTGAAAATAAGAAAACATTCTCATTTTTCAAATCTTTATTTTCCTTTTCTAAGCATGCAATCTTAGATTTAAAAGAATCATTTTCTTTAAGCATGCAATCAAAATCCTTTTTCAAATTTTTGTTATCTTTTTCTAAACATGCAATGTTAGATTTAAAAGAGTCTTGTTCTATATGCATGCAAGCAATATTCTTTTTCAAATTTTTATTTTCCTTTTTAAGCATGTCATATTTTTCAAGAATAGTTTGACAAAATGAAGTGAGCTCATCATATGACATGTCCTCATCATCGGATTTGTAATACCCCGTTTCCGGAATACGTACTTAGTTGCGTATTCAGCTTTTCGATCGTATTTTTCGATTTACTTCCCGTATTTGACCGATTTTAATTTCAAATATCATTTTCTAAAATATTAGATTTTATGAGAATTTCTGGAATTTTCTAGAATTTAAATGAATTTCTTCAAACCGGTGTCGACCAGTGCCGCTGATCGATTCCCGAATTTTTATCTTACAAACTGTTTAGAAATTCTAGAAGATTCTTTAGACATTTCTGCTTAGAATAATATTCCTTACTTAAATACTTTTTCTGAAGATTTTACGAATTTATGGATATCCCACCGGAGTCGGCAGAAGACTGATTCCAGTATTTTTATTTCACAAACAGTTAGGAATTTCTAGAAAGTCCTTTAGGCATTATTTCTTAGAATCATACTTCTCATCTAAATCCTTTTTCTGAGAGTTTTATGAATTTATGAAAATTCTTTCGGAGTCGGTAGGTAACTGATTCCGGGATTTTTAACTTAAAAACTATAAAGTATTTCTTCAAATGGATTTCACTATAGGTCTTCATATATTATTATTGATTTTTGGTAAAAATTACGAGTCGTTCCGAGATACTTGAATTTCGGACGATTTCGGTATTTTCCGAAATGTTTTCCCGCATACTCGACTTTAACCCGGGAATCCGTGTTTTCAATATTTTAATTTTTCAAGTTAGAGAAAATATCTTCTCTTTTTATAATTTCTTCTCCTTTTTCCTTTTTCTTTTTCCTTTCCTTCTTTTCCTTCCAACAAATTCTCAAAATATCTCTTCCAAAATATCTTTTCCTCCAAAATATCCCCATTAATGCACCTCTCTCTCTCTCTTCCCCATGGCCGGCCAAGTGGCCAAGGAGAGTGACACCCATCCCATCTCCTATTTTGCAATTAAACCCCTCCCTTCTACATAATTACATCTCCTTTACAAAAATCAAAACCTATATAAATCCTTTCCTTTACAATTCTTTTTCTTTTCTTCACTTCACCAAGAAAATAGCCTTCAACCTTTCTCCTCCATCTCAAACCCTAATTCCAAAGAACACCTCAAGGCCTTCATCTTCTTCTCAAGCTACCACAACCCTTGGATTTGGATCGCATCTCTCTTCGTCGGAAGTATCGCCAAAGACCTAGTTGGTGATATCGTCGACCACAATCTTTCGGAACTCGTAAAAGTTTCACACAACCGATCGAAGTGAGTATAATTACTCACCAAGACTTCCAATCTTCCTTGTATACTTGTGTTGACAAATCATGTCCCCTTAAGTCATCAAAATCATATTTTTAGCTATCAAAAATAACCACCACAAAAATCTGATTTTGACCTAACAGCAGCATTTTTCAGAACTTCGGTCGACCGGCCCAAGGGGGCAGTCGACCGATGTGCACAAACGTGCACAGTTTTGAGTAGGCGGTCGACCGGTTCACCAACCAGTCGACCGGTAGAAAACCTGGAGCTCACGGCCCTGTGTCGGTCGACCGGCAGTCGACCGACAGGCGACCGGTAGTTATATCTCCGGTCGACCGGCAGTCGACCGGAAGTCGACCGACCAAACCTGGAGCTCACGCATTTTGTCCGGTCGACCGGCAGTCGACCGGCAGTCGACCGTTAACCTGTTTTTGGGCAAAAATTGTTGTTTCTTTTATGAATTGGATTTTACCCTTGCTTCACATATGATATACTATTCTTGTTCATGCTCTATGATTTGTACTACATGACATGTTACTTGATGGACCTCATGACTTGTTACTTCTTGACTCGTTTTCATATATTCTCATTTTAGGACTTGTTAAATATGAAATATCTCCATCTCTTCATGCTATCACTTAAACACCAAGCATGATACACTCGACTATTTTATAAAATGGACCAACTTACACATGGGACGGGGGAAATATGCGGATATCGGTATGTGTTCGTGTTTACAGTGGTATTAGGTTAATTGTACAATTATATTCCGGTCTGACCTGAGGGCCTCCAGGGGACCGAGGGGAGTGCTTGCTCCCTATTCCTGAATATTGTCATGACTAAGGGCATACATAAGACCCTCCTGTTAGGCCTTGCGGCTGGTTCCGTCATCAAGCAACGGAACACCCTGGACCGTGGTCCCGGGCATGTACGGGACCCACTGTAAACATAGTTCGTCGATACAACCGCTGTTTCCAATAACAAACTTGCTTTACTAGGATATGGATCTATGTGTTCTGGGACGCTGGGTCACATAGCTAGATATCACAGTAAGACAAGTAATAATAATTATAGACTTAATTTGTACATTCATTGCATTATGGCTTTACCTTATTATGTTTTCATCACTTGTTAGTCGATGCTATTTATTACTGTTCCATCTTCTTTATTCCTGTCCCTTAGCCACTTGGCTACAGTTGTTTACTATTATATGTCTTGATTCCTTGGATTTGCATATTCAGATTCTGAGGCTTGGAACGAAGTGGAGCCATCCACAGAGGACCAGGCTTATTTCAGTGAGCAGGCTGATCAACTCTAGTTCCCTCGTGCCAGACTCTTCCTTTTGGCTCACGAATCTTCATCCATTACGTGAGCATCTTGTGTACATGTTTGTATATTGTCTTTTTGGACTTGGATATGATAAATAACACTTGTAAAGTGTATTACTTTATCATAGTTTGTATAACTTTGTACTTGTATCTTGTAAGTTGGCATATGAATACACCACGCTTTGTGTTGTACTCTGATTCCTTATTGTACTTTTATGCTTAGCGTATATACGTGGGGGCTTCTTCTGACCTACATATATACGTCGCAGTGACGTCCCCGTATCCGTGGAATCGGGGCGTTACAGGATTCATAGTTTACCTCAAGGGGGTTATCTCCTTGGACCATGTAGCACTTGTTGGAGGTGTCGCTTCCAACATCCGAGTCACTCCCCGCATAGTATAGATCTTTTTCGCCGAGGGAGGTGATGATGTTCCATACTACAAAAGCCGATTCAACATTAGAAACTCTAGATAAATAAACATCATCTAGTGTAGACTTGATAGCATGAAGGGCTTTTGCATTAGCCTCAAAATTCTTACCATCTAAACAATATGCATTATTAGTAGTGGCAAGATATACATGAATTCCTAAGGCCTTGAGGTACAATGACATCTTAACCTTCCAAATGTTGATGTTAAGGATGTCAAAGGTGGGTGGTGACATGAAGTCCATGGTGTGTGTACAAATCTTGTGATTAGCCTATAAATAAGGATCTTTTACTCTAGGTTGTTAGACCAAAATCAGAGTACCAAGCTCTAATACCAATTGTAAATCACCTAGAGGGGGGTGAATAGGTGATGGCTAATCTAATGGTCACTTAATGATGAATTATGCAAATAATGCGGAAGCTAAAAGCAATTATGACCTAATTAAAACTTTTACACTAAACACTATGTATAACACAAGAGTGTTGCCGAATTCCCCGTGAAGGGCTCTGGACAAACTCCTCTAGATTCCCCTTGAATGGGTTGAGGTGCCGCGTTGGCTCTCTTGATTGAATACAAGTGTTAGTCACAATCCCAAGCAAGTATATTAATTAATGACAAATGAATATATCAAGCATATAAAGAAAGACAATAATTGAATGCAAGATATAAACAAGAGACAAAGAGAGAGAGAGTGAGCAATCACAAACACAAGGGATTTGTTTCGAGGTTCGAGCACACTTGCTCTACATCCCCGCCTTCGACACACGAAGGATTTCCACTATGCAAGATCCCAATGGATCTCTCCTCGGTGCCGCAACACCTACAAGCCCTCGGACTCCCTAGTCCCGTATACACCGCAAGCCCACCGGCTCGCCGAGGCCGCACCTCAAACAACCGAGTCCGCACCCGAACTCAAAATGACGAGCACACTTGCCCGTCTCCTCAAAGAACAAAGAAAAGATCTTTGGTGATCACAACACTTTGATTACCTAAAGCACTCTCACTACAACACACCTATAGGATGTATAATCAATGGATGCTCAATTGTGGTGTGAGAAAAAGCAAGGATTGAAACTTTGGTGAAAAACTCAAAAAATCTCTTTTAACACTCTTTACAAAATCTTCCCTTTAGATAGGAAATATTTGCTCTCTATTTTGTGGAGAAAACTCTTCTAAAAGTCTGGGAAAAACTGGCTCAAGGCTCTCCTAAAATCTTGTTACAAAACAATGACAAGACCCCCCAATTTATAGGCCAGAAAAATATAGCCGTTGGGATCTGTCAGTACTGCCGGTCGACCGGCCCGGTCGACCGCCAACGGTCGGATTTCTGATCGTTGGAGCTACGGTCGACCGGTGCGGTCGACCGAACTTTCCAGAGAGCACTGCTCTCTGGAGCGGTCGACCGGCACGGTCGACCGTCCAACAGTACACACAGGCGTGCACGTCTGTGCATGTCGGTCGACCGGCCCGGTCGACCGACTTCAGGATTAGTCGACTAGTTAATTCGACTAGTCGACTTGGCTGAAGCCTGAAACAGTTTTTCTGGGATTAAAAAGTTGGTCTTTTTGGCTTAAATAAAATCCCATAAAATACATAAAAATCTACAAAAATAGTTTAACCAATATACTTTGATATACAAACATGCTTGCACAAAATCAAGGCATGTTATAAAAGATTGGACTATTTTTGTAAGTTGGAAATATTTGGCTCATGATAAAAACTGTATTTTTCTAAAACAATATTTTCTAAACTTTGTTTTTCCAAATCTTCATCAAATACAAAAACAAGATATACTTTTAAGGCATAGTGTGTATGGATATGATCCACTACACAATCATAATGAAATATCTATGTTTTTGTCATAAAGCTCTAAACTTGGTTTTGGTTAAAAGATAAGTATATGAGAAATACCAAAAACCAAACTTATATTTTTCAAAAAGAAAAATCTTTTCTAAACTAAAAAATCTTTTATGAAGAGACAATAAAATCAAGAGTGTGTGTGCATGGTATACTTGAGCAATCCACCAACTATCTATCCTTTACATTTTTAACTAAAACAAAAACAAAATCTTATACCTAGACACAAGTCTTCATCTTCTTGAAGTCTTCACTTGAAGGCTTCTCATCTTCTTGACTTGGTCCAAGCTTGATCCAAAAGCTCCTTGGATCACACCGTGCTAGCTCCAAATCTTGACATTTTATCCTTTGTTGAGCTATGCACCTACTAAGATCTTGATAATGAATCTGTCACTAATTAAACACAAGATCATTAGTAAACATAACTACATGAGTTGATCATCATCAAAACTAGAGTGATGGGCCTTTGGGCCAACATGTCACACATTACTTGTACACTCACCATTTTTTTGTAAAATATTTCTCATGAGTATGTTTTTCATTAGCTTGTATGGACTTTATTGAATATTGAGTGTTTTTAAGTACTATGTGATTTACATGTGTTTTATGAAAAACTATTTTGTGTTATTCCTTGCTTGAAGGATTTCGTACTAGTTAACAAAATTTTCATTTTTAACTAGTTCGTTTTCTTCGTTGTGATATGAGTTATACCATGCTTTTATTGTTATGTCAATTGGTATCATTGAACTCTTTCAATTGGTATCATTTTGATTCTTTTGTATACTCATATGTGTTTGTGTATGTATGTTTTCAAATGGTATCAATTTCTATTGGTATCTAATTTTCATACATATATGTTTTATTTGTGCTCAAGATATAAATTTTCACAAATTTTGTTTATGCTAGAGCTTGAGCTTCAACTTCATTTCAATTAATTTAGTTTTCAATTGGTATCTTATTTCAAGCCTACGCATAGTTTTTGTTGGTATTTCATAAAGGGGGAGAAAATTCGATTTTCATATTTCAATTAGTATTTGTATTTCCACTCCCTTACTTTATGATAGAAAATAGTCATTTCAATTGTTTATATGGCTTAAAAAGAAAATACTAATTTTTGATATCAAGATGTCTTGTGTTTTTAAATTGGTATCTAAAAATTTTGTTTAAAGAAAAATATAAAAGTTTTGATTTGTATTGACTATATGCAAGGAGAGCTTAACATCTCTTCTACATATAGATTCATGTTGAGTGTATCTTATATTGAAGAGCTTAACATCTCTTCTTTATGTGGTACACGTGTGTAGGGGGAGCTTCACATCTCCTCTTATGCATTACATAATGTGTGTTATGTGAATTAGGACTTAACATCCCTCTTTCATGTAATGCATATGTGTAGGGAAGCTAACTTAGCGTCTTCCTCTTCATGAATGTATATAGCATATAACATTCATTGATCCTTGTTTATTTTCAATTGGTATCAAGTTGCTTCATTGACATATTTTCAATTGATATCCTAATTGATTGTCACCCCTTATTGACTTTGTTTTTGTCTTTAGACAAAAAGTGGGAGAACATTGTTTTTATTGTTTTGATTGACAAAAGGGGGAGAAAGATTTTTACCTCTCATTTTATTTATGGTTTTGATTGTTTACCCCTTTGTTGATGATTGACAAAAAGGGGGAGAAAGATTTTGAGTTTGATATATGCATATTTATGTTTTGCATATATTAAGTTTAATATAGTTTATTGTTAATTGGTATCTAGAGCATGTTTTGTTTTTGAACATTTCATTGGTATCTAGAACCTTTTTATTGTTTATGCATATCTATGCTTTCATGTTTAAGAGCCTTCATTGCATATTATTATGTTTATTTACTTATGCATGAATTAAGGGGGAGCTTCTTTGAAGCTTAACTTTAATCCATGCATATATAACTCCATGAGTTTTGTCATCATCAAAAAGGGGAGATTGTTGGCCCAAAGGCCTTCCACCCTAGTTTTGATGATGATTAACTCATGTAGTTATGTTTACTAATAATCATGTGATTTTAAGTTTCAGATCCTTTAGCAAGATTTTAGTTAGTGATTAGCTTCAACAAGGAGTTTGGAAGCTTCACAAGTGATTCCAGGGCCAAAGTTTCAAGATCACACATTGCCTAGCCCATGGATGGAGTTTTAGATCGGGTCTACTTGAAGATGGAGATCGTCAAGAAGACTTAGGTATCCTAGTTTAGTTTAGTGTGTTTTAGATCCATTTGTAAAGATAAGAATAGTTGATATGCTTAAGTGCACAAACACACACGTTTTATGTTTGGTTTTTGGTTTTCATGAATAGTAGATCAAAACAAGTTTACTTTATTCTTATGTATATTAGATAAGTTCTAGATATACATACATGCTTTAAACTTACTAGACAAACTTATTTTGACTATCCTATTCATGTTTTGGAAAAATCAAGTTTGATAAAAATACAAGTGTTGGTTTTGATAAAATTTGCAAGACTCAAAAATGAATTGATATGATTGATATATGTCTTGAAATTTTTATCACAAGTTTGTTTATCAAAGTAAAATGATAAAACAATTTTTATGGAATTTTCAGAAAGATAAAAGATTTTTCAAAATATTTTTAAACTATTTTTCTGACCCAGAGTTCTGTTCCAGGCTTCAACCAGTCGACTACTTAACTGAACTAGTCGATTTGGGATGAAGTCGGTCGACCGGGTCGGTCGACCGACGTGCACAAAACTGTGCACGTTTAGCAGAACTGGGACGGTCGACCGTCAGGGTCGACCGGGTCTGAGAGCAGTGCTCTCTATTTGTTTGGGTCGACCGGACGGTCGACCGGAGGCTCCAACGGTCGGATTTTAGACCGTTGGCGGTCGACCGGTAGCCTGTCAGGCTGCCACATCAGCCTAACGACTAGTTTTCTGATGGGCCTATATAAACCCCAATTCTTTGGGATTTTGGCCAAGGTTTTTACAAGAGAAAAAATACAGTTTCTCCTGAGTTTAAAAGAAGTTTTCAAAAGTGTTTTTGAGCTTTAATCTTCCAATCTTATTTGTTTTAGGTTTTTGAAAAATTCAAAGAAAAGAGAATTTGGGATATTTGTATTGGTTTTCATTCTCTATCTTTTACAAGAGTTTTCCTAAGTATTTTCTTTGAGTTTCTTGTTTTCCAAACACCTAGTTTTCCATACTTGAGCTATCATCTATCCTATTCTATTAGGATCTTATTTTTGTGAAAAAGGAGATTGGTTTGTGGTTGAAAGAAACCACTTGTTGTAAACACCCTTGTTCTTGTTGTATCCCTCTTTGGTAGAGGTTGATCGGGTGATTGGTTTGCTCCCTCTAGTGAGAGGTGGAGTTTGGTTTGTAAACCCTCTTCGGTAGAGGTGTTGGTTGTTGTATTGGCTACGGCCTACCCCTCGGTTGTGAGGTGGTTGTTTGAGAGAGGAGTTTGGTACTCCTAGAGTTGTAACAAATCCTCTTCGGTAGAGGTTCCCTCGGTGGGAGATAGTGGATTGGAAATCCTACACGGTGGTGTAGGCAGGGATGTAGAGCTAGGTGCTCGAACCTCGAAACATATCTTGGTGTTTGCGTTTGATCCAGTATCTCTCAACTCTCTCTCTATTTATTTTGTGCAAAGCATCATTCATATCATACATATCTTATTTGCTTGTGTTGTGCCTTGCATCATTTATATTGCACTATCTTATATGCTTGGTTGTTTGTGTGTGCCTCACTTGTACTTAATCAACAAGAGCTTCACATAGCACCTCAACCCATATCTAGGGGAATCAAGAGGAGTTAGTCCAGAGCCCTTCACGGGGAATTCGGCTACACTTGTTGATTGTATTAAGTGTGATTGCAAAATTTGCATTAGCTTCCGCATTTCGCGCATTTAGTTCACTAGATTAGCACGTACACCTATTCACCCCCCCTCTAGGTGTGCTTTCACACTTATCTTTTGCTCGCCCTCGAGCAAACATCAGACCTATCCTAATTAATTATTAGACCACTTTCGCAGGTCACTCGATTGCACTGAGCATGTGCAACAAGCCGTTAAACCTCTAGGTTACCCCTAGAGGACGAGTTTTGTCTCGTGAGGGTTTTTAGTGGATTGCACCCACAAAATCCATAAAGAAAGAGAAAAAATGTTAGTATTTTCAAAAAGCATTTTTAAAGGAGAAAATATTTGAAGTTAATTTGTGAGAGTTTAAGTAATTTGTAAGTTATAGGATCATCAAATTTTTCATTCCTAAACTTAATCTCTATTCAAAAACATGTCATCAATCAAAGTAAGGAGTCAAATTGTATTTCTCATCTAGTCTATTACTTTACCCTGAGTCATATGCACCATCGTGACTGTGAAGTTTGACTAAGGGTTCTTTAATATTAACTCTTATGCCTTATTTATATTTATTTTTGTGGTATTTATTCCTCAATTCCATTAGGCTTTCTAATTTGCCCATGTAACAAGCCTTTAGTCGGTGACACCCAAACCGGACAGTTTTAGGGCACCAGGTGAGAAAGCACCCCTAAGGACTTAAACACTCGAGCAAATAAGGCCAAGAAACCAAGGTTTTTATTTATAAAATGTACCCCTTTTAGGCGTGAATACTTATACTTCATGAGGCACAAATACCAAGCTTAATCAGAGGATTTATGTATATTTTTTTTTCAAACTTATCTAATTATCTTTTGCATAAATACCATGGCTTACTTAGGCCAAAGCACCTAGCTAATCGATAATTAGATTTGTTTTTGTTTTTATACATATTAGTTTTCTTTTTCTTTTTTTTATAAGGCATAAGAGTCTTTGTTTTTGAACCCTAAGTGTTTAAGTGTATAAAAGGTGCATATTTCATCAAGGTAAAGATCAAGACTAAATTACTTTCACAAATTTTCTTCCTAACCCTAAAATCAAACAAGTCATCTGACTTTGACCAAGTATAAGAAATCCTAATTTTGATTTTCCTATTTCTTAAAATTAACTTAATTTCTTACAAAAAATATATCAAAATATTGTTCTTATCTTTCAAAAAGTTTTTTTTTTGTTATATTAGTCATGTTAGAACCCTCCCCCACACTTATCTCATGCATTGTCCCCAACGTATGAAAGAAATGTAGAGATGCTTGAAATAAAATGAAAAAGAGGAAAGTTACCGATACACTTGGTCAAAAAGACCCATAACCGTTTCATTTACCGGCACTGATTCCAAGAAAAGTTTAAGACGTTGACCATTTACCTTAAGGTCATTTCCATTCTTGGGGTCACTGATCTCTACTGCACCGTATGGAAACATGATTTTTACAACGAATGGCCCAGTCCATCTTGATTTTAATTTTCCAGAAAAAAGATGAAGCTTAGAATTCTAGAGTAAGACTTTTTGTCCAGGGACAAAGGCTTTTCTTATGATGTGTTTATCATGAAAAATCTTAACTCTATCTTTAGTGATCCTAGCATTTTCATAGGCCTCATTTCTTAACTCCTCTAATTCGAAAATTTGTAATTTCTAAAGGTCACCGGTCTTAGTCAAGTCGAAATTCAACTGCTTGATTGCCCATAAGGCCCAGTGCTCTAACTCAACGGGTGAGTGACAAGCTTTATCATAGACTAACCTATAAGGAGACATCCCTAGAATCGTTTTGAAAACGGTCCTGTAGGCCCATAGGGCATCTATAAGTTTGATGGACCAATCTTTCCGGTTTTGGTTCACAGTTTTCTCCAAGATAAGCTTGACTTGTCTATTAGAAACCTCAACCTGCCTATTGGTTTGAGGATGATAAGGTGTGGATAACTTGTGAGTTATGGCATACTTTCGCATAAGAGCTTCAAAGGATCTATTATAAAAGTGAGACTAATGATAGCACGAGGGGTTCCGAAGTGTGAAAAAATATTCTCTTTCAAAACTTTATGACAACTTTGTTATCATTAGTTTTACTAGGAATGGCTTCTACCCACATGGACACATAATCCACAGCAACCAATATGTATTAGTTTCCAAATGAATTACGAAATGAACCCATAAAGTCGATGCCCCAAACATCAAGAATTCTATTTTTAGAATGGGGTTGAGGGGCATCATATTTCGTTTTGAGATCCTTCCTACCATTTGGCATCCCGGGCACGTCTTGCAAAATTCATACACATCTTTGAACAAAGTGGGTCAATAGAACCCACTTTGTAGTACTTTTTTAGCAGTCTTGTGGGGACCAAAGTGTCCACCGCATGCAAGTTCATGATAAAAGGATAGAACACTCTTAACCTCCTCATAAGGAATGCATCTCCTAATTATTTGATCAGAATAGTACTTAAAAAAATATAGTTCCTCCCAAAAGAAATACCAGACTTGGGATAAGAACCGATATATATCGTTTTTGGACTAATGAGACGGAGTTTGGTTTGTGACTAAGTAATTCACTATATCAGCAAACCAAGGTTCCCTAGAGATAGCTAAGAGATTTTCATCAGGAAAATCCTCATTTATGGGTAATTCGTTGCATGGAGAATTAGGGATTCGTGAGAGATGGTCAGCAATGATATTTTCTATGCCTTTCTTGTCTCGAATCTCAAGATCGAATTCTTGAAGAAGGAGGATCCAACGAATGAGTCGGGCCTTGGCATCCTTCTTCATCATGAGGTACCTAAGCGCAGAATGATCGGTGAAAATGGTGATTTTGGACCCTAGTAGGTAGGGGCAAAATTTCTCTAAGGCAAATACTATTGCCAAGAATTCCTTCTCAGTTATAGTATAGTTCATATGAGCATCGTTAAGAGTCCTACTAGAGTAGTAAATCACGTGCTACTTGTTATCAATGCATTGTCCTAGGACAGCGCCTATGGCAAAATCGGAAGCATCGCACATGATTTCGAACAGCTTAGACCAATCCGGTGCAGATATGATTAGTGCAGAAATAATCTCTCTCTTAAGCTTCTCCAAGAATTCATACATTCAGCATCGAAAGTCAAGGACAGGTCCTTAGCTAACAGATTAGTCAAGGGCCTAGCAATCTTGCTAAAATCCTTGATAAATCTTCGGTAAAAACCGGCGTGTCCTAAGAAGGATCTAATATCCTTTACGCATTTGGGCATGGGAAGCTTTGCAATCACCTCAATCTTGGCTCTATTCACTTCAATTCCTTTCTTGGAGATTTCATGACCCAAGACAATCTCATATTTTGCCATGAAGTGGCATTTCTCCCAGTTCAGTGTCAGATTTTTCTCAGCACAACATTGGAGGACAAGTTCTAAATGGTGGAGACATTGAGTAAATGAATCTCCATAGACGGAGAAATCATCCATGAAGATCTCTAAGAATCGTTCTACCATATCAGAGAAAAGACTCAACATGCAACGTTGAAATGTTGCCGGGGCATTGCACAAGCCGAAAGGCATTCGACTATAAGCAAATGTCCCAAATAGACATGTGAACGTAGTCTTTTTTTGGTCCTCAGGAGCAATAGGAATCTGATTATACCCTGAGTAATCGTCTAAGAAACAGTAATATTCGTGGCCCGCCAATCGTTCAAGCATTTGATTAATGAAGGAAAGTGGAAAATGGTCCTTACGAGTTGCAGCATTAAGCTTCCTATAGTCAATGCAAACTCGAATCTTTGTGAGAAGTCGAGTTTGGACCAACTCTTTGTTCTCATTTTTCACTACGGTGAAACCGGATTTCTTTGGAATCGCGTGGAAGGACTGACCCATTGGCTATCAGAAATGGGATAAATTATCCCATTGTCTAAAAGTTTATAATTTCAGCATGAACAGCCTCTTGAATTATAGGGTTTAACCTACGCTGCGGGTCTCTTTTAAGTGTGGCATCTTCATTAAGATGAATGCGATGTTGAACGATGGTTGGACTTAATCTCTTTATATCAGTCATAGTCCAACCAATGGCTTCCCTCTATTTTCTTAGAATTGCTTTTAGATTTTCTTCTTGCCCGTCATTTAAATGGGAGGCAATGATGATAGGAAAGGTCTCTTGTTCGTCTAGATAGACGTACTTGAGATGCGCATGTAAGGCTTTCAATTCTAAGGAAGAGGAAGGCTCACTAGAAGGATAAGTCAAATTTGTCGGCTCCATTATTGGTGTAATAGGGTCGAGGCCCAATTCACATCAGAATCTACAACCTGATCAAGATTAAAGTCGTCAGACTCTAACCCGAAGTTATACTCAGTTTCTGGTTCCAATTCTTCCCTATGTTCACTTGTTAAGTTTTCAATTAGGTTGACTTCAAATGTTTGGTCCTCGACATCGCGGGGTTGTTTTCCTAGATTGAAGACATTGAGTTCTCTAGTCATGTCCCTAAAGGTTAACCTCATGGACCCATTCTTACAATTGATGATGGCATTGGCAGTAGCAGGGAATGGTCGCCCTAGGATAACAGTGTTGGAACTTATTTTGATGAAGACTTGAAGACTTATGTGATGCATGTCATTCGGAGCTCTAACACATGAAGAATCAAAAGTTATACATGATCAAGATGCCCCAAGGAGAGTTGATATGATGTATTTTGTAAAGATGAAGTAGCTTGTAAAAGCCTTGACACACACATTCATATCAATGTCCATTAGTCGACTTATACCTATTCCAAGTCGACTAATAACTTGTATAGTCGACTAACCCAAAAGCCCAAGTCGACTAAGTCCTGTGTCAAAACAGACCCAACTCTCTGTTTCTGCATTAGTCGACTGACAGTGTTTTCTAGTCGACTAATAGCATGTGTAGTCGACTAATCCCTTGTCCCTAGTCGACTAATATCTGGTCCAGTCGACTAACAGTTAGTTGCAGTCGACTTGAATCAGTTATCCAGAAAACTGTCAGTCCAACGTTTCATGACCTAGTCGACTTATAGTCAAATATAGTCGACTAATAGAAGGAATTTTGCCTAGTCTAGTCGACTAACTCAAAAGGCAAGTCGACTATAGGCAGTTTCTGACTGTTGGACAGTTTTCGTTATCTGGTCTTTTGTGCAACGAATTTCAATGTTCCTATCATTTGAATTGCTCCTATAACTACCCTAACTAACCCTAGTCTATAGCTATATAAAGGGTAGTTATACCAAAGGCCAAATACCATTCCAAATCTTCAGTTTTCCAAAGCAAAAATTCTGAAAATCTGAAAACTGAATTTTCCACTTCAGTTCTTCACCAAAAGTCATTTCCATTGTGAAGTCTTCTGAAGTTTGTCTCCTATACTAGACCTTGTCCACATACACATTCAGTACCAAGGCTTATAGGAAAAGTATTGTAAACTCAAAGTGATCATTGTACACGGGTGGCTTCTTGGTGTAGAGGCAGTTGTACAAGGTGAAGGTATTCTCTTGGTGGAAGAGAAGGTGTTCTCTTGGTGGAAGAGAAGGTGTACACATTTGGCGAAGGGGATTTGTCAAGTGGTGTGCATGTTGTGATTTTGGGTGTACAAAATCAAGTTAAAGGAAAATCTCAAGCGGGTGGCTTGGGGACTGGATGTAGGTCACGAGGACCGAACCAGGATAAATCTCTCTTGTTTGCGTTTGTCTATTTTCTAAGATTTGTTTTCCTTTTTGCAAGTTTGTTTATTTGATTAACATTAATCCTTCTTGTTTTAGTTTTGTGTTGACTTGGGTATTTTAGATCTATTGTTGCCAACAGAGATAGTTCCGCATTTGTCATTATCTCGGGGACCAACAATTGGTATCAGAGCAGGCCCTACATTTGGTATCAGAGCGGGTACAAGTTAGCAACAAAGATGGCAATGGAGTTCTCATCATCCCAATTCAAAGAAGGACATTCTACACAACGTCCACCGCTGTTTGACGGATCCAACTACAACTATTGGAAGTGTAGAATGAAGATCTACTTGCAATCACTCAACTATGACCTTTGGAATATCGTAGAAGCATCGTACACCAAGCCAACAACCAACTACAACGCTTGGACTGATGATCAAAAGAAGAATGCGAACCTAGACACCAAAGCGATGAATGCCTTGTTCTGTGCCTTAACAAAAGAAGAGTTCAACCGTGTTTCAACAGCAACTTCTGCACATCAAATATGGCATACTCTTCAGGTAACACACGAAGGCACAAATAAAGTTAAGGAGTCTAAAATATCTGTTCTTGTCCATAGGTTTGAATTATTCAAAATGGAGGAGAATGAAACCATATCCGAGATGGTTACAAGATTCACCGACATTACCAATACATTAGCATCCCTTGGAAAGGACTACACCCAAGTTGAAAGAGTTCGTAAGATCCTTCGTGCACTCACACCGGAATGGGAGAAGAAGACAACCGCCATTGAAGAGGCGAATGATCTCTCAACTATGACATTAGAAAACCTAATCGGTAATCTAATGGCATATGAAGTGCAATTAGAAGAAAGGAAGAAGGACGAACGACAACACCGTTCAAAGAAGAAAGAACTCGCCTTCCATGCATCCTCCGACACGGGCGATTCCAATGACGATGAAGAGGAGATGGCAATGCTTTCAAAGAAATTCAGGCGATTCTTAAAGCAAGATAAATTCAAATGCTTTAATTGTAACAAATCAGGTCATATGAAGATGGATTGCCCTTTGCTCAAGAAGAAAGAAAAGTACAAAAGCAAAAAGTTCAGAAAGAAGAAAAACTATGAAGCATCATCAGAATACAGTGATTCCTCATCTTCTGATGAAGAAGAATCCACTGAACATGTTAACTTATGTTACATGGCCATAGAAGATGAAGAGGTATCATTTTCTGAACTTTCTGATGCATTCCATGAATTATTTGTTGATCTGAAAAATGAAAAACTGAAAAACAAAGTTTTGTTAAAAGAAAATGAAAAACTTTTACAGGAAAATTCATGTTATGCTTTTCAAGTATCTTCTATAAATTCTCAACAAGATGAATATGAAAAAGTCATATCATCTTTGAAAAATGAAAATGAGAAGTTTATAAAAGAGAATATTTTTTTGAAAAAGGAAACTAAGTCTTTGAATGATAGGATTTCTATATTAGATAAAGACATGTTAGTTTTCAAAAAGAAATATGAAGATCTTTTTCAAAATGTGACTAAGTTCAATAAGGAAAAGAAAAATTAAATGATTTATTATGTTTTCAGAAATTGTCACATGATAATCATTATGGTATTGGATATAATGAAAAGTCTTCATATGTTAGTAATCCATATAGTTCTTTTGTAAAAAGAAAGTCTAAGAAAAGTAAGTTTATATGGATTCCTAAAATTTAAGTTTTCATGATAAAAATACATATATTGCTTCATACATTCATGATATATGTGATTCTTGTAACTATGTGTATATTAACAGATGGAAACCAAATTCTAAATGGATTTGGAGTCCTAAAGGTTAATATGATCTTTTATGTTTGGTACCATCTAACGTCTATCTTGCAGGTACCATATAAAAATTGACATATATATATTTACTAATATATTTGTTGCAGGGGGAGGACAAAGTATTTCTCTATCTGTTATAACCCATTTTCTGCAGGGGGAGGAAAATATAAAATATTTTCTGCAGGGGGAGCACTTGAGCACATAAAGCGTCATCATCAAAAAGGGGAGAATGTTGGAACTTATTTTGATGAAGACTTGAAGACTTATGTGATGCATGTCATTCGGAGCTCTAACACATGAAGAATCAAGAGTTCTACATGATCAAGATGCCCCAAGGAGAGTTGATATGATGTATTTTGTAAAGATGAAGTAGCTTGTAAAAAGCCTTGACACACACATTCATATCAATGTCCATTAGTCGACTTATACCTATTCCAAGTCGACTAATAACTTGTATAGTCGACTAACCCAAAAGCCCAAGTCGACTAAGTCCTGTGTCAAAACAGACCCAACTCTCTGTTTCTGCATTAGTCGACTGACAGTGTTTTCTAGTCGACTAATAGCATGTGTAGTCGACTAATCCCTTGTCCCTAGTCGACTAATATCTGGTCCAGTCGACTAACAGTTAGTTGCAGTCGACTTGAATCAGTTATCCAGAAAACTGTCAGTCCAACGTTTCATGACCTAGTCGACTTATAGTAAAATATAGTCGACTAATAGAAGGAATTTTGCCTAGTCTAGTCGACTAACTCAAAAGGCAAGTCGACTATAGGCAGTTTCTGACTGTTGGACAGTTTTCGTTATCTGGTCTTTTGTGCAACGAATTTCAATGTTCCTATCATTTGAATTACTCCTATAACTACCCTAACTAACCCTAGTCTATAGCTATATAAAGGGTAGTTATACCAAAGGCCAAATACCATTCCAAATCTTCAGTTTTCCAAAGCAAAAATTCTGAAAATCTGAAAACTGAATTTTCCACTTCAGTTCTTCACCAAAAGTCATTTCCATTGTGAAGTCTTCTGAAGTTTGTCTCCTATACTAGACCTTGTCCACATACACAATCAGTACCAAGGCTTATAGGAAAAGTATTGTAAACTCAAAGTGATCATTGTACACGGGTGGCTTCTTGGTGTAGAGGCAGTTGTACAAGGTGAAGGTATTCTCTTGGTGGAAGAGAAGGTGTTCTCTTGGTGGAAGAGAAGGTGTACACATTTGGCGAAGGGGATTTGTCAAGTGGTGTGCATGTTGTGATTTTGGGTGTACAAAATCAAGTTAAAGGAAAATCTCAATCGGGTGGCTTGGGGACTGGATGTAGGTCACGAGGACCGAACCAGGATAAATCTCTCTTGTTTGCGTTTGTCTATTTTCTAAGATTTGTTTTCCTTTTTGCAAGTTTGTTTATTTGATTAACATTAATCCTTCTTGTTTTAGTTTTGTGTTGACTTGGGTATTTTAGATCTATTGTTGCCAACAGAGATAGTTCCGCATTTGTCATTATCTCGGGGACCAACAAACAGAAGTTTGAGCCTTATGATTGGAGTTGGACACAGGTTGTGTCTTTAGAACTATGAAATCGACTGGGTAGATAAACCCCCCGATCCGGATAAGGACATCATTAATCTCCCATTTTGGAACTTTTACTCAACGGTCAGCCAGTTGGATGGTGACTCGAGTTGGACTAAGATCGCCCAACCCGAGTTGTTGATAAACTGAGAATGGAAGCAAGTTGATACTTGCCCCCAAGTTAAGATGTGCACGACTAATCTCGGCTTGTCCTATTGTGCAGGTAATGGTGAGACTACCTGGATCCTTGTACTTAACAAGGATCGGACCCGATAGTAGCTCACTAATGTTAGTGGTAAGAAGGCCTTTTTGTATATTAGTCTTTCTCTTCTTGGTACACATGTCCTTAAGAAACTTAGCATAGAATGAGACTTGTTGGATGGCATCAAGAAGTGGCACATTTATCTTCACTTGGTTAAATATCTCAATTATCTTGTCCATGTGTGGATTTTGCTTATTGTTTTTCAGCCTATTAGGAAATAATACTATAGGCTGGTGCACCTGACTGGTTGACCTATCTTTTGCAGATTAGTCAGATTTGGAAGGATTTAGATTAGATGAGGTGGATGCTTGATTGTGATTATGCTGAGTGGGATTTGTAGGATTTGACACCTGATTATCAACTTTCTTTCCTGACCTTAATGTATGAACAACATTACATTGATTTAACGATTGATCTTCAGCCAAATAAGCTTGTTGAGAATTCCTAGGATTGGTTATTGGCTGACTAGGTAAGGTACCCTTCTGTCTCTCATTCTATGGAGTGGCTAGTTGGCTCATTTGAATCTCTAACCTCTGTATAGTTTGCATGAGAGAATCTTAGTTTTTCATGTATCTTTCTATATTTGTCTCAAAGTCAGTCATTCTCCTTTCTAGTTAAGGATTCCGGAGGGAAGATTGTGGAGCTTGGTTGGGAAAGTTTTGTTGGCCCAAGGTTACAATCACCCGTTTTAGTGTGTGTTGATGATTACAAAACATATATAGTTATTTGTATTAATCATGTTTGTTGTTTTAGTGTGTTTCAGGGTTCTAATGAAACTAGAAGGTTTCTTCCCTAAAGGAAGGTGTTTTGACTCAAGTCACCTCAATTCGGGCTCAAGAATCAAGCTTTCAAGATCATATGGAGAAACCCACTTGAAGAACTTGTAGTCCTTAGAACCAATGTAAGAAATAGTTTGTTAAAGTTTGAGTTTGAAAAATTGGCTCTAGGATACACACACACATTTATGTATACAAGTTTTCATAGTTAAAGTTTTTTTTTCTAAGTTTTTCATGACTTGACAAATATACATGACTCCAAGTTTTATAAAGACAAATATCATATTTAGATCATGTATACTCTTTCTATCATGATACTTAGTTATCTTTACTTCAAAAATATTTTTACAACAAAAATTTCAAGTTCTATCTTGCTGCTGTTTTTCTATTTCAGGCAAGACCGGTCGACCGGCACCTGCACAGGACATGCACGCTTGTGCATGTCTGTCGGCCGACCGCCCGGGTCGACCGACTGTCAGCAGGTTTGCTCTCAGGTTTTCTGGGTCGACCGCCCCGATCGACCGCCTTCAGAAACCTATGTTTCCTTTTTAGAACGGTCGACCCAAGCCCAACGGCTACTGCCAGCAGGGCAGACGGTCGACCGGCCCGGTCGACCGCCAGGCCTGCAAAATGCCAACGGCTCTTTCCTCTTTTGTGTATTTCTGAAATCTGTTTTTGTAATCTGTTTTGGCAGACTTTTACTGAGTTGTTAGAGATCTTTTTCAGATCAAATAAGCTTAAAATAAATTATTTTTAACCCTTTCCTCTCCCTATAAATAGAGGAGATAGGTCTCTTGCATTTCTCACCAAGAAAAATACCTAAGTTTTCAAAGAGAAGAAAAGTTTTTAAGCTCTCCATTTTCCATTCTTTCTTGAGCTTGTTTTCAGTTGTGTTCTCTAGCAAAAATCATCTCTACAACTGAGTTTTCTCACTACACTTCTTAGAGCCAAAATTCCCATCCTCATTCTATAAGGAAGTTGTAAAGAGAAAGTGTTTGTAAGAAGTTTATGATCCTTTTGGTGATCACTTGGTTACTTGTTCCTTCTTCTTCTTGTTCTTGTGGAGACACCTCTTCGGTAGAGGTTATTGTAAGTGGTGGAGCTCAGTGCTCGGGTCTTTGGTAGACCGTTGTAAGCGTCCTCGGTGGATAGTGGAAACCCTTTACGGAGGTGAAGGCGGGGAGTAGAGCGGTGGCTCGAACCTCGAAACAAACATCTTGTGTTTGCGATTGCTTTGTGTCCATTTTGCTTTAAATTTCTCTTGCACTCTATTGCCTTCAATTACTTGCTTGAGATCTAGTTTTATTACCTTGTGTTATTGCCTCTAGTTTGTGATACTTGTGATATATCTTGTGTGCATTTCATCATTGCATATTATTCATTCTTTGTTCGATCAATTCTTATACAACAAGGTTGCATTGCGCACATCTAACCCATTCAAGGGGAATCAGGAGGAAGGAGTTCAGAACCCTTCACGGGGTATTCGGCTCTTAGTCTTGTTTTGAGAGATCGTTGCATCATTTATCTATCTTAATTTTAAAAAGATTGTTAAATTAGCAATTACACCTATTCACCCCCCTCTAGGTGTTTTTCAATTGGTATCAGAGCTTGGTCACTAGGCTCTTGGCTTAACAACCTTAGAGAGATCCTAATATTGCTAATCATTTCATTCATTCTCACTTAGTAAAGTTGGTCGATGGTATTAAGACACTCCCTAAGTTTGATGTACTTAACTTTCCCATATGGAAGGTTAAGATGACTGTTTTCTTACAATCTCTAGGTAGTCGAGTTGCAAAGGCCGTGACCAAACCTTTAGTGCACCCCCCGGTGATGAATCCACTTGGTCCGAAATTGAGACTAAGGAATTTGATGCCAATGCTAGGGCTCATTATGCACTCCTTCAAGCCCTTAATGATGATGATATAGCTAGAGTTATTCATTGCAAGTCCGCATATGAAATTTGGACACATTTGCTAATTACACATGAAGGGACTTCACAAGTGAAGAGGGCTAAGATAGACCTTCTTCGGTCCCAATATGAAAACTTTTGCATGCAAGAAAATGAAACCATAGATGATATGGTTACAAGATTTACAAAGATCACTAATGGACTTTCTTCTCTAGGTGATGGTATTGACAATGACCAAAGAGTAAGAAAGATCATCCGGGCCCTTCCTCCTTCATGGGAAGTCAAAGCAACCACCTTGGAGGAACTCAATGACAAGGAGGAGATGGAGCTAATAGGTCTCATTGGGAACCTCAAAACCCATGAGATGGAGAGAAAAGCTAGGAGGACATGGCTCCTTTCAAGAAGAAAACAATAGCCTTCAAGAGTCAATCCACACACTCCGACGAAGATGATGAAGAAGAAGATGACGAAGAGCTCTCACTTCTTGTGAAGAACGTTCGGAGGATGTACAATAAGGCTAAGTTTCAAGAAGAAGGAGATGGCAAGGAGGCAAAGAAGAAAGGAAAATTATATGCTTCAATTGCCAAAGACCGGGACACATTGTTGCGGAGTGTTCGGATAAAGTAAAACCCTCCACATCAAAGAAGCTTTACAAGAAGAAAGCATTGAAGGCCACATGGGATTCCGAGAGCGAATCCGAGGAGGAAATTGACACCGCCAACATGTGCTTCATGGCTAATGAAAGCACAAGCAAGGTAACCCCTTCCACTTCTTTTGATAATGAACTTTCCATGGATGAAATAGGAGAAGCATTCATAGAACTTTCACATAACTATGATTTTCTTAAGAAAAAGTATTTAAAAATGAAAAAGAAAATGAGTCTCTTAATCATCAAGTTTTCACTCTTTCCAAAGAAAAAGATGAATTACTTTCCACTCTTGTTTCCACCCAAAAAGATTTTGACAACTATAAAATTTCTTGTAAAGGCAAGTTTTCACAAGTTAATGATAATGAGATTACCATGCTTAAAGAGAAATTGATTCTTTAGGAGTAGTTTTAAAAAAGTGTGAATTTGATAAAAATAGACTTGAGGCTATGTTTCCTAAGAAACAAGCCCCTAAGAAACAATCTCATGTTCATGCTCATGTTCATACCACACAACCTCTACATCATGCCAAACCCTACAAACATGCTCACACTTCACACACACATCATGCATTCATGTATGGTAAAGTGTTTTCATGTTCATATTGTGGCCGAAAATGTCACTTAGTTAGGTTTTGCTATGATAGACTAAATGCATCTCATCATAATGTTTGGGTTCGAAACACTAACTTTCAAGGACCCAAGAAAATTTGGGTACCAAAGTCAATGAATTTGTTCAATAATGTAGGTACCTTCCAAGGCCCAACGACGTAGAGGGTTGTGGTATCTTGATAGTGGTTGCTCAAGGCACATGACTTGGGACATCAACAACTTTGCAACCCTATCAAGGTACCATGAAGGTGGCACCGTCACCTTCGGAGGTGATGCCAAGGGTAAAATCATCGGTATTGGTAATGTTAAACTTGGTTCATCCCCTTTAATAGAAAATGTTGTTTTAGTTGATGGACTCAAGCATAATCTCTTGAGTATTAGTCAACTTTGTGATAAAGGTTTTGATGTTTTTTTGATAACATAGCTTGTAGAGTTTTTGATAGACAATCTAATACATGTATATTTTCTGGTTTTCGTGATAGCAATATGTACATGATTGACTTGTCTAACATGTCTTGCAATATTACTTGTTTAAAAGCCCACAATGATGACTCTTAGTTGTGGCATAGAAGATTAGGCCACATTTCTTTTGACCATATATCTTGGTTAAACACAAAGGAAATGGTGAAAGGTATTCCTTGCTTGAATTTTGAAAAGGACCGAGTTTGTGACGCATGTCAATTTGGGAAACAAACCAAGTCTTCTTTCAAGTCAATCAAGGATATCATGTCATCACGTCCTTTGGAGTTAATCCATATGGATTTATTTGGTCCTACTCAAACCAAAAGTCTAAGTGGGAATCGGTTTGCATTTGTTTTGGTTGATGACTTTTCACGCTTTACTTGGGTTTTCTTTCTTGAACACAAAAATCAAGCCTTTTCACATTTTCAAGCCTTTAAGAAAAGAGTTGAAAAGGAAAAAGATTCTTGAATTTTAAGAATAAGAAGTGATAGAGGAGGTGAGTTCATTAACCTACCCTTTACCACCTTTTGCGAAGAACATGGAATTAAGCATGAACTTTCTTGTCCTAGAACTTCACAACAAAATGGAGTAGTTGAACGGAAAAATCGAACTTTACAAGAGATGGCTAGGACAATGCTAAGTGAATATGGTCTACCACATTATTTGTGGGCCGAGGCCATTAATACATCATGCTATATATCAAATCGTGTTTTTTTGTGTAAAAATACTTCAAAAACTTCTTTTGAAATGTACTTTTCTAGAAAACCAAATGTTTCATATTTCAAGGTTTTTGGATGCAAATATTTTGTTTTAAATACAAAAGATAATTTAGGAAAATTTGATGCTAGATCTTATGAGGCTATTTTTGTTTGTTATTCTAACACTAGCAAGGCTTATAGAATCTTCAATAGATCATCTTTAACTATTGAGGAATCTATACATGTTAAGTTTGAAGAATCTAACTTGTTTGTTAAAAATATTGTAGAAATAGATGCATTGGATGAAGGCTTGGAGAAATTGACCTTGGAGGATACACCTACTATGGGAGACAAGCCAAAGAATGATGAAGGAAGTGAAGCTAAAGTAGAAGAGGCTCAAGGAAATGAAATTCAATCAATTGAAGTGGAGCCTACTCAACAACTTCCAAAGGATTGGAGATACAATCCTCATCATCCCAAGGACCTCGTCATAGGTGAAGTATCTAAAGGGGTAACACTCGCTCTAAACTTCATGATTTTTGTGGACATTATGCATTCATTTCTCATGTTGAACCCAAGAACGTCCTCGAAGCCGAGACCGATTCATATTGGTTGCTAGCCATGCAAGAGGAACTCAATCAATTTGAGCGCAACCAAGTTTGGCACCTTGTTCCTAGGCCCCACGATAGACAACAATTGGTACTAAGTGGATCTTTAAGAACAAGTTGGATGAATCGGGTAACGTTGTTAGGAATAAAGCTAGGTTAGTTGCCCAAGGTTACACTCAAATCGAAGGAATTGATTTTGAAGAAACCTTTGCACCCGTAGCACGGCTTGAAGCCATACGGATGACACTAGCATTTGCCTCATATAAAGATTTTAAATTATTTTAAATGGATGTTAAAAGTGCTTTTCTAAATGGTTTTATTGAAGAGGAGGTGTATGTTGAACAACCCCCCGGGTTTGTTGATCCTACACATCCGGTTTTTGTGTTTAAATTAGATAAAGCTCTTTATGGTTTAAAACAAGCCCCTAGGGCTTGGTATGAAAGACTTTCTTCATTTCTAATTTCAAATGGTTTTAAGAAAGGTAAAATAGATACTACTTTATTTACAAAACATGTAGAAAATGGTTTTCTTATTGTACAAATTTATGTTGATGACATTATTTTTGGTTCTACTAATGAATCTCTTTGCCAAGCTTTTGAATCATGCATGAAGGAAGAATTTGAAATGTCTATGATGGGGGAACTCAACTATTTCCTTGGACTCCAAATCAAGCAAAGGAAGGATGGGATCTTCATCAATCAAGCCAAGTACACAAAGGAACTAATCAAAAGGTTCGGGCTTGAAGGATCTAAAGTAAGCAAAACTCCCATGGCAACAACCACAAGCTTGATAAGGATGAACAAGGTAAAAGTGTAGACATTAAGCTTTATCGTAGCATGATTGGTAGTTTGTTGTATTTGACGGCTAGTAGGCCGGATATTATGTTTTTTGTTTGTCTTTGTGCACGTTTTCAATCTTGTCCTAAAGAGCCTCACATAATTGCGGTTAAACGCATAATTAGATACCTTAAGGGCACTATTGAAATGGGTTTGTGGTATCCGAAAATCGGGCAATTTTTAATGACGAGTTTTTTGGATGCCGACTATGCGGGTTGTAGGGTAGATAGGAAGAGCACAAGTGGAACATGTCAATTCCTAGATAATTGTCTTGTATCTTGGTCTTCCAAAAAGCAAAATTCGGTAGCCCTTTCAACCGCAGAGGCGGAGTATGTTGCAGCCGGAGCTTGTTGTGTACAAGTTCTATGGATGAAACATACTCTCCTTGACTATGATTTGCATTTTGATCATATTAAAATATTTTGTGATAATACTAGTACAATTCATATGACAAAGAATGCAAATCAACATGGTAAAACTAAGCACATTAACATTAGATATCACTTTCTTAGAGATCATTATGAGAAAGGTGATATTGATATTGATTATGTTTCTACCGATTTTCAACTTGCCGATATTTTTACTAAACCATTAGATTATGCTAGATTCTCTGTTATTTGTGGTGAGTTGAATGTTTGCATTATGGATTCTTAAAGATAACTTTCCTTTGTTTTGTTGGTTTTGTTTAGCCCTTTTTGATGTATGACAAAAAGGGGGAGAAAAAGTATAAGTTTGTTTGTTGTTTATTGTTTATTTAAGTTTTTGACAAAACTATTGTGTTTTCAATGCTTTATGTATCTTACTCATTGTCATTCTTTATACATAGCATTATTTGAGGGGGAGCTTTCCAAAGCTCTTCTTCCATTTAGATGTTTAAATAACTTATATGTTTTGTCATCATCAAAAAGGGGAGATTGTTGTCCCAAGGTTACAATCACCCGTTTTAGTGTGTTTTGATGATTACAAAACATATATAGTTATTTGTACTAATCATGTTTGTTGTTTTAGTGTGTTTCAGAGTTCTAATGAAACTAGAAGGTTTCTTCCCTAAAGGAAGGTGTTTTGACTCAAGTCACCTCAATTCGGGCTCAAGAATCAAGCTTTCAAGATCATATGGAGAAGCCCACTTGAAGAACTTGTAGTCCTTAGAACCAATGTAAGAAGTAGTTTGTTAAAGTTTGAGTTTGGAAAATTGGCTCTAGGATACACACACACATTTATGTATATAAGTTTTCATAGTTAAAGTTTTTGTTTCTAAGTTTTTCATGACTTGACAAATATACATGACTCCAAGTTTTACAAAGACAAATATCATATTTAGATCATGTATACTCTTTCTATCATGATACTTAGTTATCTTTACTTCAAAAATATTTTACAACAAAAATTTCAAGTTCTGTCTTGCTGCTGTTTTTCTGTTTCAGGTAAGACCGGTCGACCGACCCGGTCGACCGGCACCTGCACAGGACATGCATGCTTGTGCATGTCTGTCGGCCGACCGCCCGGGTCGACCGACTGTCAGCAGGTTTGCTCTCGGGTTTTCTAGGTCGACCGCCCCGGTCGACCGCCTTCAGAAACTTGTATTTCCTTTTTAGAACGGTCGACCCGACCAGTCGACCCAAGCCCAACGACTACTGCCAGCAGGGCAGACGGTCGACCGGCCCGGTCGACCGCCAGGCCTGCAAAATGCCAACGGCTCTTTCCTCTTTTGTGTATTTCTGAAATCTGTTTTTGTAATCTGTTTTGGCAGACTTTTTCTGAGTTGTTAGAGATCTTTTTCAGATCAAATAAGCTTAAAATAAATTGTTTTTAACCCTTTCCTCTCCCTATAAATAGAGGAGATAGGTCTCTTGCATTTCTCACCAAGAAAAATACCTAAGTTTTCAAAGAGAAGAAAAGTTTTTAAGTTCTCCATTTTCCATTCTTTCTTGAGCTTGTTTTCAGTTGTGTTCTCTAGCAAAAATCATCTCTACAACTGAGTTTTCTCACTACACTTCTTAGAGCCAAAATTCCCATCCTCATTCTATAAGGAAGTTGTAAAGAGAAAGTGTTTGTAAGAAGTTTGTGATCCTTTTGGTGATCACTTGGTTACTTGTTCCTTCTTCTTCTTGTTCTTGTGGAGACACCTCTTCGGTAGAGGTTATTGTAAGTGGTGGAGCTCGGTGCTCGGGTCTTTGGTAGACCGTTGTAAGCATCCTCGGTGGATAGTGGAAACCCTTCACGGAGGTGAAGGCGGGGAGTAGAGCGGTGGCTTGAACCTCGAAACAAACATCTTGTGTTTGCGATTGCTTTGTGTCCATTTTGCATTAATTTCTCCTGCACTCTATTGCCTTCAATTACTTGCTTGAGATCTAGTTTTATTACCTTGTGTTATTGCCTCTAGTTTGTGATACTTGTGATATATCTTGTGTGCATTTCATCATTGCATATTATTCATTCTTTATTCGATCAATTCTCATACAACAAGGTTGCATTGCGCACCTCTAACCCATTCAAGGAGAATCAGGAGGAAGCAGTTCAGAACCCTTCACGGGGTATTCGGCTCTTAGTCTTGTTTTGAGAGATCGTTGCATCATTCATCTATCTTAGTTTTAAAAAGATTGTTAGATTAGCAATTACACCTATTCACCCCCCCTCTAGGTGTTTTTCAAGTTTTGTTGATAATTTGAAAAGTTAGGCGGATGGTTTAGAGAATTATTATGGAAATTGAAAAAGTTGGGTTGATGATTGGAAGAATTATTAGTATGATGGAAGTGGCTTGCATGATTTGACCGTGAATGGTCATTGTATTTTGGCTCCATGAGAAATTAGGGTGATTTCTCCAGCCAGGATTGTACGTTGGTGCGTAAGGATTATTGTTCGGCCTTGAAAAGGCTGCATTCATCGGTTCATGGTATTGTTGCTGAGCCTGAAACACAGGGCACTAGTCGAACACATGATTCATAGCTTGACAGTAAGCACAGCCCGGAGTTGGAAATTAGTTTGGGCTGACTTGATTGACTGGACTTGGTTCCTTAGTTTCTAAAGCTTCCAGTCTTCTTGCTAAGTTCGCTAACTTAGCCTCATTAGCTATGGATGATTAAATAGAATGGAGATCCTCATTTTGAAGAGATGGAGTTTGGATTCCTAGATGTTTCACTAGTAGGTTCCCATTGGATGGTCTTTTCAGCTAGGTTTTCATATAAATCTCATCCTTCATTTTCATCTTTCTGCAAGAATCTCCCTTGGCACATACTTTCTAAGAGAGTTTTGGTAGAATAGTCTAAACCGTCATAAAGAATTTGACATCGTCGCCATTTCTCTATTCTATGATGAGGACATTGGGCAAGGAGGTCTTTAAGCGTTTAAAATACCTCCAAAACGGTTCACTAGGTTCTTCCTTGAATTGCATGATGTTCTTCCTAATGAGAGCGGTCTTATGAATTGGATAGAATTTCTTCAAGAAGATCTTGATGAAACCATCCCAAGATGTGATAGAGCCGACCGCTAAGCTGTAAAGCTATTTCTTTGCCAAGTCCTTAAGAGCGAAAGGGACAAATCTCAACCTAATAGCATCATCTACAAGGTATGGGATTTTCATCATTAGACATACTTCCTCAAATTCTCTTATGAAGAAGTAAGCATCTTTGGACTCTAAGCCATGAAACTTGGGGAGTGTGTTGATGAATTACGGCTTGAGCTCAAAATTGTATTCACCAACCGATGGAAGTAGAATGCAAGATGGAAGTGAGGTTCTAATGGGATAAAACCTATCCTGTAATGATATTGGTTAAGCCATAACCAGACCTGGTCTTGGTTCAAACTTGGGAGATGATGTGTTTCTAGTCAACCAAGATGAGTTAGGGTCTCTTGACCACACTTGCATACACAAACACAATCATAATCATAAACAAGTTTACCAACAGTCAACAAGAGTAATCAACCAAGCCTAGTCTAAGGTAACCTCGACCTAGACAACTCCTAACTGGTTGATTGTCCACAGAGGTATAATGTAGACTTTGACCACAAGCTGATCAGCCAGGTCAGGGCAAGATTGGTGGGAGGTTATCCGTCAAAGACGTTCCTTAATTAAGTAACCACCAACCTTCGGGCTTTCGGCCCTTAATCCCCTTCCTAAATACCGATTTGGCAGGAGTCAAATTCTAACACCTTCCCCCTTAGGATAATCTCCTAGTGAGTTCGAGATGTCCCTAAGGCCAACGTCTATCAGATTTTACATAGGCTTAGGTTGTGCGTGCTTGGAGGTGGTTTGTGGGCTAAGGAAGGGTAATGACTTCCCTACCTTATCTTGAATTGGATTTTGCCCTTAGAATTTATTGTGCAAAGTGTGCAAGATATAGAAAAGTACATTCAAAAGCAAAATATCACCCAAGAATGTTTCCTAAACTATATGCTATGCATACGTACCTTGTCTCCAGCTCTCTTCAACAGTAATTATAAAATTAATGTAATTAGACAAATGCCTAGAATGTAAGTCTAACCGTTTTTTAAGCAATTAACAATCACTTAAATTACTGTTGGATTAAGTAGGGATGGTGGATAGCAGATATAGTAAGAATATAACACACAAAAACTTGATTTTTGCAAGCAATATGTCCTTCAAAAAAGAGTTTTAGTAGTTCAACAAAATTTTTAACTTTTACAACGTAATTTCTTGAAATTCTGTTTCCTATTTTTGAGAGTAGGGGCACAAAATAGCAAATCTTCTCCTGCAAAGTTTGAATGCTATATCTGAATCTTGACGTCCCTGAAACAAGACACCAAACTTGTTAAAAAATAAATACATCGTTCCCTCCCCGGCAACGGCGCCAAAAATTGGTTGTAAAATGAAAGAGCAAGGATTTACCGTGTAGCTTTGGGCTAACGGGTCGTGTCCACGAGGAGGATGCGATAAAAGTTTTTCGGTGTTTTGTTTAGAAAGCTAAGAATGGTGCTAGTTTTTTTTGTTGAAAAAGAAAATGGAGAGAAGGGAGATGATTAAAAGAAAAGTTACAAATTTAGAGAAGGCTTTGGAAAGGTGAATTTTGTATAAAGTTTATAAAGTGATTTGTTTTTTTTAATAAAGAAGAAAATCTGGGCTCACTATCTCACTACTCAATGATATGTTCTTCTATTGAAATCATTAGTGTCTGAACTTGATCATAGGCCAAAACTTAAGATTGATTTTAGAAAGCTTTAAGCAAAGCAGATAAGATGTTTGGAAAAGTTAATTCTTTTCTTTAAGAAATCGTCTTGAATTGAATGTTAAATCATCAAGAAGTTCAAGTATGATATAAAAACAAGTTCAAGAGATGTTTTTAAAGAAGTAGAAGTTTTAAATTCCAAACTCATCCTCATGTGCCTTCAAGAACACTTTCAAAGAAGAAAGGCTTTAGTTTAGACATTCAAATGATTCATTGGGTCTTTTTCATGAAAATTATTCAAAAAGAAGTGGCATCAGAGAGAGGAGTAATAGTGAGCCCAGAAAATCGATTTAGCTACTCATGGAAGACAAAGAATAATGCAAGTAAATAATGCAAGACATACCATAAAATGAGTGGAAGAGATGGTAGCTTGATCCTTGTATTGATGTCACTTCAATCTTCAGAATAGAATCACTCAATTCCTCTCTCTCACTGGTATTTGTACTGAACTACAAATTGCAAAATAAAGATATAACTTTTACACTATCTAACAAAGAGCCTAAATCCTTAAAGAATAAATAAAAATTCTAATCCTAATCTTTTCTCCTTTCTTCTCTGTTGGAAATGGTATTTATAGGAAAAAACCAGAGGGAGAGGTCGTAGGAAGATTGGGGGAGCAAATGCTCCCCCAACAAACAACAAACGGCCAGGGAAACGCAGTTTTAGCGGCGTTTCCGCGGCCATGGTGTGGCCAGGTGGCCACACCAGGTTGGGGAAGCTTGTTCGTTTGGTTATTTTCCCTTATCTCCTACCGGTTTTCCCATTTCTGCTTCAGGATTTGACGAAACAACTTTTGATTGTTGGCTTCAACCGCTTGATTTGGAATGATTTATTTCAACTGGTTTTCAACCTCTCTGATTTACCAAGATTTGCCCTGATTTCCTGATTTCAAATTTATTCTGAATTAAATCAGAATTTGATGGGCTTTTGGGCTTGTTTCTCTTTCCTTTCTTTTAGCAATGGGCCTATATTTAACAAAGAAGAATAAGACTTATTAATAGGATTTATTAGATAAAAAGTATGATAATGTGACAATGTATATGCAATATATGTGACTGATCAGAACCTCCACTGAGGATTTGGGCAAATACAACTTGGGAGTGTACAACTCCTCTCTCAATATATACAACCTCTCACTAGAGGCAAGACACTAAGTTACAGAAGATCAACCTCACAATTGAGGGATAGACACAAAGCCAAACAACCACAATCACCTTTTCACTAAGAGGGATACTAACATAACTTCCACAATCACTTCTCACTAGAGGGATATGAACACAATCACCTCTCACTAGAGGGATATCACAAAGTATGGAAGGATTACAACTCTTGGTGGTATCAACAACCACAAACTAATTTTCCCACAAAATAGATCCTAATAGATGGATAGATAGATAACTCAAGTGTGAGAAAATAAAGAGTTTGGAAATTAAAATCACAAAGAAAAATTCTAGAAAAAACTCTAGATGGAAATGTAAATGAAGATCAAACCAATTCCCAAGACTTTTCTTTTCTTGATTTTTCTAACCCTTTAAAATAAATAAAGATAAATTTTTTAAGTCCAAAGCACTTTTAAAAACTTGCTGTTAAACACTTAAGAAGATGAGAATTTTTGCTCTTGAAAAACTTACTTAAAACCAGCTCAAATGAGGGGTATATACAGTGTTCTAAAAATTGGTTTCATTATTCGTGCGGTCCAACACTAAATAATGATTAATCGGATTAATCGAGGATTAATTGAGGATTAATTGGGGATTAATCATTTTGAATATTTTAATATATTAAATTACATTTATACACAACTACATATGAATATATACAGTTAATTGTTGAAAATACCTAAATATTATACAAGATAATATCTAGATGTGAAGTTAGAAACTATGATATGTTGAACAACAAGACAATATAAATAAATAGTAAAAAAGAAGAAGTAAGAGAACTTATCTCGTCGCATTAGTAATCTAAGATTTCAAATTTTACAACATAAATATAGATCAAAGAACTTACCTGTAAAATAAGATAAATAAAAAAAGTCAATTTATCAATCAAAATAATGAGCTTTAAAGAATGATTGAGAAAGATTACTAAATAAATAAATTTAAAAATAATAAAACATAAGTATCACTTTATGCAAAATATACAATAATAAAATATCATAATTCATAATTCATTTACTGTTTAATAAATAATAATTCATATACTATTTAAAAAAGATCATTATTAAAAATCATCAACATCACAACATAAACTACTTAGCGATCCAACACACACAAAGTGATAAGTTTTTCGATAAAAAATATATGAAATGCCTGAATGATTAATTGGGCATTGATCGGGAATTAATCGGGGATTAATCGTTTTGGATCCAATTAATCGCCCGAGCGCATAATCAGAGCGATTAATATAATATTAAGCGAGCTACCACCGAATAGGACTAATCGGCCGATTAATCCAATTTTTAGAACAGTGCGTAATATAGCCCTAAACAATTCTGCCCTTTGCAGCCAGGAAAAGGCAGAAATGCCCTTTCGGTCGACCGGGCCCAACGGTCATTTTTATGACTGTTGTGTATCCGGTCGACCGGGACTGGATCCAGAGAGCAGCAGCTCTCTGCCAGTTGACCGGCCAGTCGATCGGGGCCATTTCCAGCTAGCAGAGCTCTCTGGAAGGTCGACCGGCGTACCAGCCCATGACTGTGTGCATGTCTATGCACGTCGGTCGACCGGACCAGTCGACCGACTTCTGCCACGGTCGACCGAACTGGTCGACCGGCAGACAGCCAGGTCAAACAGTTTTAGGGATTGAAAACTTGTCTTTTTACCTTTGATTCAATCCCATAAAATCACATAAATTTCACAAAAATCAGTTCTTATAAGATCTTTGGAGTACAAATATGTTTGAGTAAAATTCAACACATATTATAAACAATTTGAACCATTTTTGTGTTTCTTAAAATTTTGCCTTAAACCAAAATCCGTATTTTCCAAACTTGGATTTTTGAAATGAAAAACCGATTTCTCCAAAACTCATGTAAATACAAAAACATGATATTAAAACTACATTGAAGCATATTGTATATGGATGAGTCCAATATACATGAAAAATATTATATCTATGTTTTTGACATTAAATACAAAGATAAGTTTTGTTTTAAATATAAAACTCCTAACACATGAATAGGCTTTTCAAAATAAGTTTTTCTAAGTATATGATGTATAGATGTATATAGATCAAATCTATTATACATTAAAACTTGTAAAATTGTTTTGATTCTATCTATTGATGAAAATCATATATTTGAAAAAGAAATCCAAAACCGGTTAAACCTAAAACAAAACATGATGCTTTAAAACAAGTGTGTGTATATGAATTTGAGCATATCAGCACTATCTAATCTTTACAATGATTTAAACACAATCTTAGACTAAACAAACCGATCTCTTCTTGTAAAATTCCTTCTCCAAGTTGACTCGATCCAAACGCGATCCAACGAGCTTGACTCTAACCGAGTGCTAGATGTGATCTTGACGTACGAGCTCTTGAATCACCATGTTAGCTCTAAAACTCCTTTGTTGAAGGTAATCACCTACTAATATCTTGATTAAATATCTGAAACTAAATATCACAAGATTATTAGTAAACAATAACTACATGAGTTAATCATCATCAAAACTCGAGTGAAGGGCCTATGAGCCAACAATCTCTCCCTTTTTGATGATGATAAAACTCATAGAGTTATATATGCATGGATTAAAGTTAACCTTCAAAGAAGCTCCCCCTTAACTCATACATAACAATAACAAATAGATATGCAATGAATGCTCAACATAAAGATGCATAAATGAAGTTTATTTCCTCAACACAATATATTTAACTTTTATTTCCTCATTTTTGCATAAACAAAGCATATATGCATGGACAATAAACATATAGACATGCATATATAAACTCAAATACTTCTCCCCCTTTTTGTCAATTCATAAAAAAAGGGGCAAACATAAACTCAAAAGCAATCTACTTCCCTTATTTGTCAAAACAAAAATCAACAAAGGGGCATAAAAAATGTTCTCCCCCTTTTTGCATAAAACAAACAATAAAGATACATATATGCGATATACATTCATGAAGAGGAAAGACATGAAGTTAACTCCCCTTGCATACATGCATTACATGAAAAAGAGATGACTAGACCCTAATCACATAATGCATAATATACAATGTATAAAAGGAGATGTGAAGCTCCTCCTACACACGTGTAAGACATAGAGAAGAGCGGTCAAGCTCCTCAATATGAGATACACTCAGCATGAATCTATATATAGGGAAGATGTTAAGCTCCCCTTACATATAAGCAATACATATCAAAACATTATGATACCAATTTATGATACCAATTGAAAATAAACAAAAATTTTAAGATACCAATGAAAGTAAACAACATGTTTAATATACCAAAATAATTACCAATTGAAAGTATCTTAAAACAATACCAATTATAAACATCTTGTAATTTTGATACCAAATAAAAATATTTTGTAATTTTGATATCAATTGAAAGTGAAAGCCAAATATTTTTATGTAAACATAACTCATTTCAATATAGATACCAATTTAAAATGAAATATGATATCAATTGAAAAACAAACCAACTATTTGGTTAACAAATTATTTTGCAATAAAGATACCAAATTTTGAATAAAGCCAATTTAAGATTCTTGATACCAATATAGAAAAATGTTAGCATATTCCAAATTAAAATATTTTTCATTAAGAACGTAGGAAACTAATTGAAAAATAATATACCAAATAATATCATTTTTCATCATAAAGAGTGGGAGTAAGATACCAATTGAAAATACAATCGATTGAAAACTAAAACATGAAGTTTTCTCTCCTTTATGAAATGCCAATGAAAATGATGCATAAGCTTGTATAAAATACCAATTTGAAAACTAATAGTCATTAAGAAGTAAATCAAGTTTAACATAAACATAATTTGTGCTTTGAAATGTAAAGATATAGTAAGCACAATTAAATCATATATATATGTATGAAAAAGTAAATACCAATAGAAATTGATACTTTTTGAAGTTTTGAAGCATACATATATAGAAAATCAAAGATGAGTATACAAGAAAGAAAATATCAATTGGGATACTAATTAAAAATATGATGAGGATCAAGTGTATAACTCATGCTACCTCCCTTATCATGCACAAGTTTAAAAGATATTCAAGAAGGGTATACACGACATGGTCGCCTATCCAACCGCCCTTAGATGGGCAGGGATTTTCAAAAATAAGTTTGAAAATAATTATAACACGTTTGATAACTATACCACATGAAGAATAACGCAACTAGTTTAAAGATAAACTTGTAAATTAGTACGAAATCCTTCAAATAAGGAATAAAATAAGAAGATATCCATGAAACATGAAAATCACTCAACAATTGACACTCAAAGTCTATAACACACATATAATCTCATGAAAAAAAATCATGAGTAAACATCAAATATAGAGTGTAAAAAGTCATGTAATCAACATCATGGAAATAAGGCATTTAGGCTCAATATGAAATTCCTTTAAAAAAAATTTAATTTTCATCAAAATAAACTAACTCCAAGGCATATGTATGTTTTGTCAAAACTAAAGGTATACATACATATTCAAACACAATTGAGTCTATAAAGAGATTTTGCATGAAAGGCAAATGACTCAAGGTTATACATGTATATCCAATAGTTTTGGCAAAATTAACATATACATGAAGCTAATACATATCATCATGGAAAACATGTCCAAAAATAGGGAATACAAGTCAAAATGCATTAATCATCAAAACAAGGCTATACTAGTACATCTAATGGGTACAAATGAGCAATTAGTATAAACATATAATAATCAATTTGTGATTCACTAGTTGTACAAGTATTGACACAAGTTTTAATGAAAACTACATCTTAAATATATAATCAAATCATGAAGCATAAAACAAAATATAAATCAATAAGATCATTATGTAAATGCACATGTCTTAGATCTATGATATACACGATAGCTAAACTAAAGTGAAAACACAAAATATGGATCCATATGAACATGGGTGTATCTCAATTACCATACATACATGTCACAAGTCTAATTATCATGGCATTTAACATAGTAATCAAAACATGCTAAAAATCAATAACATAAAAGCATGTAAACTAATAAGGAGATAGAGATCGTTACCAAAACCATTAGGGTACATCTCTATATCTCAAATCATGGTGGTCCTCCAACCAAACTTTTCTTGAAAGTGATGCATCCAAAATTGTCACTGTTTAGCTCGAAACGCATTCACCTCAAGGCACCAACATCTCTCACATCATGTGAGAGCCCACACCTATATCAAATAAAGTAGGAGTGGCTTTTGGTACCCATACTCTTTTGGTCCATGGGGGTTAGCACTTTCCTAACCCAAATAGATCTATTTGCAAAATTTGAATCATTAATTCTATCAAAGCAAAATTTTGCAACGTGGCCCTTACGTCCATAATGTGTACAAGTGTACACATGAGCATACATTATGTTATATGTATGAACATGAGGAGCATGTGCATCCCGTGATTTGTGTGCATGCATAGGAGGAACTTATTTCTTACGGACATGGATCCAACCGAGTATGGTTCATGGCACATTGGCTCAAAGTGGAGCCCAAACAATCAACACTTTTCTTCAAGACACAAATATCATTTATAACATTTGAAGATAAAGTAGAACATGCAATAGGTAAGCTAGATGATGAAGCTACACTAGCATGGCAAACATGTGAAGACAAATCATTTTTCAAAGATTTATTTTCATTAGAAATTAAATCTAATTCCTTTGAAATAGAAATAATTTTGTTTTTTAAGAAATCATTTTTTTTAAAACAAAAACAAGTTTTGAAGATAGAACTTCATTTTACTTCAAAACTTCAATACAATCATTTTTACTGTTTAAGATCTTGCTTTCATTTAGGGCAAGATCAAGTTGGGATTTCAATGAGTCACGTTCATTTGAAATCTCAACCTTCTCTTGCAAAATCAAATCAAGTCTTGAAATCAAATCCTTATTTTCTTTATTAAGTCCAAAACTTTTCTTTTTCAAATCTTTATATTTTTCTAACAATTTTTCACAAACAATATATAGTTCTTCATTTAAAGCATCGGCGTTAACATAATCATCGCTGGAAGAACTAGCACTATCATCTAGTTGAGTTTCTGAATGTACCTCAAGGGAGTCATTCCCTTGGACCATGCAACGTTGGTCGGACTCTTCCCCACTAGATTTCTCCTCCTCATTGATTGGCGTTTGTAGCTCGGGAAAGGTCAAAGTGTTCCACGCTGCAAAAGTAGAATCACAATGAGAAACCATAGTTAAATATTCTTTACTAAGAGATTTTCTAAGTGCCTTTAGGACAGCCTTTTTATGCTTGCTATTACCAAGAAAAGATTCCTTGGTAACGGTAAGGTAAACTTGCCAACCTATGGCTTTAAAATGCCAACTCATCCTAACCTTTCATATATTAATTTTAGAGATATCAAACATGAAAGGGTCATCCATGAGTGTGTGTAAACAAATAAGTGTGCGAAAGCAAATCTAGATTAGCTAGCCAAGATCTCACTCCTAGGTGGTTAAACCTAATATCAGGAGCGTAGGCTCTGATACCAATTGAAAGTACACCTAGAGAGGGGTGAATAGGTATAAGGCTAATCTAATGACAAATAATGCGGAATTAAAACTAAATGCAACACACTTAGTGTAACCAAAGAGTGTAGCCGAATTCTCGGTGAAGGGCACTGGACTATCCCCTCTAAATTCCTTTAAATAAGAGTTGAGGTGCTATGTAAAGCTCTCTTGGTTGAATACAAGTGAGGCACGCAATCAAACCCAAGCATATATATGATATGAACAATATGATGTAATGCATAATATAAGAGAGAGTTTAGAGATAGTGGACCAATCACAAATACCAAGATATGTTTCAAGGTTCGAGCACCCAGCTCTACATCCCCGCCTTTACACAGAAGGATTTCTACTATAGCGTCAACATAGGACTTCCCACATAGGGAACCTCCACTGAGGATTTGGGCAAATACAACTTGGGAGCACACAACTCCTCTCTCAATAAATATAAACTCTTACTAGAGGCAAGGCACTAAGTTAACAAGATCAACCTCACAATTGAGGGATAGGCACAAAACCAAACAATCACAATCACCTCTTCACTAACAGAGATACCAATACAACTTCTATAATCACCTCTCACTAGAGGGATATCAACACAATCACTTTTCACTAGAGGGATGTCACAAAGTATGGAAGGATTACAACTCTTGGTGGTATCAACAACCAAAATAGATCCTAATAGATAGGATAGATAGATAGCTCAAGTGTGAGAAAATAAAGAGTTTGGTAATTAAAATCACAAAAAAAAACTCTAGGGAAAAACTCTATTAGAAATGTAAATGAAGATCAAACCAATTCCTAAAGATTTTTCTTTTCTTGATTTTTCCAACCCTTTAAAACAAATAAAGATAAAATCTTTAAGTCCAAAACTCTTTTAAAAACTTGTTGTTAAACACTTAAGAAGATGAGAATTTTTGCTCTTGAAAAACTTGCTTAAAACCAGCTCAAATGAGGGGTATATATAGCACCAAACAATTCTACCGTTGGCAACCAGGAAAGGCCAGAAATGCCCCCAACGGTCATTTTTATGACCATTGTGCCTCCAGTCAACCGCCCGGTCGACCGGGACTGGATCCAGAGAGCAGCAGCTTTCTGCCTATCGACTGGCCGGTCGACCGGGGCCATTCCCAGATAGCAGAGCTCTCTGGACGGTCGACCGCCCGTCGACCGGCCCACTAACGCATGGCTGCGTGTACGTCTGTGCACGTCGATCAACCGGACCGGTGGATCGACTTCTGCTTCGGTCGATCAGACCGGTCGACCGACAGACAGCCAGGTCAAACAATTTTAGGGATTGAAAACTTGTCTTTTTACCTTTAGTTAAATCCCATAAAATCATATAAATTTCACAAAAATCAGTTGTTATAAGATCTTTAAAATACAAATATGTGTGAGTAAAATCAACACATATTATAAACAATTTGAACCATTTTTGTGCTCTTAAAATTTTGCCTTAAACCAAAATCCGTATTTTTCAAACTTAGACTTTTGAAATGGAAATCGTTTTCTCCAAAACTCATGTAAATACAAAAATAAGTTTTGTATAATACAAAACTCCAAACACATGAATAGGCTTTTCAAAATAGTTTTTCTATGTATATGAAGTATAGATATATATAGATCAAATCTAATATGCATTAAAACTTGTAAACTTGTTTTGATTCTATCTATTGATGAAAACCATATATTTGAACTAGAAATCCAAAACCGGTTAAACCGAAAACAAAACATGATACTTTAAAATAAGTGCGTGTATGTGAATTTAAGCATATCAATACTATCTAATCTTTACAATGATCTAAACACAATCTTAGACTAAACAAACCGATCTCTTCTTGTAGAACTCCTTCTCCAAGTTGACTCGATCCAACGCGATCCAACGAGCTTGACTCCAACCGAGTACTAAATGCGATCTTGAGACCCGAGCTTTTGAATCACCATGTGTTAGCTGTAAAGCTTCTTTGTTGAAGCTAATCACCTGCTAATATCTTGATCAGATATCTAAAACTAAATATCACAAGATTATTAGTAAACAATAACTACATGAGTCAATCATCATCAAAACTAGAGTGAAGGACCTCTGGGTTAACAACATTGGATATGATTGGTCAAAATTTTACCATTCAGAGGTGATGATCTGGACATGATGACAAATGGAGGTGAATCCGACTTTAGAAACCTGTCTATTCAGAGGTGCTAAATTGAACATGATAGACTAAGGCACACTAAATTTGAATCCGCTGCATTGTCATATTAATTTGGCAGCTAGTCCACAAGGGACTACAAAGGTGGAGTGGATAGGGCTCCTGTTGTTTCAGAGATGGTTGACTGGACATGACCAACTAAGAGATCCCAGGCTTGGAATTTGTTGTTTAGAGGTTTATTATTAACATGACAGCAAGAACTCCCGGTCTTGATGGAGGAAAGGAGAACAAAGCTATGGACTCATCTATTCAGATGTGTTAAACTGCACTTGACAGTTTGAGTACCATAATGGGGAGAGATCTAGACATCATTGGTTCAGAGGTAATATGAACATAACTGATTGGAAGTTGCTAGACTCGGCGTCCTACCGTTCAGAGGTGGCGAACTGGATATAACGGCAAAAGAGTTGTCCTTACTGGACTGGAAGATGAGACTTGGTTATCTGTCAATTTAGAGGTAACATGGATATAACTGATTGAGAGGCGACCAAGCTCGAGATTTTTACCATTCAGATGTGGTGAACTAGATATGACGGCAAAAAGAAAGAATTCTACTGGGGAAATAGGATTTGATCACAAATTCTGTTAGAAATTGGTATTTCCTTGGGATATAATTTGGAAGAAATTATCAGAGGTATATTGTTAACGTGACAACCAAGAAAGTCCACTAGAGACTGAAAAGGGGAATGATAGACTTTGAGAAGAGTCTATCAAAAACTCGCTGGGGAGTTAGCAACTGAGTTCCCGTAAGAGATTCTATGTCAGAGGTAATTGTTAATGTAACAATAAAAGCTCCATAGGGATTTAGAAGGGAAATTGTAAAGCAGCCTGTTAGATGTGTTTGAACATAACAACAATTTAAATGCACCTGTCATTCTATTAAAAGAATGGCAAGTGGAGTTTTGATCTGTTTGGGATATTGAGTTTATCCGCCGGGGAATATGTTAGAGTCTTACTATCAGAGATTTAATGTTAACATGATAGGTTTGACTTATGATTCATTTGTAACAGAAATGAATAGTATTTTATCTAGTCCTACCATTCCATGGATGAGAATTGGTAAGTGATTTTGGAGAGGAATCAAATGGAATCAGGTTCCTTTAGGATTTTTAGCAAACCCTTGGCTGTCAACGGGTTTTGATATGCCTTTACCAACTACCGTTTAAGTTGGGCTAGCCATACTATTCACCTCAGCATGATGAGTTGTTGAGGACTTATATTGAACTTAAAAGCCAATATTTTCCTCTATCCTTAGCCGTTAAAGGCATTGGATCATTTTGTTACTTTAAGTAACGTAATGTATATGCTGGGTTCTCACTCCGCAGATGAGCTGGGGATTAAAGAAGTGGATATGAATTGCATGAGAACTTTGTTTAGAGATTAACCTTCTTCGTGGAGTCCTCTTCAATCCTTATTTTGTTTCCATGTTTTGAGATGAATGTGAAAATAGTGGAAAGGTTCTGTAAAAGGTTGCGTCACGAACCTTTTTCAATAAGTTTGGCCTAATAAGCTATCAAATAAACTTACTTGATCTTCCATTCAGTCGATTGCCATGTTTTGATATGAACGTGGAAACAGTGGAAAGGTTCTGTAAAAGGATGCATCACGAACCTTCTTCAATAAGTTTGGCTTGATAAGCTATCAAATAAGCTCATTTGATCCTCCATCGGATTATTCGGATCTTTTGTTAATGAGGCGATCTTCGACCGATCGAACAAGAGCATTGAGGTATGCCACTACTGTATAGAGAAAAGTCATGCTAGATAAATCATCCTTCTGATTAAAGAAGAATGCCTAAAACCGTTGTTTAGGCATGCTTGACTTCAAAATATGACCTATTCTTCTAAGTTGAAAATAGGTGCATGTTTATATACTAGAGAAGAGTGATAAGGCTAAAATTTGACATTTGGCCTTTGTCTTTTCTTCGGTGTTTAAGTCATGCATCACAATATCACCTATGTTCGATCGACTCGGTGTCGCTTGACTATGATGTGATTCATTGAATGAAGAAAGAAGCTTTTCTTTAGCGCTCTTCCAAACATCTTGAATCCCAAATCCTAATCCATCCTATTGATCAGGGTGTAGCTTCGATCAAAGATAAACCATTAGCTTGATCATGAGAAAAGTGATAAGGCTAAAATTGAAGTTTTGTACTTTATCATTGCTTTAATGTTGACATCATACATCACCAATGTTCAATCGGTTCGGCGTCGATCGACGGTGATGTGATCTGATCATAGGATAGCTTTTGACAAGTTAATAGGTAAACTAGAGAAGAGTGAAAAGGCTAAAAATTAAAGTTTCTAACTTTGTTTCTTCTTTAATGTAACCAGCGTTCGATCAGCTCGACACTGATCGATAGTAATATGACCTCTTGAAGAAAAGAAAGAAGCTTTTCTTTGGCACACTTTCAAACATCTTGGATCTGAAAGTTCTGATCAGAGGTATAATGTTAACATGATCATAGGAAGGATCCTGTCAAGGATAGTACTTCTTCAAGTATCTGCCGTTAATTGGCATCATGAGTGTATCACTGTTTGGGATTATAAGGTGGTATCCTCTATTTGAGTAGATTGTTTGTATTATGAATGGTCATTCCCATTTAGACTGAAATTTGCCTTTGGTTTTGTGCGTCATGACCATGGGTTGTCTAACAGCTAAAAGCAAATCTCCTTTCTAGAATACCCTTTACTTAACCTTCTTATTGAAAGCTTTTGAGATACGATCTTGGTACAACTCAATGTGTTGTTGGGCTTGTAGTCGTTTCTCATCTAGGGCTTCAAGTTCTTAAAGGCGTAATCGATCATTGTCTTCTTTAGTCATCTTGGTGGCTAAGGCGACTCGTAGCGACGGCATCTAGATCTCTAGCAGTATGACTGCTTCACAGCCGTATACTAGAGAAAACTATGTATTGCCTGTTGGGACTCGGACCGTAGTTCGGTAAGCGCAAAGAAATTCACTGAGCTTCTCATTCCAATCTTGTTTACTGGACAAAATGAATCTTTTGAGTAGCTTGATAATTGTCTTGTGGAATGCTTTTGCCAAACCATTAGCAGCAGGGTTATAAGTGGTTAATGCCACATTCTGAATTCGGTACTTATTACAGAATCGATAGAATACTTGGCTTGCAAATTGGGGACCATTATCATGAATAATCCGCCAGGGACACCAAACCGATAAATGACATGGTGTTTGATAAAGTTGACCACATTAGAAGTTTTAACCTCAATAAGTGGTATAGCCTCTGCCCATTTTGAGAAATAATCGGTTATTGCTAAGATGAACTGATAACCTTTTGTTGATGAGGGGCTGATAGGTCCTTCGATATCGATTCCCCATGTCTCAAATGGCCACGAAGCTACGGTCGGATGAAGTAGCTCTGGAAATTGACGTATAAAGTCTGCATGAATTCGACAAGCTTTACACCTCTACGCGTACTTAATGGCATCATCTATCATGGTTAGCCAATAATAACTAAGTCTGTGTAATCGATCCTTGAGTTTTAGACCTGGTTGATGAGCTCTGCATATACTATCGTGTGCCTTTTTAAGCACTTCTTGTGCTTCCAAATTAGAGAGGAAACGGAGTAAGATACCGTCATATGAGCGGCGATAGAGTATTTTTACTGTCGGATCATAGTAAAAGCAGAGACCTTCGTCGAATAGAAACTACCTCTTTTAGGGTCATCCGGTAATATGTCATGCAAAGCATAGTTGATGAAAGAAAACCGCCAATCTCTTGGTTCGAAATCTATTGAAGTTACATAGGTTTCATTAGTTTCCAGCACATGTTTAGGACAAACAAGATGTCGAGTAACCACTGTAAGATGATACGTTGTGTTGATTGGTAAGGTCAATGTAGCTACTAGCGCAACCAAAGCATCTATCTTAGTGTTTTGGAAATGAGATACATGACTGATATAAAAGCCATTGAATGAATTAGCCATTTTGATGACTGCATGGTAATAAGGTACCAAGTCTTCGAGTCGAACCTCGTATTCTCCTTTGACTTGATTAACAATTAGCTTTGAATCATCATAAGCTTCAAGATAGTGTACCCCCATTTCATGGGCAATTTGAAGGCCGATGAGTAGAGCATTATATTCTGCCACATTGTTGGAACAAGATTCTGTCAATGAAAATGCCTAAGGGAGGACATGATTTTGTGGTGAGATAATACCACCCCCACACTAACAATTATCTTGCCTTTACGGAATGTGCTTGATGCTCCATCAAAGAACATCTGCCACACTTTGTCCTCCAAAATCATTAGATTCGAAAGTCTCATCTGGAATATCTTCGTGAGGCTTTGAGATTTTCGGAACCGGATGAGCAGTCAGAAAGTCTGCAAGTGCCTGACCTTTGACTACCTTCTGAGAGACAAAAAGCATGTTGTATTGAGATAAGAGGATAGCCCACTTGGCCAATCTTGAATTTAGCGATCCTGATTTTATCATGAGGATATGCAGAGGATTAACTCTAGAAATGACATGTATGGTTTGGCTGACCAAGTAATGTCGCGTCTTTTGAATGGCAAAAACAAAAGCTAAACATTCTTTCTCAACAGGGTTATACCGGGACTCAGCTCCTATCAGAGTGCTGCTCAGATAATAAATGGCCTGTTCGTGGCCATCATTATTCTTTTGAGCAAGAAGAGTACGAAGAGAATGGTTTATAGCTTTTACATAAAGAAAGAATGGTTTTCCTGATGTGAGAGCCACTAGGACTAGAGGTTTAGTGAGGTATCTTTTGATATCGTCGAAAGCTTCCTAACAGGCTTTATCTCATATAAAAGAAACACCCTTTTTCATAAGCCGGGTGAAGGGTTGACAATAACCCGATAGATTTGCGATGAATCTTCTGGTATAGGCCAACCTACCTTGCAAACCCCTGAGCTCTTTGAGATTCTTAGGTGGATCCATGCTCTGAATAACTTTGACCTTGTCTGGGTCAAGATGATTTCCTTTTGATGAGACAATGAATCCTAAGAACTTATTACTTGAAACCCCCCAAAAAGGACTTTGATGGGTTCATTTTTCAAATGATGGGCTCGCATTATGTCGAACATTATTTTTAGGTCATGAAGATGATCACTCTTATCGCGACTTTTGATAGCAATATCATCGACATAGCATTCTACCATTTTTCGGAGGTGGCTATGGAAAATTGTACTCATTGCACATTGATAAGTTGCTCTCGCATTTTTTAATCCGAAGGGTATCATAGTATAGAAGTATACCCCCAACGGTATCCAGAATGAAGTATGTTTCTCGTCCTCTAGATACATCTTGATTTGATTGTACCCTGAGAAGCAATCCATAAAAGACATTCTCTCAAATCCATAGGTATTGTCAATCATGACGTCAGTGATAGGCAATGGAAACTCATCTTTAGGGCAGGCTGCATTATGATCGCGATAGTCAATATAGACGCGGATTTTTTCATTCCTTTAAGAACAGTGACAATGTTAGCAACCGAATGCGGATGTTGCTCCTCCTGTATAAAACCACATGCGATGTGTTTATGAACTTCAGTTTCAATAGCTTCCATAATGTCAGGGCAAAACCGTCATTGTTGTTGTTTCACTGGCTTGACGTCAAGCTTAATGTTTAAACGATGCATCTATTTGCGGATCAAGACCAGGCATATCTTCGTAATTCCATGCGAAGACATCGATATACTCACGTACAAGCGCTATCAATTCTACTCTTTCTGTAAGTGATAAACTTTCACTTATAGAGATGGGTTTAGGGTGATCCTGACTACCCAAATTAACCTGAATTACCCTATCCTCAGTGGGCGGTTCACATTGTTCGAATCGCTTTTCCCATTGGAGATCGAGTTATTGAGCTTATGGTTCAGCGTCAAACATTTCAATAGCCTCCTCATACTCCAATTAATCAATCGAAGTTATATTAACGGAGAGATTCTTGAAAAACATCCTGTACTAACATCTGACTCCCACTCAGATGAAGAGACAGAATGTGACGGGACATATTCATTATCTTCGGACTGAAGCGGAGTAGGAGGTGTATTATATCCTAACCCCTTGTGTGTTTTATCATAATAATTTGTAGGCTTCTCTTTTGGTACGAAATTCTATAGAAGACCACATCTTCCTTTTCTGAAGATCAAACCTTTCCCATGGAGCAAATTATATGCCATTTTTTGTATCATAAGGTATGCTGACCGTACGTAATGAAAAAAATGATGGGGTTCTAAGTCTGAGCTTGAATCTGAGACTACAGACACTCGTAGTTGGGCCCTGCCGAATACTATCGGTGATTGACTCCTTTTGGATGGAGGGATCACAAAAGCAAACCCTTCTCCATACTCTACTGATTGAGTTTTAACTGCACACAAGAATATAGAATTTCAGAACTTAAGAATAAAGAGTACAAGATGCTCAATACTACTGCGATAGCAAGTGGCTATGTGGGTCGTGATCCACAAGAAGGACTAGCAATGGAAACTTTTTAATAAGTTTTCTTTTAAGCTACGAAGAATGGTTAAAGTTTTTCTTTTGTTCTTTAAAAGAAGAGAGAAAAATAAATTATCGTTATGTTAAGAAGAAAGTGGTAGATTGAGAAGGTGGAGAAAATAGAAAATGGATATATACAAAGAAATTGAAAAAAAAAAGTGATAAAAGAGTTAGGTGTTGATGATGTTGGTGATCTAAACTAAAGAATTAAAAGAAAAAAACTAAAATCTAAAAAACTTACTTACCTCTTCGGCGCCTGCTTACCTTTGACCCATATCTACGATGTACCTTTATTTGAAGGCGAGTGAAGTATGACAAATATGATCTTCCCCATTCCCGATTTACACTATGAAATGATGGGCCAAGCTACACTACCATAGAAATGGATATCCATTACCATAAGCCATCAACGACACTTGCAAGGACGGATTCATTTGGATCCACAAACACAGAAGAGGGAAACAAATGAAAACAAGAATAGAAAAGAGAAGAAAACTTTGATTCGATTTAAATAACAATGAAAGAAAAGATTACTTACACCGGTGTCCCCCTCAGTACAAGCTTGTTCTCATTACTCTATGAAAGTCTCCTCTCCTCTTAGTTACATAAAGAAAATAAAATTTACATAAAAGAAAACTAAAAGCCTAAGTTACAAACTACAGTATAACCTAAATTTTACTCTCTGGTTGGTCGTTCCCCTTTTGGCTTTGAGATTGCAGGTATTTATATGAGAAATGCAGAGGGTAGAGGAGTATGAAGATAAGAGAAGCTGGCTATTTCTGAATTTGAATCCTTCGCTTATCTTCAAACTTGATTTGATGTGGATATTCAGTTCTAATCTACACCTTGTTTGTGTGTTGATTACTGAATATAACCTATCAAATGACAGAATTATAAATAGTGATCAACTTAAGAGTTGTAGCCCGTTAAGTTTTTTCTGGATCATCTTAAATCATCAGATTTGAGTTTCGGTAGTGAAAGTTTTGATTCAAATACTAAAATGTATCAAGTCAGAATTCGAGTCAAAATTGCCTCATCTCCTCTGTTGATCTTCTCTCATCCATTTATCCCTTTGGATTTTGAATTAGGACTCTATATTTGACATTATTCTTAGTTGATCTTTAGCTAACCAAAATAGATTTATAAAATCTAAATTTTACCGGTTTCTATTTGGTGTTATCTTTCAGATTTGCTCTGATCTTCAGCTGAATCTTTGCCCCAATCCTTGATTTGTTCTAACTAGATCTGGGATCATCCTCGGCTAATCAAATAGATCCAGTTAAATCTGATTTTAACTAGTATTTATTTGGTTTAATCCTCTTTCTCTTCATGATTATCTTCTGCAAAATAGACATTTAAGACAAGAAAATTAGCAGATTTATTACACGATAAATGTAGGAGTGTAATAAAAAGAATACAAAATATATGTACGATCACACTCCCACACCTTTTTTTTGCTCGTTGTCGAGCAAAATAATAAAACTAAATTAAAGATTATTAGACCGCTTTGGCAGGTTACGTGATTGCAATGAGCATGTGCAACAAGCCGTTAAACCTCTAGGTTTTCCCTAGAGGACGAGTTTTATCTCGTGAGGGTTTTCAGTAGATTATACCCACAAAATCCATAAAGAAAGAGAAACAATGTGTTAGTATTTTAAAACACATTTTGAAAGTGAAAAATATTTAAAGTATTATTGTAAGAGTTCAAATAATCTATAAGTTATAAGAAAATCAAAATTTTCATTCCAAAATTTAGTCTCTATTCAAAAACTTATTATCAATCAAGGTAAGGAGTCAAACTGTATTTCTCATTAAGTCTATTATTTTACCCTAAGTTATATGCACCTTTGTGACCATGGGGTTCTTCAACTTAACTCTTATGCTTATTTTTCTTATTTTTTTAAAATTTTTTGGTTATATTATTCCTTAATTCTATTAGACTTTCTAATCTGTCCATCTAACGAGCCTTTAATCGATGACTCCCAAACTAAATGGTCTTAGGGCACTGAGTGAGAAAACAGCTCAAGGACTTAAGAACTCGAGCAAACAAGACCACAAAACAAAGGATTTTATGATATGAACCGCTTTTTGGTGTGAATACTTATGCTTATGAGGCACAAATACCCAGCTTAATCAGAGGATTATATATATATATTTCTTTTTTTCTTTTTTTATAAGGCATAAAATCTTTGTTTTTAAACCCTAAGCGTGTAAGTGTATAAAGCATGCATATATCATCAAGGTAAAAATCAAGACTAAATTATTTTTCTAAATTTTCTTCCTATCCTTGGAAATCGAACAAATAATCTTATTTTGACCAAGTAAGAAATTCTAGTTATGATTCTCCTATTCCTTAAAATTGACTTAATTTCTTACGAAGAATATATCAAAATATTGTTTCTATTTTCAAAAAGTTTTTAAAAGTAAAGAAAATATTTTAAAATTTTTTTATAATAAAAGGAAAACTTAGGTTATGTTAGAACCCTCCCCTACACCTATCTCATGCATTATCCTCAGTGTATGAATTAATACATAGATGCATGAAAAAGAAGAAAGGGAAGAAAAATATTACCTTAAGGTGGTGGTTCTGGTAGTGGTTTGATTGGTCCACGTAATGCGACCCAATCTAATTTGCGTGGAGTTCGGAGGAACCTACCAGAAACCTCTCTAATATAACCCACTAAAATGATGTATATATGAATGATTTTTATTAAGAATTTTATCCCATTTAATTTTCAAAATTTCAAACTAATTTCAGAGTCATTATTATCAACACCTCTGTCCAAAAATGGAGTATAAAAATATGAAATTATTGATCTGGAATCAGGAAAGGCATGAACTACAATCGACTCAGGAAAATGACTGAAGTTAAGTAAAGGTTCAGGAGTCAAAATTTGTTCAGAAAGTGGGTTCAAATTAAGAAGTTGAAACTCAAGTCCACATTCATTTTCTCACAATGGAATGCGACTTTCTAAAGTTGGTGATTCAAGTTTAAGAATGACAGGTATGGGAATCAAAACTAACTCTAAAATAATGCTCAAATCAGGTAGCAAAATAGGAGTCACTATTGATTCAGAAATTTGAACTGGATCACAAATTTGAGACTCAAGGTTACATTCCTCATTGAGTTCAATTTCGTAAAAAAGAGAACTTGCCAATTTGTCTATAGAACTTTCAAAAGTATGAAATTGGTCAAGTTCAATATAATAATCAGAAAAGATTGGTGATTTAATTTCCCAATGGAAAGACATAGGATCCAATGTGGACTCTGAGAAGGATTGAAATCAGGTGAAGACATTGGAGTCATTATTAAATCAGAAAGTAGAATTGAATTACCAAGTTGAGGTTCAGGATCATATTCCATCTCATGTTCAATTTTAGGAAAGGGATAACTTGCCAAAATGTCAATGTAGTTTTCAAAATTTAGAGTTTGGGCAAGTTCAAATGGGTGTGCTGAAATGGAATTTTGTTTTTCAAAACAATATGATTCTTTAGCTCTAACAGAATGATTTGCGACATCAAGAATGATCAAAGGGTGAGAATAGAGAATTTTGACCATTATATATATATCATAATTATGAGTGATTTGAGCCTGAGTCATGGCTTCAAGTAGCTTTTCATAGTTGATTAGTTCATCGTTTTGTTGCGATTGGACTTGAAAAGATGAAGTTTTGTTTTGAAATTTGTGGTGAAATTGTGAGTCTATCAAATTTTGTGATTGTTTCTCAGACTCACGCATACTCATTTCCAAGATTGATGGTTTTCTATTTTGAACTGGTGGAACTGAGTATGAATCTTGAAAATATTGTGAAACTGGGGAGGCCTGAAATTTTCATTCGGTCTCCTGTATGGCTTCTTTACTCTTTTCTAGCTCGAATTTTTCTTCAATGGGTTAGTCTAGAAAAGGAGTATAGGAAGCAAAATCGGAGAATGAATATTGTGAAAATTGTGGATAAGGTGGATAAGGAGGACAAGTTGGTTGAAAATTAGACTCGGGGTAGGTAAATCCCCATTGACTCTGTGAAGAGTTGGAATTATTTTGAAAATTATGGTCATAAGATTGGGGGCATGGATTGTATTGATTCAGATAAGTCCAACACAATGTATTTGGTTGGTTCACACTGTTGGCCCAAAGGTTACAATCCCCAGGTTATGTGGTTTGAGATAACAAACCATATAAAAGCTATTTGGTACTAATAAAGTTAAAGAATGAATTTCAGGTTGATACAGGTATTGATGGCTCAAGAGTTCTCAAGCATGGGATATTAGGGTCTAGTTTAAACGTTACTCAATATCAACTATCAGAGACTCCTACTTGTAGACCATATAGTTTATTTTGCTAAAAAATAGTATATACGTTTGAAGCTCATACACACACACAAATTCAATACGTTTGATTTTTGATTTAATCGGTTTTGGATTTCAAGTACATATATCAGGTTTTAGATTTGAACAAGTTTTAGTTCTGCTGATCTGCTTAACACCCTTTTATATTTGTTATCATAACTTTTTAATCTTATATTCAAATAACATGATTTAACTTGTATTTCAAATATAACTTTTAGATCTAAATTTCTTCTTCAATAATCATTTTAAGATTCAAATTTTAAAGATATCAAATACTTGGTTGAACTCTGTTCTTGTTCTAAAAATGGCTTACAGTTGTTGATTTGATACCTGTTAGTGTTTTATTGATAACTTTCTAATAAAAAATGATATTGAGTTGATTTCAGTTGAATTAAAAAGAAGATTTAAATATTTACAAATTATTCCTATATACCTAATTCTGAATTCAGATGTTTGTAGTCTGAAAAATGTGCTCAAAATTAACCAATCTGCCAGATTGGCAGTAATGGCTAATTTTCTGGAGGCTGATTTTTAATATGTTTTTAAAACGTGTTTAAGTTTAAAAAAACATGGTTAGCTGTATTAGAGGGTCAATTTTTTCCTCTTTTATTCAGATAAAAATTTTCTATGTTTACTCTTCCTAAATCCTATATAAAGGGGTCATTAGGGTAAAGATTTTCACAACAACAAATTAAAAGATCAAAAGTTGAGTTTTCTTGAGAAAAAGCTTTTGTTTAAGTTTTAGGCTATCATTTTCAAAAGTTTTCTAAAAGTTTTTTGGTTCTTAAAATCTCTCTTCTGTTTTTATATCACTTACAAAACTTTGAGCTTAAATCCTATATATTATTCTCTAGGGTTTTGTAAGGAAAAGTTTTTCAAAAGAGAGTTTGTGGTCTTTTGATCACCCAGTGATTATTGTATTTGTGGCTCCACTACCTCTGGACTAGAGGAGTGTGATTGAGGAATTGGGTACTCCCTAGTGGTTGTAATCCTTTGTGAAATTTCTAGTGGATCGGAAATCCTTCTGGGTGAAGGCGGGGACGTAGAGCTGGGTGCTCGAACCTCGAAACAAATCTCTGTGTTTGCGGTTGGTTTACTTGTGTTGTTTCCTTTCTATTCATTCGTTCTTATATAGTCGATCTATACTCTCACAATAAGATTTTATTGCGCACCTCAAACTCTTATTTAGAGGAATCACGAGAAAGGAGTTCAGAGCCTTCACGGGGTATTCGGCTTCTAATCTTTCTTTGAGTGATCGTTGCATCATCTTATTTTTAAATTAGTGCATTGTAGCATAATCACCTATTCACCCCCCCCGTCTAGGTGATTTCAATTGGTATCAGAGCTAGGACTCTAGTTTTTGGCTTTACATTCTTAGAGAGATCCTGTAAATTGCTAATCACTATTTTCATATCTTCAATCATAGCTAGTAAAGATGGCCGATAACATTAAGACCCCTTCCAAATTTGATGGACTCAACTTTCCCATATGGAAAGTTAGGATGAACATTTTCTTGCAATCTCTAGGTAGCCGAGTTGCTAAGTCTTTGACCAACCCTTTTAGTGAACCCGTAGGTGAGGACACTTGGTCTGATCTTACCTCTAAGGAAGTTGATGCTAATTCGAAGGCTCAAAATGCCTTACTTTTAGCATTGAATGAGGATGACTTAACGCCGATTATCCATTGCAAGTCCGCATATGAGATTTGACAACACTTATTAGTCACTCATGAGGGAACATCACAAGTCAAGAGAGCTAAAATTGATCTCTTGCGTTCTCAGTATGAATGCTTTAAAATGCAAGAAAATGAATCTATTGATGATATGATTACTAAATTTACTAAAGTCACAAATGCTCTTGCTTCTATAAGTGATGAAATCAATAATGACCAAAAGGTGCGTAAGGTGATTCGTGCTCTCCCTTCATCATGGGAAATCAAAGCTACCACCTTGAAAGAATTGAATAACAAAGACGAGATGGAACTCATAAGTCTTATTGAAAATCTTAAGACTCATGAAATGGAGAAAAAGGCTAGAGAAGAAGCGGCGCCTCAAAAGAAAAAGTCTATACCTTTCAAGTCTACCTCCACCAACTACGATGATGAAGAAGATGAAGAAGATGATGAAGAGCTATCTCTTCTTATGAGAAATGTAAAAAGAATGTACCACAAGAATAAGCTCAACCATAGAAGGCGATGGGAAGGGAAGGAGGAGAAGAAGAAGATCACACGCTACAACTGTCAGAAACCTGGACACATCATGGCCAATTGTCCAGATTTCAAGAAAAAGATATCTTTCTCCTTGAAGCAAAAGAAGCCGTTTGTAAAGAAGGTGTTCAAATCCACTTGGGATTCGGAAAGTAAATCCGAAGATGAAGTTGACACGGCCAATGTGTGTTTCATGGCAAACACACCTAAGGTAACTACCGAACTGTTGGCCCAAAAGGTTACACTCTCCAATTGTTTTGTGTTTTGATGATGACAAACCAAATATGAGCTATTTGGTACTAACAAGTTTGTTAAGATAAGTTTCAGGTTTGTACCATGTTTAGAGACCATTCGCTTAGCTATTGCAAGAACTTCTAAGTTCCACAAAGCAAGGAAGGCAAATTGCACATCAAGGAAGGATCAAAGAAGAGAAGGCTCTAGCAAGGCATTGGATGGCTCAAAGACTTGAAGATAGCACAAGAATTCTTCATGTAATTTGTTTTTCAGTTTATAGTATGTTAAAGAATAGTGGATAGGTTTGAAGCTCTATCACACACGTTTTTGCGCACATGCTCATTCCAAAATAATTTCTTATAAATTATACAAAAATATTTTGCATAAAAGATTTTGCCTACAGATATAATTTTGTGTTTTATACTAATCCCTGTTCAAAAGTATTTTTGTTAAAATCAAAATCCTCTTTGTTTTCTTTTTAAAATTGACTTTTTGACCTAATCCGGTCGACCGGGCCGGTCGACCGAATCTGTGTCAGTCTGGTCCGGTCGACCGGACCAGTCGACCGAAGTCCTGGCAGAGGCACGTATCCGTGTGCACGTCTGTCGGTCGACCGGTGCGGTCGACCGGACTATTATTTTTGCTCACAGGTTTTATCGGTCGACTGGGTCGGTCGACCGCTCGCCTGTAACGGTCAAATTTTTATACTACCGGTCGACCGGCCCGGTCAACCGATCCGACCGTTTGAACAGTAACGGGAAGATTTTTTAAGAGCTGTTTATTTTTGTCTTTTGTGTTTAAAAATTCGTTTAAGGATATATTTTGATCTAATTACCTCCTAAACATCAGTAAATATGTTTTATCCCTTAACCCTAGCCCTCTCCTATAAATAGGGGTGTTTGGGGAGAGATTGGTTAGAACAACAATCTTTGCAAAAATTCAAAAGTTTAAGGCTTTCAAAGTTCTTGGTTTTTGAGCTAAATTCTCTCAATTTCTGAAGGTTTTCAAAAGTTTTTCTCTGATTTCAATTTCTTTTCCTTACACACAAAAGAGCTTCATTCCTACTCAATATTCTCTAAGGACCTTTGTAAGGGAAGAGATATTTGAAAGAGAGAGTTTGTGGTCTTTTGACTACCAAGGAATTTCTTGTACTGAGATTGTGGAGTTGGGTACTCCATTGTAATTGAGATCTTTGTGATAGTAGAAGTAGCTAGAATCCTTCTGGGGAAGGCGGGGAGTAGAGCTGGGTGCTCGAACCTCGATAACATATCCTTGTGTTTGCGATTGGTTTACATTCTTGCAATTCTTACTCTATTTTGCTTGCACTTATTATTTACTCATCATATTCATTGTCATACTTACTTGCTAGCATTCATCTTGTGATTGTTGTAGCTTTAAATTTTTAATTTGCCCTTGATTAGCATTGTCACCTATTCACCCCCCCTCTAGGTGACTTTTCAATTGGTATCAGAGCTTGGACTCTAGGTTTGGCTTAACATCCATAGAGAGATCCTTAAAATATTGCTAATCAACATTTTCATTCATCTATTCATACACTAGTAAACATGGCCGACAACATTAAAACCCCACCTAAATTTGATGGACTCAACTTCCCTATTTGGAAGGTTAGGATGACTATCTTTTTGCAATCATTAGGTAGTTTAGTGGCTAAGTCTTTGACCAAACCCTATGTAGCACCCAATGAAGATGAGAGCACTTGGACCGACTTCAACTTTAGAGAATATGAGGCTAACTCAAAAGCCCAAAACTCCCTTTTAACCGCCTTGAATGAGGATGACCTTACACGGGTAATTCATTGCCAATCCGCCTATGAGATTTGGCAACACTTATTGGTCACACATGAAGGGACTTCACAAGTCAAGAGAGCTAAGATAGATCTCTTGAGGTCTCAATATGAATCATTCAAAATGCTTGATGAAGAATCCATTGATTGTATGATTACTCGTTTCACTAAAATTACAAATGGTCTTTCTTCATTAGGTGACGTCATCTCCAACGATCAAAAGGTGCGCAAAGTGATACGGGCTCTTCCACCATCTTGGGAGATCAAGGCCACCACCTTAAAGGAGTTGAACGACAAGGACGAGATGGACATCATTAGTCTCATTGGGAACCTAAAGACCCATGAGATGGAGAAGAAAGCAAGAGATGAGGCAACTACTTCAAAGAAGAAATCCATTGCCTTTAAGACTTCATCCACCAATGATGACGATGATGAAGACGAAGAAGAAGATGAGGAGCTAACCCTACTTGTGCGGAATGTCAAGAGGTTGTACCGAAAGAACAAGTTCAACTTCCGGAGAAGATTCGAAGGTAAAGAGGAGCGGAAGATCATTTGCTATAATTGCCGCAAACCCGGACACATCATGGCGGATTGTCCGGAGTTCAAGAAGAAGATGACTTCCTCCTTCAAGCCAAAGAAACCTGAGGAGAAGAAAGCCTACAAAGCAACATGGGATTCGGAAAGCGAGTCCGAAGAGGAGGTGGATCAAGCTAATATGTGTTTCATGGCAAACGCACCTAAGGTAACCCCTCAATCCCTTGATGATGAAGATGATGAACTAAGTAAGGAAGTTCTAGTTCATGCCTTTGTAGAACTTTCTGAAACTTATGATAATAAGAAACTTGAATGCTTTAATTACAAAAAGAAGTTGCTTTTCTTAAAAATCAACTTGCTTTGGTTTCAAAAGAAAAAGATGATCTTTCTTCCAATCTTGTTTCAATTCAAAATGAATTTGACGCTTATAAGATTTCTTGTAAGGGTAAAACCCCTATTGTTGATAATAAAGAAATTTCTTCCTTAAGAACCAAAATGGTTGATTTTGAAAAGATTTTGAAAGATTGTGCTTTTAACACCAAGAAGCTTGAAGAAAAGTTTTCCAAAAAGCACACTTCTCATGTTAAAGATTCTCATGCTAAAATTCCACATGCTCACACTTCAAATAATACTTCTCATGCTAAATCTTTTCATGCTCACAATGCCCATGCTCACAAATCACACACTCATTATGCTTTTAAATATGGTAGAGTATATAGATGCACATATTGTGGTAAACATGGACATTTAGCTAAGTTTTGCTATGATCAACTAAATAGAACAAATAATCTTGTTTGGGTTAATGGCTCTACCCTCATGGACCCAAGAAAATGTGGGTACCAAAATCAAGTCCTAAAATGTTTGATGTAGGTACACACCAAGGCTCCAAGACGTAGGGAGCGGTGGTACCTTGATAGTGGTTGTTCGAGACACATGACATGGGATATCAACAACTTCACAACCCTATCAAGGTACATGGAAGGTGGCTCCGTCACCTTCGGGGATGACTCCAAAGGAACTATCATCGGTATAGGTAACATTCAAATTGGTGCATCTCCTATTATTGAGAATGTTGTTTTAGTAGATGGTTTAAAACATAATTTGCTTAGCATTAGCCAACTTTGTGATCGTGGACTTAAAGTTGTATTTGATGATACTTCTTGCAAGATTTTTGATGTTAAATCCGATATTTGTATTCTCACCGGTTTTCGTGATAATAATGTTTATATTATTGACATGCTTAATTTAGATTGTTCTACTAAATGCTTGAATGCTTTTGATGAAAATTCTTGACTTTGGCATAGAAGATTAGGACATGCATCTTTTGACCATATCTCTAGGATTAATTCAAAGGAATTGGTGAAGGGTATACCTTGCTTGACTTTTGAGAAAGACCGCATTTGTAGTGCGTGCCAACTTGGGAAACAAACCAAGTCTTCCTTTAAATCAATCAAGGATATCATGTCAACTAGGCCGTTAGAATTAATTCATATGGATCTTTTTGGACCAACTAAAACTAAAAGTTTAAATGGAAGTAGATTTGTATTTGTTTTGGTTGATGATTTCTCCCGTTTTACTTGGGTTTTCTTTTTGCAAAATAAAGATCAAACTTTTTCTCACTTTAAGATTTTTCGAAAAAGAGTTGAAAAAGAAAAGGGTTTTCCGATTTTGAGAATAAGAAGTGATAGAGGTGGTGAGTTTATTAACCAACTCTTCATGACTTATTGTGATGAAAAGGGAATTAAGCATGAAACATCTTGTCCTAGAACTCCACAACAAAATGGAGTTGTAGAAAGGAAAAATAGAACACTTCAAGAGATGGCTAGGACAATGATAAGTGAATATGACCTCCCTCAATATTTATGGGCCGAGGCCGTAAACACCGCATGCTATATATCGAATCGTATTTATTTATGCAAAAATTCTTCCAAAACCTCTTTTGAAATGTATCATTCTAGAAAACCAAATGTTGCATATTTCAAAGTTTTTGGATGCAAGTGTTTTGTTTTGAATACTAAGGATAATTTGGGTAAATTTGATGCTAAGGCTTATGAGGCTATCTTTGTTGGATATTCCTCTACTAGCAAAGCATATAGAGTTTTCATTAGATCTTCTCAAACTATTGAAGAATCCATGCATGTTAAGTTTGAAGAATCTAATGTGGTTGTTGAGAATGTTGTAGAGATTGAACCTTTAGGTGAAGACATGGAGAGACTATCCTTGAAGGACTCACCCGCTCAAGAAGAAAAGCTAGATTCAATTGGTGAAGTTCAAGAGGATAAAGAGGAAAGCACTCAACCGCTTCCCAAAGCTTGGAGATACGCAACAAATCATCCTAAGGAGCTCATCTTGGGTGATGCATCTAAAGGAGTCACAACGCGCTCCAAACTCCATGACATATGTGGTAACTTTGCTTTTATTTCTCATTTTGAACCCAAAGGCATTCTCGAAGCCGAGACGGACCCATATTAGTTGCTTGCCATGCAAGAGGAGCTCAATCAATTTGAGCGCAACCAAGTTTGGCACCTTGTTCCTAAGCCCCACGATAGACCAATAATTGGTACTAAGTGGATCTTTAGGAATAAGTTGGATGAGTCCGGAAATGTCATTAGGAATAAAGCTAGGTTAGTGGCCCAAGGTTACACTCAAGTTGAGGGAATTGACTTTGAGGAGACCTTTGCACCCGTAGCACGGCTTGAAGCCATACGGATGACACTAGCTTTTGCATGTTTTAAAAATTTTAAACTTTTTCAAATGGATGTAAAAAGTGCATTTTTAAATGGTTTTATTAATGAAGAAGTTTATGTTTCTCAACCTCCCGGTTTTATTGATCATGTTCATCCCGATTTTGTTTTTAAACTTGATAAAGCTTTGTATGGATTGAAACAAGCTCCAAGAGCTTGGTATGAAAGGCTTTCTAGTTTTCTCATTTCAAATGATTTTGTTAAAGGCAAAGTAGACACAACTCTTTTTACTAAGCATGTTGATAATGATATTTTAATTGTGCAAATTTATGTTGATGATATAATTTTTGGATCTACTAATGAGCTTTTATGCAAGGATTTTGAGAAGGTAATGCAACTAGAATTTGAAATGTCTTCCATGGGTGAGCTCAATTTCTTCCTTGGACTCCAAATCAAGCAATTGCAAGACGGAACCTTCATTAACCAAGCCAAGTACGCAAAGGAGCTAGTAAAGAAGTTTGGGCTTGAAGGATCAAAGGCTTGCAACACTCCAATGGCAACTACAACCAAGCTTGATAAGGACGAACAAGGTAAATATGTTGATATTAAATTATATAGAAGCATGATAGGAAGTCTTTTATATTTGACGGCAAGTAGGCCGGATATCATGTTTAGTGTGTGTCTTTGTGCTAGATTTCAATCGTGTCCTAAAGAGTCTCATCTTATTGCGGTAAAACGCATTATTCGTTATATTAAGGGCACTATTGGAATGGGTCTTTGGTATCCGAAAACTATAGATTTTTCAATGACTAGTTATTCGGATGCCGACTATGCGGGTTGTAGAGTAGATAGAAAGAGTACTAGCGGGACATGTCAATTTCTTGGTAATTGTCTTGTTTCATGGTCCTCTAGGAAGTAAAATTCCGTAGCTCTCTCAACCGCCGAGGCGGAGTATGTTGCCGCGGGAGCTTGTTGTGCACAAGTCCTTTGGATGAAACATACTCTCCTTGATTTTGATTTGCACTTTGATCATATAAAAATATTTTGTGATAATACTAGTACTATTCATATGACCAAAAATGCAAATCAACATAGTAAGACCAAGCACATTGAGATTAGATATCACTTTCTTAGAGATCATTTTGAGAAAGGTGATATAGATATTGATTATGTTTCCACGGATTTACAACTAGCCGATATTTTCACTAAACCTCTTGATTTTGCTAGATTTTCGTTTATTTGTGGAGAACTTAATGTTTGTATTATTGAATAAACATGTTTTTCATAACCCTTTTTGATGTATGACAAAAAGGGGGAGAATAAGTTTACATGACAAAAATAAGTTAAAATAAGTTCATTTGGTCTTGGTTCCATATGAATTTATATGCTTTAATTTTAAGATTTGTTTTATGAATTTATATGTTTTGTTTTATGAATTCTTGTGTTTTAGTTGTTTTTGGTATTTTTGGTATCAAGAGAAATTTTTGTGTTTTAATTGGTTTCAATAATTGGTGCATCATTTCAATTATTAGTTTCTAGAGCATATTCTTGTGTTTTAAGTATAGCATAATTTGAGGGAGAGTTTTCTCCTCCCTATATTTTTGTTAATAGCCTATTTGTTTTGTCATCATCAAAAAGGGGGAGATTGTTGGCCCAAAAGGTTACACTCTCCAATTGTTTTGTGTTTTGATGATGACAAACCAAATATGAGCTATTTGGTACTAACAAGTTTGTTAAGATAAGTTTCAGGTTTGTACCATGTTTAGAGACCATTCGCTTAGCTATTGCAAGAACTTCTAAGTTTCACAAAGCAAGGAAGGCAAATTGCACATCAAGGAAGGATCAAAGAAGAGAAGGCTCTAGCAAGGCATTGGATGGCTCAAAGACTTGAAGATAGCACAAGAAGTCTTCATGTAATTTGTTTTTCAGTTTATAGTATGTTAAAGAATAGTGGATAGGTTTGAAGCTCTATCACACACGTTTTTGCGCACATGCTCATTCCAAAATAATTTCTTATAAATTATACAAAAATATTTTGCATACAAGATTTTGCCTACAGATATAATTTTGTGTTTTATACTAATCCCTGTTCAAAAGTATTTTTGTTAAAATCAAAATCCTCTTTGTTTTCTTTTTTAAAATTGACTTTTTGACCTGATCCGGTCGACCGGGCCGGTCGACCGAATCTGTGTCAGTCTGGTCCGGTCGACCGGACCAGTCGACCGAAGTCCTGGCAGAGGCACGTATCCGTGTGCACGTCTGTCGGTCGACCGGTGCGGTCGACCGGACTATTATTTTTGCTCACAGGTTTTTATCGGTCGACTGGGTCGGTCGACCGCTCGCCTGTAACGGTCAAATTTTTATACTACCGGTCGACCGGCCCGGTCAACCGATCCGACCGTTTGAACAGTAACGGGCAGATTTTTTTAAGAGCTGTTTATTTTTGTCTTTTGTGTTTAAAAATTCGTTTAAGGATATATTTTGATCTAATTACCTCCTAAACATCAGTAAATATGTTTTATCCCTTAACCCTAGCCCTCTCCTATAAATAGGGGTGTTTGGGGAGAGATTGGTTAGAACAACAATCTTTGCAAAAATTCAAAAGTTTAAGGCTTTCAAAGTTCTTGGTTTTTGAGCTAAATTCTCTCAATTTCTGAAGGGTTTTCAAAAGTTTTTCTCTGATTTCAATTTCTTTTCCTTACACACAAAAGAGCTTCATTCCTACTCAATATTCTCTAAGGACCTTTGTAAGGGAAGAGATATTTGAAAGAGAGAGTTTGTGGTCTTTTGACTACCAAGGAAATTTCTTGTACTGAGATTGTGGAGTTGGGTACTCCATTGTAATTGAGATCTTTGTGATAGTGAAAGTAGCTAGAATCCTTCTGGGGAAGGCGGGGAGTAGAGCTGGGTGCTCGAACCTCGATAACATATCCTTGTGTTTGCGATTGGTTTACATTCTTGCAATTCTTACTCTATTTTGCTTGCACTTATTATTTACTCATCATATTCATTGTCATACTTACTTGCTAGCATTCATCTTGTGATTGTTGTAGCTTTAAATTTTTAATTTGCCCTTGATTAGCATTGTCACCTATTCACCCCCCCTCTAGGTGACTTTTCACGAACCATATGATGTTGATAGTGAAATAAGTAAAGAATTGTTATTACAAGCTTTCATTGAACTTTCAGAAAGTTTTGATTCAAAAAAGGAAGATTGTTTAAAATTGAAAAAGGAAAATGAAATGCTTAAAAATCAAATTGCTATTTTTTCAAAAGGAAAGGATGAATTATCTTCTACTCTTATTTCAACACAAAGAGATTTTGATGCCTATAGAGTTGCTTGCAAAGCTAAATATCCTAAAATTGATGAAAATGAGTTTTCTATGCTAAAAACTAGAATAAATGATTTGGGAAATATTTTAAAAGAATGTGCTTTTAACAGTACTAAATTAGAAGAATTGTTTTCAAAAAAGCACATGCATACTCCACATGTTAAACGTGATAAAACATCTCATGATAAAACTCCCACATGTTCATCATGCCAACATATCACATGTCAATCATGCAAAACATCCCATGCTCACAAATCACATGTTTATAAACCACATTCGCATTATACTTTTAAATATGAAAGAATTTATAAATGTACTTATTGTGGCCGGAATGGTCATTTAGCCAAATTTTGTTATGATCTTATAAATACTATGAATAATCATGTTTGGGTTCAAAACACTAACGTATTAGGATACAAGAAAATATGGGTACCAAAATCCATTTCTAGTCTATTTGATGTAGGTGTGGGCTCTCACATGACATGAGAGCTATTGATGCCTTGAGGTGAATGCGTTCCAAGCTAAACGGTGACACTTTTGGATGCATCACTTTCAAGGGAGTTTGGTGGGAGGACCACCATGGTTTGGAGATATAGAAATGTGCCCTCTTGGTTTTGGTAACGATCTCTAACTCCTCATTTAATTTACATGCTTTCATATTAGTAATTTTAGCACGTCATGTTTTAATGATTATTATGTTAAATGTCATGTTAATTAGACTTATGACATACACGTATAGTAATTGAGATACACCCATGTTCATATGGATCTATATTTTGTGTTCTCACTTTATTTTAACTATTGTATATATCCTTACTCTAAGACTTGTACATTTAGCCTAATGATCATATTGACTTTGTAAATCACCTAGAGGGGGGGGGGGGGTGAATAGGTGATGGCTAGTCTAATGGTCACTTAATGATGAATGATGCAAATAATGCGGAAGCTAAAAGCAATTATGACCAAATAAATCTTTTACACTAAACACTATGTAAAACACAAGAGTGTTGCCGAATTCCCCGTGAAGGGCTCTGGACAAACTCCTCTAGATTCCCCTTGAATGGGTTGAGGTGTCGCGTTGGCTCTCTTGGTTGAATACAAGTGTTAGCAACAATCCCACGCAAGCATATCAATTAAGCACACAATGTATATCTAGTATATAAAGATGAACAATAAACACATGCAAGATATAAATGAGACAAAGAGAGAGAGAGAGAGAGAGAGAGAGAGTGAGCAATCGCAAACACAAGGGTATGTTTCGAGGTTCGAGCACACTTGCTCTACATCCCCGCCTTCGACACACGAAGGATTTCCACTATGCAAGATCCCAATGGATCTCTCCTCGGTGCCGCAACACCTATAAGCCCTTGGACTCCCTAGTCCCGTACACACCGCAAGCCCACTGGCTCGCCGAGGCCGCACCTCAAACAACCGAGTCCGCACCCGAACTCAAAATAACGACGAGCACACTTGCCCGTCTCCTCAAAGAACAAAGAAAAGATCTTTGGTGATCACAACACTTTGATCACCTAAAGTACTCTCACTACAACACACCTATAGGATGTATAATCAATGGATGGCTCAAGTGTGGTGTGAGAAAAACAAGGATTGAAACTTTGGCGAAAAACTCAAGAAATCTCTTTTACACTCTTGATAAATTCTTCCCTTTAGATTGGAAGTATTTGCACTCAAATTTGTGGAGAAAACTCTTTTAAAAGACTGGGAAAAACTAGCTCAAGGCTCTCCTAAAATCTTGTATGAAAACAATGACAAGACCCCCAATTTATAGGCTGCCAGATAACTAGCCGTTGGGATCTGTCAGTACTGCCGGTCGACCGGCCCGGTCGACCGCCAACGGTCGGATTTCTGACCGTTGGAGCCACGGTCGACCGGTGCGGTCGGCCGAACTTTCCAGAGAGCACTGCTCTCTGGAGCGGTCGACCGGCATGGTCGACCGTCCACCAGTACACACAGGCGTGCACGTTTGTGCACGTCGGTCGACTGACCCGGTCGACCGACTTCAGGGTTAGTCGACTTATAAGGGTAGGCAAGTCGACTAGCTGAAGCCTGAAAACAGTTTTTCTGGGATTAAAAAGTTTGTCTTTTTGGCTCAAATAAAATCCCATAAAATACTAAAAAATCTACAAAAATAGTTTAACCAATATACTTTGATATACAAACATGCTTGCACAAAATCAAGGCATGTTATAAAAGATTGGACTATTTTTGTAACTTGGAAATATTTGGCCCATGATAAAAACTGTTTTTCCAAAACAATATTTTTCCAAAATAAATCTTCATCAAATACAAAAACAAGATATACTTTTAAGGCATAGTGTGTATGGATATGATCCACTACACAATCATAATGAAATATCTATGTTTTTGTCATAAAGCTCTAAACTTGGTTTTGGTTAAAAGATAAGTATATGAGAAATACCAAAAGCCAAACTTGTATTTTTCCAAAATGAAAAATCTTTTATGAAAACAATTAAATCAAGAGTGTGTGTGTGATATGAACTTGAGCAATCCACCAACTATCTATCCTTTACATTTTATCTAAAAACAAAAACAAAATCTTATACCTAGACACAAGTCTTCATCTTCTTGAAGTCTTCCCTTGAAGGCTTCTCATCTTCTTGACTTGGTCCAAGCTTGATCCAAAAGCTCCTTGGATCACACCGTGCTAGCTCCAAATCTTGACATTTTATCCTTTGTTGAGCTATGCACCTACTAAGATCTTGATAATGAATCTGTCACTAATTAAATACAAGATCATTAGTAAACATAACTTCATGAGTTGATCATCATCAAAACTAGGGTGATAGGCCTTTGGGCCAACAATCTCCCCCTTTTTGATGATGACAAAACTCATGGAGTTATATATGCATGGATTAAAGTAAAGCTCCAAAGAAGCTCCCCCTTAACTCATGCATAACATAAAATAATAAATATATGCAATGAAGCTCATAAACATGTATGCAAATGATGGAGATAAAACAAAATAAATCTTTTTCTCCTATTTGTAAAACAAAACTTATATGCATAAATAACAAGGAAGACAAATACTACTCCCCCTTAAGCAATGAAAACATGCATATATACTCAAATACTTCTCCCCCTTTTGTCAATCATCAACAAAGGGTTCAAAGTAAAATCAAATCAAACAAATTTTCTCCCCCTTTTTGTCAAACATCAACAAAGAGATGTCAAATCAAACATATCAACAAAATATTTTTTTATTAATTTTTTTTCATCATAAACTTTGTGCTTTTAAAAATGTGAGCCAATTGTGAGTTAAGCACATGGAAATCATATATATGTATGAGAAATGAGTATACCAAGTGAAATTGAAACATACATATATATAAGAAAATAAAATATGAGTATATACAAAAATTATCAATTTAGATACCAAATGAAAGAATTCAATGATACCAATTGACATAACAAAGAGATCAAGTATATAACTCATAACCTACCACCCTTCATATGCACAAGGTAAAGGATTTTCAATGAAGCATACAAGGCATAATCGCCCATCCATCCTCCCATAGATGGTAGGGGTTTTCAAAAATAGATTTGAAAATAAGCCTAGTTTGAAAAACTCTACCAAATGAAGAATTTGCACTAGAAAAATGTTTTAAAAACTAGTAAGGAATCCTTCAAGTAAAAAAATGTTTTTCATGAAACACAAGTAATCACATGGCACTAAAAACACTCTAATATCCATGAAGTCCATAAAATTTTCAAAAGAGGTGAGTGCACTAGTGTTATGTGGAACATGGTATCATGAAAATGTCAATAAAGCTCAATATTTCTTTAAATAAGAAAACAGGAAAATCATCAAAAAAATTTTTATTAAAAAATTAAATTTCAAGATATATGTATGTTTTGACAACACAATAAGTATACATATATATCTCTTAAACACAATTGAGTCCATATAAATAGATTTGCATTAAAGGCAAATGACTCAAGAGGTATACATATCTTAAAGTTTGGCAAAATACACATATACATGAAATGAAAAAAACACATGTTCATAAATCAAATCCAAAAAGTGAGAATATAAGTTTAAAAATGTATGTATCATCAAAACCAAGCAATACAGGCACATTCCATGGGTTCAAATAAGCATTCAAGCACAAATATAAATAGATTTATTTGTGGCCCACGATATGTACAAGTATAAATCCTAGTGTTGATAAAAACTAACATATAAACTAATATTCAAATCATGAAGCATGAAATTTTGAGAAAAATAGAATCATGTGTCAATCTCAAAAATTATTTGAAGAACAAATAACTAGTATAAATTATTTTTGAAAAACTAGTTAAAGATCCTTCAAATATGTCAAATCTTAGGGTTTTCATAAACATAACTAGATACATAAAAATTTAAGCACTCATGGTCTATAAGGCTCAAAAATGATTTTGACAAAAGTGTGAGTGTTAAACGATCATGTAACTAGTACTTTTATGAAAATAGTCAATGAAGCTCATAAGTCACATTTTTAACAAAAACACGAAAAATCATTTTTAATCTAGACACTAATCTTCATGGTATATGTATGATTAATCCAATCCTAACAATACACATACATATCCCAAATCTAAAAGAGTCTATTAATGATGTTTGCATGAAGGCAAGAGACTCACGGGTATACATGTATATTTATTAGATTTGAATTGAAAATACATATACATGAAGTAAAGCATAAAAAATAGGCATAACAAGTATAAATGAAAGAATCATCAAAACTAGACTATGCATATGCAAATAGTGGGTACAAATGAGCATGAAGTTCAATCATAGATGAATCAATTGTAATTCACTAATTTGTATATGTATACATGCATGTTTTGATAAAAATTTTCATTTAAACATGTAAATACCACATGAAGCACACAAAAATATGAACATGCTATATGATATATGAAATTAAAAGCATGTTCATAAATAAAAGTAGGAGTTTAGAAATTGTTACCAACTCCAAAGCTCCAAATATGGTGGTCTTTCCACCAAGCTCCTTGATAGCGATGCATCCAAAAGTATGTTCATCAAGTCTATTGCATCCACTACCATGGCACCAATCCTCTCACGTCTTGTGAGAGCCCTCACCTACATCAAAAGCAAAAGGTGGGGGTTTTGGTACCCATATTTTCTTGTAGGGTTCACGGGGGTTAGCTTTATTGTAAGGAACCCAAAATCTTTTATTCTTAGAAAAATTTAGAGAATTAATATTATCATAACAAAACTTTGCTAAATGGCCTTTGCGGCCACAATGTGTACATATGTAACCTTAGTATGCTTATGTGTAGGAGTGTGCTCATGTTGTGCAACATAAGCATGATGATGTGGATGTGCATGAACATATGGAGTTTGTTTCTTTGAAAACAAAGACTCCAATTTAGTATGATTAAAAGCACAAGAGTTCAAAGTTGAACTCAAACCATCCATTTTATTTTTCAAATTCTTAATCTCAGTAGTTGTGGCATGTAAAGCATGATGAGATATATGATCATTTCTCTTTTTCTTTTGTGAAACAAAATCTTTTTCTTTTTCACAAATTTTTCTTTTCAAAGAATTATTTTCGTGAAAAACAACTTCTCTTTGTTTTTCCACCAAATCAATTTTATTTTTCAAAGTATTGTTTCCTTCACACAAATCATTCAATTTTGAAAATAAGGAAACATTCTCATTTTTCAAATCTTTATTTTCTTTTTCTAAGTATGCAATCTTAGATTTGAAAGAATCATTTTCTTCAAGCATACAATCAAAATCCTTTTTCAAATTTTTGTTATCTTTTTCTAAACATGCAATGCTAGATTTAAATGAATCTTGTTCTATATGCATGCAAGCAATGTTCTTTTTCAAATTTTTATTTTCTTTCTTAAGCATGTCATATTTTTCAAGAATAGTTTGACAAAATGAAGTGAGCTCATCATATGACATGTCCTCATCATCGGATTCGGTAGTTACCTCAAGGGGGTTATCCCCTTGGACCATGTAGCACACGTTGGAGGTGTTGCTTCTAACGTCCGAATCGCTCCCCGCATAGTATTGTTCATTTTTACCGAGGGAGATGAGGGTATTCCACACTACAAAAGCCGAATCAAAGTTAGAAACTCTAGATAAATAAACATCATCTAGGGTAGACTTTAAAGTATGAAGGGCTTTTGCATTAGCCTCAAAATTCTTACCATCTAAACAATATGCATTATTAGTAGTGGCAAGATATACATGAAAACCTAAGGCTTTGTGGTACAAGGACATCTTCACCTTCCATATATGGATGTTAGCAATGTCAAACATGGGTGGTGACATGAAGTCCATGGTGTGTGTACAAAATATGTGATTAGCCTAAAAATGAGGATCTTTTACTCTAGGTTGTTAGACCAAAATCAGAGTACCAAGCTCTGATACCAATTGTAAATCACCTAGAGGGGGGGTGAATAGGTGATGGCTAATCTAATGGTCACTTAATGATGAATGATGCAAATAATGCGGAAGCTAAAAGCAATTATGACCAAATAAAATCTTTTACACTAAACACTATGTATAACACAAGAGTGTTGCCGAATTCCCCGTGAAGGGCTCTAGACAAACTCCTCTAGATTCCCCTTGAATGGGTTGAGGTGCCGCGTTGGCTCTCTTGGTTGAATACAAGTGTTAGCAACAATCCCATGCAAGTATATCAATTAAGTACACAATGTATATCTAGCATATAAAGATGAACAATAAACACATGCAAGATATAAATGAGACAAAGAGAGAGAGAGTGAGCAATCGCAAACACAAGGGTATGTTTCGAGGTTCGAGCACACTTGCTCTACATCCCCGCCTTCGACACACGAAGGATTTCCACTATGCAAGATCCCAATGGATCTCTCCTCGGTGCCGCAACACCTACAAGCCCTCAGACTCCCTAGTCCCGTACACACCGCAAGCCCATCGGCTCGCCGAGGCCGCACCTCAAACAACCGAGTCCGCACCCGAACTCAAAACAACGACGAGCACACTTGCCCGTCTCCTCAAAGAATAAAGAAAAGATCTTTGGTGATCACAACACTTTGATCACCAAAAGTACTCTCACTACAACAAACCTATAGGATGTATAATCAATGGATGGCTCAAGTGTGGTGTGAGAAAAACAAGGATTGAAACTTTAGTGAAAAACTCAAGAAATCTCTTTTACACTCTTGATAAATTCTTCCCTTTAGATTGGAAGTATTTGCACTCAAATTTGTGGAGAAAACTCTTTTAAAAGACTGGGAAAAACTAGCTCAAGGCTCTCCTAAAATCTTGTATGAAAACAATGACAAGACCCCCAATTTATAGGCTGCCAGAAAACTAGCCGTTGGGATCTGTCAGTACTGCCGGTCGACCGGCCCGGTCGACCGCCAACGGTCGGATTTCTGACCGTTGGAGCCACGGTCGACCGGTGCGGTCGGCCGAACTTTCCAGAGAGCACTGCTCTCTGGAGCGGTCGACCGGCACGGTCGACCGTCCACCAGTACACACAGGCGTGCACGTTAGTGCACGTCGGTCGACCAACCCGGTCGACCGACTTCAGGGTTAGTCGACTTATAAGGGTAGGCAAGTCGACTAGCTGAAGCCTGAAAACAGTTTTTCTGGGATTAAAAAGTTTGTCTTTTTGGCTCAAATAAAATCCCATAAAATACTAAAAAATCTACAAAAATAGTTTAACCAATATACTTTGATATACAAACATGCTTGCACAAAATCAAGGCATGTTATAAAATATTGGACTATTTTTGTAACTTGGAAATATTTGGCCCATGATAAAAACTGTTTTTCCAAAACAATATTTTTCCAAAATAAATCTTCATCAAATACAAAAACAAGATATACTTTTAAGGCATAGTGTGTATGGATATGATCCACTACACAATCATAATGAAATATCTATGTTTTTGTCATAAAGCTCTAAACTTAGTTTTGGTTAAAAGATAAGTATATGAGAAATACCAAAAGCCAAACTTGTATTTTTCAAAAATGAAAAATCTTTTATGAAAACAATTAAATCAAGAGTGTGTGTGTGATATGAACTTGAGCAATCCACCAACTATCTATCCTTTACATTTTATCTAAAAACAAAAATAAAATCTTATACCTAGACACAAGCCTTCATCTTCTTGAAGTCTTCCCTTGAAGGCTTCTCATCTTCTTGACTTGGTCCAAGCTTGATCCAAAAGCTCCTTGGATCACACCGTGCTAGCTCCAAATCTTGACATTTTATCCTTTGTTGAGCTATGCACCTACTAAGATCTTGATAATGAATCTGTCACTAATTAAACACAAGATCATTAGTAAACATAACTTCATGAGTTGATCATCATCAAAACTAGGATGATAGGCCTTTGGGCCACCAGACTTATATTTTATTTTATGATTCATATTTTGATTACATGTTTAAATTTAACCTTCATTAAAACTTGTGTATATACTTGTATAACTAATGAGCCACAATTAATTCTTATATGTTTGTGCTTAAATTCTCATTTGTATCAATTTCGATTGGTATCTAAATTTTTATACATATATATGTTTTATTTATGCTTACTATATCCCTATATCTTTAAGCACAAATCTTGTTTATGATGATAAGCTTGAGCTTCGACTTTGTTTCAATTGATTTAGCTTTCAATTGGTATCTTAATTCGAGCCTTATCATAGTTTTTATTGGTATTTCATAAAGGGGAAAAAATCTTGTATTTCATCTTTCAATTGGTATTTAGTATTCCACTCCTTTACTTTATGATAGAAAATAATAATTTCAATTGGCAATAATTTCAATTGGTATCAAAATCAAATTTGTTTATATGTTTAAATCAACTTTGGTATTAAGATCTATGTTTAATTTCAATTGGTATCAACATTTATGTTTAGAAATTCAAAATTTGTTATGTTTAATTTCAATTGATATCAAGATTGTTTATTTACAATTGGTATGTTGTTTGTTTACTTATCAATTGGTATCAAGATTTTTGTTTTTTAATTGGTATAGTTTCACTTTTATTTGGTATCTATATGCACTTCATTGACACATTTTTAATTGGTATCATATTTGTTTTGACCCCTCATTGAAATTGTTTTTGTTTTAGACAAAAAGGGGGAGAACATTTTGTTTTTGAAACATCCCTTATTGTTTCTTTGTTTTGAACAAAAAGAGGAGAAGAATATATTTTTATTAGTTTTGTTTGGTTTTTAACCCCTTTGTTGATGAGTGACAAAAAGGGGAGAAGAATTTGAGTTTATATGCATGTTTGTATGCATGTTTTAATTGGTTATTAAGTTCAATTGGAATCAAAAGCATTATTTAAAGAACATGTTTATGTTTTTTTTGGTATCAAGAGCTTGTAAAAGAGATCATTAGTTTTTGTTTTGCATATATTAAGTCTAATTGGTATTTAAAGCATGTTTATTTGTTTAGTTTAATTGGTATCTAGATCATGTTTATTTGCTTTTGAAAATTTCATTGTATCTTCCATTGGTATCTAGAGCCATTTGTTGTTTTATGCATATCTATACATGTTTCATGTTTAGTTTTCATTGCATATATTTGTTGTTTATCCCAATGCATGAGTTAAGGGAGAGCTTCTTTAAAGCTTAACTTTAATCCATGCATATATAACTCCATGAGTTTTGTCATCATCAAAAAGGGGAGATTGTTGGCCCAAAGGCTTTCCACTCTAGTTTTGATGATGATTAACTCATGTAGTTATGTGTACTAATAATCTTGTGATTTTAGTTTCAGATCATTATTCAAGATATTAGTTGGTGATTAGCTTCAATAAGATGATTTAGAAGCTTTCACATGGTGATTCAAGAGCCCGAGCGTCAAAGATGATATCTAGCACTCAAAGGAGTCAAGCTCGGTGAATCACGAAGTTTTGGATCGAGTCGGCTTGGAGACGGCGCTATACAAGAAGACATCGGTACCATACTTTAGTTTTGTGTTTAGATCCAAATTGTAAAGATTAGAATAGTATGATATGCTCAAGTTCACAACACACACGTTTTATGTTTGGATATTGGTTTTCGGTTTTTGGTTTAACCGATCTTGGTTTCATGAATAGATATATCAAAATAAGTTTACATGGTTTAAATGTATATTAGATTTGTTCTATATACATGCATGCTTCAGCTGTTTAAACAAACTTAGCTTGATAGTCTATTTCATGTGTTTTATGTTTTGGTATTTCTAACAAAACATATTTTTAGAATTAAAGACAAAAACTATGATATATATATATATGTTTCATGTATATTGGATTTCTATCCATATGCATCATGCTTCAAAGTGTTTATATATCATGTTTTTGTATTTGGAAGAGTTTTGGACAAAACGTATTTTTCTATTCAAAATCCAAGTTTTAGAAAATACAATTTTTAGTTTTTGGTAAAATTTCCTAGACATCAAAAAGAGTTCAAATGTTTAGTAATTGTCTTGAAATTTTTATCACAAGTTTGTATTTCAATATAAAATGTTAAAAGAATTTTTATAGAGTTTTTAGAAGAGATAAAAGATGTTTTAAAAGTATGTTTACCCTGTTTATCAGACCCAGAACTGGCTGACAGGCTAGGTCGGTCGACCGCTCGGTCGACCGCACCAAGGGCCGGTCAACCGTGCGGTCGACCGACGTGCACAGAGCTGTGCACGTCTGGCAGCCCAGTGGGCCGGTCGACCGGGCGGTCGACCGGAACTGAGAGCAGTGCTCTCTGTTCTTTTCGGTCGACCGGGCGGTCGACCGGATGGTGCCTACGATCAAATCCGACCGTTGGCCGGTCGACCGGCCGGTCGATCGGTAGGCCAATTCTGGCAGTTTCTGCTGCCAACGGCTATATTTTTCTGGGGGCTATAAATACCCCATTGATGGCCTATTTTCTCTAAGAATTTTTGTGCGAATTTTTCCTTACTCTCTGATGTTTTCACAGCAATCAAAAGAAGTTTTTGAACTCAAATTGAACAATCTATTTGGAGTTTTTGCTAGGGTTTGGAAAATCAAAAGAAAAGGGTTTTGGGAAAAGTGTTTGATTGAACTTCTATATCTTGGTTTCAGTTTTTCCCAAGGATTTTTCTTTGTGATTTTGATTTCCATTCCATTGGTTTTCTCCACACTTGAGCTAAAATCTACTATCTCTTCTATAGGATTTTTGTGGGAGAAAGAATTGTTTGTGGTTGTTTGTTAGACCACCAAGTTGTAAACCCAATCTTTGCTTGGCTTTGTGCCTTTGGGTTGTATCCCTCAAGTGGTGAGGTGATCTTTGTAAGCTTTGTGCTAATCCCTCAAGTTGTGAGGTGATTGTTTGTTGGCTTGGAGTTGTGCCTCAAGGAGGAGGTTGTGTTTGTAAGGAGAGGAGTTGGGTACTCCTTGTAATTGTTATTGCCCCAAATCCTCGATGGGGGTTCCCTTTGTGGGAGTCCTTTGTGGACAAGCTAGTGGACTTTAAATCCTTCTGGGTGAAGGCGGGGATGTAGAGCTGGGTGCTCGAACCTCGAAACATATCTAGTTGTTTGCGCTTGATCTCTTGACTCTTACTCTATCTCTCTCTCTTTACTTTGTGCATATTGCTATATCATATACTTGCTTGGTTGTGTGCATCAATTGTTGTAATTGCAATTAGTTTTTAAATTCCGCATTTAGTTCATAGATTAGCCATATCACCTATTCACCCCCCCTCTAGGTGATTTCAATTGGTATCAGAGCCTACGCTCCTGATATTTAGGTTTAACCATCTAGGAGTGAGATCTTGGTTTGCTAATCTTCATTTGCATTGTTCATTTTTCACACATATAGTTGCACTCATGGATAGCCCTCCTATATTTGACTATTTTAGACTTGATGTTTGGAAGGCCATTATGAGTAGTCATTTAAAAGCCTAGGACATCTAGTTTATCAAGCCACTACTAATGAATCCTACCCAAATCATAGCAAGCATAAAAAGGCAAGTGCATTAGCACTTAAAACACTTAGAGCATCTCTTAATGAACATCTTTTACCGGTGTTTGATCATTATGATTCGGCTTTTGCAGTTTGGAGCATATTGACTTCTTCCGAGCTACCAAGGATTATCAACAAGTTGAGAAGATCTAGGAGAGACAAGTCCGACGATCATTGCCTCATGGTCCAAGGGAAGAACTCCCTTGAGGTACAATCGGATTCTTAAATAGATGATAGCTCTAGCTCATATTGCTATGGATGTTTAGAAGTTCAAAATTTAAATGTAGAACTTGCCACAAAGCTTGAAATTTTTTTGGAAAAACATAATCTTTTGAAAAAGAAGAATCTTGAACTAAAAGAAGAAATGAAGGATTTGTGTTCAAGTTTTGAATTGACTTTGCAAGAGAAGGAAGAGATTACTAGTGAACGTGACTCGCTAAGATCTCAACTAGACCTTGCCCTAAAAATATTGAATTTTTGAAAACCAAAAATGATTGTGATGATGTTGTGAAAACAATGAGGTTTTATCTTCAAAATTGGATTTTGTTTTAAAAGATAACCTTGCTTTAAAAAATGAAATTGATTTCATTACAAAAGAATTAGATTTAGTTTTAAAGAAAATGAATCTTTAAAAATTGATATAGATTCTCATGTTTGCCATGCTAGTGTAGTTTCTTCTTCTAGCACACCTATTGCATGCTCCACTTTATCTTCTAGCATTGAAAATGACATAAATATTTTGAAGAAAAGTGTAGATTGTTTGGGCTCCACTTTGAGCCAATGTACATTGAATCATACACGCTTGGAAATCTTGGTTCGCAAGAAACAAGTTCCATCTTTACATGTGCACCCATCACGGCATACGCTTGCTCATCACGAACACAACCATAACATGTATGCTCATGTGTACACGTGTACACATTGTGGACGAAAGGGCCACCTTGCTAGATTTTGCTATGATCGTTTACATATTGAAAATTTAGCAAATAATCTTGTTTGGGTTAGAAAAGATACTAACCCCCGTGGACCCAAAAGGAAATGGGTACCAAGACCACCCCTTTATTTTTTGATGTAGGAGTGGGCTCTCGCATCACGTGAGAGTGTTGGTGCCTTGAAGTGGATGCGTTCCGTGCCTAAAGGAAACAAATTTGGATGCATCACTTTCAAGGGGAGTTTGGTGGGAGGACCACCTTTGTTTGGAGAACTAGAGAAGTGCCTTCATCGATTTTGGTATCAATCTCTAACTCCCATTTTTATTTGCATGCTTTTCATGTTTATCTATTTATAGCATGTCATGTTTATTGTTCATTATGCCTATGCCATGTTTATTAGATTAGTGATATATATGTTTAGTTATTTGAGACACCCATGCTTAACATGAACTTATCTTTGTGTTCTCACCTTATTTAGTACTATCATGTATGCCCTAGATCTAATGCACATGCATATACATAATGTTCATATGGATGTTTTATGATCATTTTTATGATTTTCATGTTGATCTATGTGTCGTTTATGCTTCATGATTTGAATATATGTTTAGATGTTAGTTTTCATGAAAACTAGGATTTATAGTTGTACATAGAATGGGCCACAAGTAAATCTTTTTATGTTTGTGCTTGAATGCCTATTTGTACCCATTAGATGTGCTAGTATAGTCTAGTTTTGATGATTCATGCATTCTAACTTGTATTCCTCATTTTGGATATATTTCTATGATCATGTGTTTTAACTTCATGTATATGTCTATCTTGTCCAAACTGTTAGATATACATATACATCCTTGAGCCACGTGCCTTCATGCATATACCCTTGTGGACTCATTATGTTTAGGATATGTATGTATACTTTAGTTTGTACATGACATACATATGCCTTGAAGTTTAAATCGTTTTGATGATTTCAATTGGTGATTTTCATGATTTTTCATATTTTTAGGTAATTTCAATTGGAAATGAAAATTTAGTTTTTCATGTGTTAATGTTTTTTTAGGAATTTCACATGAGCTTAATTGAATATTTTCATGTTGATATGTGTCACACAACACTTGTACACTCACTTTATTAGTTTACTCATGATTTATTTTCATGAGACTATGATATGGGCTTTATGGATTTTGAGTGTTTAGTGATTATGTGATTTACATGTGTTTCATGAAAAACAATTTTGTTTTATTTCTTACTTGAAGGATTTCATACTAGTTTAAAAGTTTTTTTTCTATCACTAGTTCGTATTCTTCATTTTGGTAGAGATTTTCAAACAAACTTCACTTTCAAACCTATTTTTGAAAACCCCTACCTTCCACGGGCGGATGGATGGGCGATCATGCTCATGTATGCTTTATAGTGAAAATCATTTTAAACTTGTGCATGATGGGAGGATAGGAATATGAGATATATTTTTGATATTATTGTTGTTTCAATTGGTATCATTGAATTCTTTCAATTGGTATCAATACTGACATTTTTGTATACTCATATATTTTTGTGTATGTATGCTTATATTTCAAATAGTATCAATTTCGATTGGTATCTAAATTTTCATACATATATATGTTTTATTTGTGCTTTCTATATCCCTATATCTTTCAGCACAAATCTTGTTTATGATGATAAGTTTGAGCTTCAACTTTGTTTCAATTGATTTAGCTTTCAATGGTATCTTAATTCGAGCCTTATCATAGTTTTTATTGGTATTTCATAAAGGGGAGAAAATCTTGTATTTCATCTTTCAATTGGTATTTAGTATTCCACTCCCTTGCTTTATGATAGAGAATAATAATTTCAATTGGCAATAATTTCAATTGGTATCAAAATCAAATTTGTTTATATGTTTAAATCAACTTTGGTATTAAGATCTATGTTTAATTTCAATTGGTATCAACATTTATGTTTAGAAATTCAAATTTGTTATGTTTAATTTCAATTGATATCAAGATTGTTTATTTACAATTGGTATGTTGTTTGTTTACTTATCAATTGGTATCAAGATTTTTGTTTTTTAATTGGTATAGTTTCACTTTTATTTGGTATCTATATGCACTTCATTGACACACTTTTAATTGGTATCATATTTGTTTTGACCCCTCATTGATATTGTTTTTGTTTTAGACAAAAAGGGGAGAACATTTTGTTTTTGAAACATCCCTTATTGTTTCTTTGTTTTGAACAAAAAGAGGAGAAGAATATACTTTTATTAGTTTTGTTTGGTTTTAACCCCTTTGTTGATGAGTGACAAAAAGGGGGAGAAGAATTTGAGTTTATATGCATGTTTGTATGCATGTTTTAATTGGTTATTAAGTTCAATTGGAATCAAAAGCATTATTTAAAGAACATGTTTATGTTTTTTTTTGGTATCAAGAGCTTGTAAAAGAGATCATTAGTTTTTGTTTTGCATATATTAAGTCTAATTGGTATTTGATTGAGATTTTAAAGAATAAAAGAAGTGAAGTTCAGATTTCTTAGTCTCAATGCGAATCCGCTGTAGCAAGGGCTCAAGCGGGTCGTGATCCTCAGGGAAGGATGCGATGCAAGCTTTTCGGCCGATTCCCCTGTATGCTTCAAATAAGAAAAGAGATTAGATTTGAGAGATATATATGATATGAAAGATGTGTTTTTTACTGATTTTCTACCACAACCCTATTGCAAGTTAAGGAGATTGAACATCATCTTAATATATGTGAAATTAATCCTAGGTTTATTAGCGAAGATGCAAGCAAGAATAAAGGAGTTTAGAATCTTACTAGTTCGCACACTTGAACATTCAACACGATTTCATCTTAACATCTAAGTACAACGGAAGAAAAGCATTACCTTGAAGTTACGCTGTCAAAGTTCTTAAATATGAAGGGTGAGGAATTATTTAAAAGTGTGACCTAGATTAGAAATCTGTTTATCCATTTAGTCCTCAAGCAATCTTCTTTAAGCCTAGGTTTCTAAAAAGTATTATTAATCTGTTCAACTCCAAACGTGCTTAGGGTTGCTTAAGAATTCAGCAAACCACAAAGGAAGATTAGTTAATCATCTTTTATTATTTTTCTTTTTTTTTTTTTATATATATGAGAAGAATAAAGAACGAAAGAAAATAAAAAGAATCGAGAGATCACAGATCAAACCAAACTCAAGAAATCACAAAGTAAATGCAAAATTAAATAATATAAAATTGACTAGAAAAAAGGTAACCTTTATTCGATGAACTGGTCCCAAATACAAGCTCCTTCTTCCACAACTCACAAAAATTACAACTTGCTAAAAGAAAACTGGCGAAAAGAAAACCCTAAACGTCTCTGCATGCCCTGTACGTTGCACTGCAGGGGGTATTTATAGGTGCAGAAGGTCGAAGAGTCCCGGATGAAGTAGCCCACGAAATCTGGTATCCAGATGAGATCAAAGTGCCGCGGAATCTTGGATTTTGCCGCGGATTTGCGGCATTTTTGTGGAATCTGGCCACGCGCTTTGGCGCGTGGCCTCTCCTGGTCCGTCCATGTGGGCGCCTGCTTCTGGAAGTATGATCCTGGCTCTTCATATTGGGATTTCGAGATAACTTGATAATCAAGTTACCTAGATTTTGAATTCTCCCAATCTCTTTTAAACGAATTTCCTTATCTCTGCACTCTTTTCATTCTCATCTGCAAGAGTTTAGGGTTGGGTAGAAGTCTATCCTTCCCTTATCTTTGATATTTGCAACTTTATCCCTTTGTGTATTTGCACTTTGACAATCTGCTATTTGCGTTTTTTACACCTGGGCTTCAAACATGGGCTTGGATCTGGGCTTTTGGGCTCTTTAAGCTTTATTTATTATTAAAATAATAATTCGAGGCCTGCACACAATAAATTACAAATTATTAATAAATGTGCAGAATTAAATGAATAAATATGAAAATGTGATGGTAAATATGATGATAAAAATGCACTTTTCACTACCAATCACACCCCCACACTTATCTTTTTGCTCGTCCTCGAGTAAAAATCAAAGAGAAAAAGAAAAATTAATCTAACCTAACTCACTTTCGTAGGAATCACGGTTGCACTTAGCATGTGCAACAAGCCGTTAAACCCCTAGGTTACCCTAGAGGACGAGTGTTGTCTCGTGAGGGTTTTCAGCGGATTACACCCACAAAATCCATAAAAAGGAAAATATTTGACTTATATTGGAAGAGACTAAGTAGTCTATAAGTTTTAGGATCCTCATTTTTATTCATTCTTCAAACCTAGTCTTTATAAAGTCAATTGTTATTCATTTTAGGTAAGGATTAAAATTGAATTTCTAATATAGTCTTTTTCGTTACCAAAAGTCATACGCACCCTTGTGAATCTAGGAATTTCTTAACTTGGACTCTCATGCCTCTTTAGTATTTTTATAGCATCATCTAATTTTCTTTCGTATAAGTATCAAGGCTTCTTGAGGCCCTCATACCTAACTAATTGACTAATAGATGTGTTAATACATGTATAATATTTCTCAGTTTTCTTAGGCTTTCTAATCCACCCATGTAACGAACTTAAAGTCGGTGGCTCCCAAACCGGTCGGCTTTAGGGCACCAGGTGAGAAAACACCCCGCGGACTCAAATTCGAATGAACTAGGCCACAAAACTAAGGACTTTATTTTTATTTAGAACTCACCTTTAGGCATGAATACTTATGCTTCTTGAGGCACATGTATCCAGCTTAATTGGTGATATTATTTTCTTTTTTTTTTTTTATGAGGCACAAGGTCTTTGTCTTAGAATCCTAGATATGTACTAGGAATGCACATTTCATTAAGGTAAAAATTAAGACTAACTAATTATTCAATTTCTCCTCCTATACCTAAAAATTGAACAATTTATTTATTTTGACCAAGTTTTTAGAAATCCTAATCATGATTTTCCTAATCCTTAAAACTAACTTAGGTTTCTTTCAAAAATAAGTCAAAATACTGTCCTTTTTATAAATTTTTTTTATTTAAATTTTTTAATTTTTTAATTAATTTTTTTTTTTCGAAATGTTAGAACAAATAAAGAGAAAAATATTTTTTTTTTCGAAATGTTAGAACAAATAAAGAGAAAAATATATATATATATATATATATTTTATTAATTAATCTTTTCTATGTTAGTAAACCCTCCCCCACACTTATCTCATGCATTGTCCTCAATGTATGAAATGCATGAATGCATGAAGAAAAATGTAAAGAGAGGCAAAGAACCATAATATGTACAACACATGTATCACTCTCACCTAGAGCTGCTTAGGATTTATCCCTCTAGCTCGTTTCCCATCATTCCAATGGGTTCTCTTTATAAGGCACAATGGGGAGACCAACATTTTTGTTTTAACTCTCTCTCCCCCCAGTTTCATCTTCTTTAGGCTCTTCCTCATCATATGTCCACCTCCATTATTCAAAAATTCATCACACCTTTCAGTTGGAACTTCCTTGCCGAGAAATTCTAGCTCAGTTCCGTACATCTCCTCAAAACTTAAATCACACTTTTCCCTGGAAGTGAATAATTAACCAACATCTCCTTAATCGGTGTATCTAAACATAGGAGTTCTTCTTCAAAGAGACTTTTGAAAGTTAAGTCAATCGGAGTTTCTTGAACTATATTCTCATGCGATATTTCAGTGCTTGGCTCTTTGAAGATACTTAGATCAAATCTTCGTTTTTTAAAGGGAACTTTAAAATTATAATCCTCAACATGTGTCATCTTATCACTAAAATCGCACTTATCCTCAAATAACTTGTCAAGAAATAGAGACTCATTTTCACTTTCTTTTTCACAAATGTTCTCGATGAAGTTCACCTCAAATGTTTGGTCTTTTATCTTACGAGATTGGTTTTCCAGGTTGAAGACATTGACCTCTTTAGTCATGTTTCCAAAGGTCAACCTCATGGATCCATTCCTACAATTTATGATCGCATTTGCAGTTGCAAGGAACGGACGCCCTAGGATAACGGGAGTTTGAGACCGAAGAGTGGATACAGGTTCGGTCTCCAGAACAACAAAATCTACTGGGTAGATAAACTCCCCAACTCGGATGAGCACATTGGTAATTTCTCCTTTGGGAATTTTTATGGATCGGTCAGCTAATTGGATTGTAACCTTAGTCGGACTAAGTTCGCCCAACCCAAGTTGTTGGTAGACTGAGAAGGGGAGTAAGTTGATACTTGCTCCCAAATCAAGAAGTGCATGCTTAATTGCAGTTTGACCTATTGTGCAAGAGATGGTGGGGCAACCAGGGTCCTTATACTTGACAGGGATCTGGTTGGACAAAAGTTCACTAATGTTAGTGGCTAGAAAAACCTTCTTGGGCACATTAGTCTTTCTCTTCTTTGTGCACATGTCCTTAATAAACTTGGCATACTTAGGGACTTGTTGAATTGCATCAAGAAGAGGTATATTGATCTTGACTTGATTAAAAATCTCGCGTACCTTATCCATTTGTGCACATTGCTTATCTTTAAGCCTATTTGGGTAGGGTGCGATGGGCTTGTGCATATCTTCGGCTGACTTGTCTTTTTTCGTGTTGTTGGCATCAAGTTGAGATGGAGTGGGATCAGGCAAGCTGAATGCTTGTTTAGAACTTGATGGTGTTGATACTTGGTTATCAACTTGTTTTCCCGACCGCAATGTATGAATTGCATTGCACTGACTCATATGATTCTCTTCAGCCAAGTGAGCTTGACTAGAGTTCCTAGGGTTTGGGAATGGTTGACTAGGTAGAGTACCCTTTTGCCTTTCTTGCTGATTCATTTGCATCTCTATCCTAGTCAAAACTTGAGCCAGCGTGTCATTGCTTTTAACGAGAGTGTCCACCTTTCTTTCCATATTGGAGAGTCTTGATTCCATTTGCGAATATTGGAAAGAGGGTGGAGGATTTTGATAGGGCGGATTTTGGAAATTGTTGGAGAATTTGGGCCTAGTTTGATCATTGTTACTTTGGCCCCATGACAAATTGGGATGGTTTCTCCAACCGGGATTGTAGGTGGGCGAATATGGATTGTTGGCGGCCGGATTGTTGGCGGGCCTTGTGAAGGCCGCACTCATATGTTCGGGCAAGCTTTGATGCGCGATAAAAACAGGACATTCCTCGAACACATGGTTCATATCTTGACAATAAGTACAGCCCGCCGAAGTTGTTGGGCTGACTTGGTTCACAGAGACTGGCTCTTTAGTTTCAAGAGCCTCAAGTCTTCGCATAACAGCAGCTAACTTAGCATCAGTTGCTATGTTGGCCTCAATGGAATGGATACCTCCTTTTGAAGAAGTAGGGTCATTAGTCCTAGATTTTTCAGGAGTAGGTTCCCATTGGATGGTATTTTCAGCTAATTCCTCATACAATTGCCATCCATCAGTTTCGTCCCTTTTCAGAAATCCTCCTTGGCACATGGATTCTAACAACGTTTTAGTTTGATATTCTAATCCATCATATAGAACTTGGCATAATCGCCATTTCTCTATCCCATGGTGAGGGCATTGGGCAAGGAGGTCCTTGAAACGTTCGAAGTATTTCCAAAAGGGCTCATTGGCTGTCTGCTTAAACTGTAGGATATTCTTCCTAATCAATGCAGTCTTGTGAACAGGATAAAATTTCTTTAAGAATGCCTTAACAAAATTATCCCAAGAAGATATAGAACCGGCCTCTAGACTGTAGAGCCATTTCTTTGCTAAATCCTTCAAAGCAAAGGGGACAAACCTAAGTTTGATGTCATCTTTTCCTAACTTAGGAATATTCATCATGAGACATACTTCCTTAAATTCCCTTATGAAGAAGTATGCATCCTCGGAGTCAAGTCCATGAAATTTTGGAAGGGTGTTGATGTATTGTGGCTTAAGCTCAAATGGGTCAACACCTTCATCGTTAAGCTTGATGCAAGAAGGAAGAGAGGTCCTAATAGGATAGAACCTATCTTGGAGTGATATTGGTTGTGCCATGTGTGGGTCGGGCTTGAGCTCGGGTGGTGAACTAGTTCTAGTTAGCCTGGATGTAAGTGGGTCTCTCGACCAAGCGGGCATGCACAATCAGCAAACAAGTTCACCCAATCAATCAAAAGAAAAACAATCAAAAATCCTAATCTAGGGTAAGCCTTGACCTAGACGACTCCTAACTTTAGACTGTCCTTAGGAGGTCTACTGTCGACGTTAACCACAAGCTAATCGGCCAGGTAGGTGGCAAGACCGGTGGGAGGTTTTCCGTCAGAGACGTTCCTTAATTAAATAACCACCGTTCTTCGGGCTTTCGGCCCTCAATCCCCTGCCTAGACACCGATTTGACAAGAGTTAATTTCGAACAATTTTCCTCCTTCGGTCAATCTCCTATTGAGTCCGAGTTAACCTAGGGCCAACGTCTAGTCAAATTTTACTTAAGGTTAGGGTTGTGAGTGTGACGGATATGATTTGTGGGCCAAGGAAGGGTGATGAAATCCCCACCTTATCTTTTTTATGGTTTATGCCCTTAAGATGAATTAGTGTATGTGTAAAGCTGTAGAAAAGTAATCACTCAAGAAAGCAGTAAACAACCAAGAGTGTTTCCTAATCTATATGCTTATGCAAACGTACCTTGTCGCCAGCACTCTTCAACAGAATTAAAAAATTAAAATAGACACGTGCCCTAAAATGCAAGAGTCTAAAAATATTTTTTTTTATTTTCAACAAATAGGTTAATGTTTTTTATTAGCAGTTGCAGAGTGATCACAGAGAAATAATATCACAGCAGAAATTAGAATTTTGCAATGCAGAGCAACCTGCAGAAAAGCAGGTTAGTAGTTCACTACTACTGCCGCAGATCTGCGGCTTTTGCCGCGTTTCTGCGGCAAATTAGTAGGTCCAGGTGCTCTGCCTTCGAGGGCAGAGGCACTGGATTGCTGTATGTCCTTGCTGCTGCTCTGTTTTTGTTTCCTGTTCTCTGTACCTGCAACAGAAAGAATAAAGAATGATTAGAACGAGGAAATCGTGCTGTTCCTTCCCCGGCAACGGCGCCAAAATTTGATTGAGATTTTAAGAATAAAAGAAGTGAAGTTCAGATTTCTTAGTCTCAATGCGAATCCGCTGTAGCAAGGGCTCAAGCGGGTCGTGATCCTCAGGGAATGATGCGATGCAAGCTTTTCGGCCGATTCCCCTGTATGCTTCAAATAAGAAAAGAGATTAGATTTGAGAGATATATATGATATGAAAGATGTGGTTTTTACTGATTTTCTACCACAACCCTATTGCAAGTTAAGGAGATTGAACATCATCTTAATATATGTGAAATTAATCCTAGGTTTATTAGCGAAGATGCAAGCAAGAATAAAGGAGTTTAGAATCTTACTAGTTCGCACACTTGAACATTCAACACGATTTCATCTTAACATCTAAGTACAGCGGAAGAAAAGCATTACCTTGAAGTTACGCTGTCAAAGTTCTTAAATATGAAGGGTGAGGAATTATTTAAAAGTGTGACCTAGATTAGAAATCTGTTTATCCATTTAGTCCTTAAGCAATCTTCTTTAAGCCTAGGGTTTCTAAAAAGTATTATTAATCTGTTCAACTCCAAACGTGCTTAGGGTTGCTTAAGAATTCAGCAAACCACAAAGGAAGATTAGTTAATCATCTTTATTATTTTTCTTTTCTTTTTTTTATATATATGAGAAGAATAAAGAACGAAAGAAAATAAAAAGAATCGAGAGATCACAGATCAAACCAAACTCAAAATCACAAAGTAAATGCAAAATTAAATAACTGAAAATTGACTAGAAAAAGGTAACCTTTATTCGATGAACTGGTCCCAAATACAAGCTCCTTCTTCCACAACTCACAAAAATTACAACTTGCTAAAAGAAAACTGGCAAAAAGAAAACCCTAAACGTCTCTGCATGCCCTGTACGTTGCACTGCAGGGGGTATTTATAGGTGCAGAAGGTCGAAGAGTCCCGGATGAAGTAGCCCACGAAATCTGGTATCTAGATGAGATCAAAGTGCCGCGGAATCTTGGATTTTGCCACGGATTTGCGGCATTTTTGTGGAATCTGGCCACGCGCTTTGGCGCGTGGCCTCTCCTGGTCCGTCCATGTGGGCGCCTGCTTCTGGAAGTATGATCCTGGCTCTTCATATTGGGATTTCGAGATAACTTGATAATCAAGTTACCTAGATTTTGAATTCTCCCAATCTCTTTTAAACGAATTTCCTTATCTCTACACTCTTTTCATTCTCATCTGCAAGAGTTTAGGGTTGGGTAGAAGTCTATCCTTCCCTTATCTTTGATATTTGCAACTTTATCCCTTTGTGTATTTGCACTTTGACAATCTGCTATTTGCGCTTTTTACACCTGGGCTTCAAACATGGGCTTGGATCTGGGCTTTTGGGCTCTTTAAGCTTTATTTATTATTAAAATAATAATTCGAGGCCTGCACACAATAAATTACAAATTATTAATAAATGTGCAGAATTAAATGAATAAATATGAAAATGTGATGGTAAATATGATGATAAAAATGCACTTTTCACTACCAATCAGTATTTAAAGTATGTTTATTTGTTTAGTTTAATTGGTATCTAGATCATGTTTATTTGCTTTTGAAAATTTCATTGGTATCTTCCATTGGTATCTAGAGCCATTTGTTGTTTTATGCATATCTATGCATGTTTCATGTTTAGTATTCATTGCATATATTTGTTGTTTATCCCTATGCATGAGTTAAGGGGAGCTTCTTTGAAGCTTAACTTTAATCCATGCATATATAACTCCATGAGTTTGTCATCATCAAAAAGGGGGAGATTGTTGGCCCAAAGGCTTTCCACTCTAGTTTTGATGATGATTAACTCATGTAGTTATGTGTACTAATAATCTTGTGATTTTAGTTTCAGATCATTATTCAAGATATTAGTTGGTGATTAGCTTCAATAAGATGATTTAGAAGCTTTCACATGGTGATTCAAGAGCCCGAGCGTCAAAGATGATATCTAGCACTCAAAGGAGTCAAGCTCGGTGAATCATGAAGTTTTGGATCGAGTCGGCTTGGAGACGGCGCTCTACAAGAAGACATCGGTACCATAATTTAGTTTTGTGTTTAGATCCAATTGTAAAGATTAGAATAGTATGATATGCTCAAGTTCACAACACACACGTTTTATGTTTGGATATTGGTTTTCGGTTTTTGGTTTAACCGATCTTGGTTTCATGAATAGATATATCAAAACAACTTTACATGGTTTAAATGTATATTAGATTTGTTCATATACATGCATGCTTCATCTGTTTAAACAAACTTAGCTTGATAGTCTATTTCATATGTTTTATGTTTTGGTATTTCTAACAAAACATATTTTTGGAATTAAAGACAAAAACTATGATATATATATATATATATATATATATATATATATATATATATGTATATATATATATATATATATATATATATATATATATATATATATATTTTTCATGTATATTGGATTTCTATCCATATGCATCATGCTTCAAAGTGTTTAAATATCATGTTTTTGTATTGGAAGAGTTTTGGACAAAACGTATTTTCTATTCAAATCCAAGTTTTAGAAAATACAGTTTTTAGTTTTTGGTAAAATTTCCTAGACATCAAAAAGAGTTCAAATGTTTAGTAATTGTCTTGAAATTTTTATCACAAGTTTCTATTTCAATATAAAATGTTAAAAGAATTTTTATGGAGTTTCTAGAAGAGATAAAAGATGTTTTAAAAGTATTTTTACCCTATTTATCAGACCTAGAACTAGCTGACAGGCCAGGTCGGTCGACCCCTCGGTCGACCGCACCATGGGCCGGTCGACCGGGCGGTCGACCGACGTGCACAGAGCTGTGCACGTCTGGCAGCCCAGTGGGCCGGTCGACCGGCCGTTCGACCGGAACTGAGAGCAGTGCTCTCTGTTCTTTTCGGTCGACCGGATGGTGCCTACGGTCAAATCCGATCGTTGGCCGGTCGACCAGCCAGTCGACCGTAGGCCAATTCTGGCAGTTTCTGCTGCCAACGGCTATATTTTTCTAGGGGCTATAAATACCCCATTGATGGCCTGTTTTCTCTAAGAATTTTTGTGCGAATTTTTCCTTACTCTCTGGTGTTTTCACAGCAATCAAAAAGTTTTTGAACTCAAATTGAACAATCTATTTGGAGTTTTTTGCTAGGGTTTGGAAATCAAAAGAAAAGGGTTTTGGGAAAAGTGTTTGATTGAACTTCTATATCTCGGTTTCAGTTTTTCCCAAGGATTTTTCTTTGTGATTTTGATTTCCATTCCATTGGTTTTCTCCACACTTGAGCTAAAATCTACTATCTCTTCTATAGGATTTTTGTGGAGAAAGAAATTTTGTGGTTTGTTGTTAGACCACCAAGTTGTAAACCCAATCTTTGCTTGGCTTTGTGCCTTTGGTTGTATCCCTCAGTGGTGAGGTGATCCTTGTAAGCTTTGTGCTAATCCCTCAAGTTGTGAGGTGATTGTTTGTTGGCTTGGAGTTGTGCCTCATGGAGGAGGTTGTGGTTTGTAAGGAGAGGAGTTGGGTACTCCTTGTAATTGTTATTGCCCCCAAATCCTCGGTGGAGGTTCCCTTTGTGGGAGTCCTTTGTGGACAAGCTAGTGAACTTTAAATCCTTCTGTTTGAAGGCGGGGATGTAGAGCTGGGTGCTCGAACCTCGAAACATATCTAGTTGTTTGCGCTTTATCCCTTGACTCTTACTCTATCTCTCTCTCTTTACTTTGTACATATTGCTACATCATATACTTGCTTGGTTGTGTGAATCAATTGTTGTAATTGCAATTAGTTTTTAAATTCCGCATTTAGTTCATAGATTAGCCATCATATTCACCTATTCACCCCCCTCTAGGTGATTTCTATACATACATATGTATGATTTGATTGTGCTTATTTCACATGTCTTTACAATTTTTTGAAAAACATAAATTATGTTTGTTAAGCTTGATTTAGTTCATCAAGTTAATTATTTTTAATTAGTATCTATTACAAGCTTATGCATTGTTTCTTTTAGTATTTCATAAAGGGGGAGAAAATTCTTGTTTTTAAATTGATTTTATGTAAAAGTGGTATGGTTGTATTTTCAATTGTATCAGTTTTCATTTTAAATTGGTATCTTTCTCCTACCATTTATGATGTAAAATACTTTGGTTTGATATATGCTAACATTTCAATATTAGTATCAATGATCTTAAATTGGTATTATTCTCTATTGGTATCCTTATCGCAAATGATTTTAGTGTTTATCTAAATATTTAGTTTTTACCTTTAATTGGTATCAATATTTTCAGTTGGTATCATATGATTATCAAAAATTTTAAGTTGGTATAAAAAAAAAAACCTCAAGTTTTAGTCTTTTAGATTCGATGATATGACAATTGATGGTTTTTTTTTCTTAGCCCTTTGTTGATGAAGTGAAAAAAAGGGGAAGAGATATTTGAGTTTATGTATACATATATGCATCTTTATATCTTGTTTATGCATATATTGTGTATTGTTGTTTCCTAACCCTTTTTGATGTATGACAAAAAGGGGAGAAGTATTGGTGTTTCATGTTTTGGTTTCATGTTTTGTACATGTTCATATATGTATATATTTTCATGTTTATACTTTTATAAATAGAGCATCATTTGAGGGGGAGCTTTTACCTCCCTCCTATATTTTGTTTTACAGCTTATATGTTTTATCATCATCAAAAAGGGGAGATTGTTGGCCCAAAACTACAATCCCCGGATTATGTGTTTTGATGATACAAACCATATAGAAGCTATTTGGTACTAATAGAAGTTAAAGAATAAATTTCAGGTTGATACAGGTATTGATGGCTCAAGAGTTCTCAAGCATGGATATTAGGGTCTAGCTTTAACGTTACTCAACATCACTATCAGAGACTCCTGCTTGTAGACTCATATAGTTTATTTTGTTAAAAAATAGTATATATGTTGAAGCTCATATACATACACACACAATTCAATATTTGGTTTTTGATTTAACCAGTTTTGGATTTCAAGTACATATATCAGGTTTTAGATTTGAACCAGTTTTATTCTGCTGATCTGCTTAACACCCTTTTATATTTGTTATCATAACTTTTTAATCTTATATTCAAATAACATGATTTAACTTGTATTTCTATAACTTTTAGATCTAAATTTCTTTTTCAATAATCATTCAGATTCAAATTTTAAAGTTGTCAAATATTTGGTTGAACTCTATTCTTGTCTGAAAACAGCTTACAGTTTCTGATTTGATACCTGTCAATATTTTATTGATAACTTTCTAATAAAACATGATATTGAGTTGATTTTAGTTGCATTAGAAAGAAAACTTAAATATTTACAAACTATTCCTATATACCTAATTCTGAATTCAGACTTTGTAGCCTAAAAAATGTGCTCAAGTTGACCATCTGCCAGATTGGCTGTAATGGCTATTTTCTGGAGCTGATTTTTAACATGTTTTTAAACGTATTTAAGTTTAAAAAAAACGTGGTTAGCTATATTAGAAGGTCAATTTCTTCCTCTTTATTGAGGTAAAAATTTTCTATGTTTACTCTTCCTAAATCCTATATAAAGTGGTCATTAGGGTAGAGGTTTTCATAACAACAAATTCAAAGATCAAAAGTTTTAAGTTTTCTTAAAAAAGAGCTTTTGTTTAAGTTTTAGGCTATTATTTTCAAAAGTTTTCTAAAAGTTTTTTGGTTCTTAAAATCTCTCTTCTATTTTTTATTACTTTACAAAAACCTTGAGCTTAAATCTATTATTATTCTCTAGGTTTTGTAAAGAAAATTTTTCAAAGAGAGTTTATGGTCTTTTGATCACCCAGTGATTATTGTATTTGTGGCTCCACTACCTCTCGACTAGAGGAGTGTGATTGAGGAGTTGGTACTCCCTAGTGGTTGTAATCCTTTGTGAAATTTCTAGTGGATCGGAAATCCTTCTGGGTGAAGCGGGGACGTAGAGCTGGGTGCTCGAAACCTCGAACAATCTCTGTGTTTGCGATTGTTTACTTGTGTTGTTTACTTTCTATTCGTTCATTCTATATTTGTCGATTTATACTCTCACAATAAGATTGCATTGCGCACCTCAAACTCTTATTTAGAGGATCAGGAGGAAAGAGTTCAGAGCCCTTCATGGGTATTCGGCTTCTAATCTTTCTTTGAGTGATCGTTGCATCATCTCATTTTTAAATTAGTGCATTGTAGCATAATCACCTATTCACTCCCCTCTAGGTGATTTTCAATTGTATAAGAGTTAGGACTCTAGTTTTTGGCCTTACACCTTAGAGAGATCCTATAAATTGCTAATCATTATTTTCATATCTTCATTCATACGCTAGTAAAGATGGCCGATAACATTAAGAACCCTCCCAAATTTGATGGACCTCAACTTTCCCATATGGAAGTTAGGATGAACATTTTCTTGCAATCTCTAGGTAGCCGAGTTGTTAAGTCTTTGACCAACCCTTTTAGTGAACCCGTAGGTGAGGAGGACACTTGGTCCGATCTTACCTCTAAGGAAGTTGATGCTAATTTGAAGGCTCAAAATGCCTACTTTTTAGCTTTGAATAGAATGACTTAACGCGGGTTTATCCATTGCAAGTCCGCCTATGAGATTTGGCGACACTTATTGGTTACTCATGAGGGAACATCACAAGTCAAGAGAGCTAAAATTGATCTCTTGCGTTCCCAGTATGAATGCTTTAAAATGCAAGAAAATGAATCTATTGATATATGATTACTAAGTTTACTAAATCACAAATGCTCTTGCTTCTCTAAAGTGATGAAATCAACAACGACCAAAAGGTGCGTAAGGTGATTCGTGCTCTCCCTTCAT